>OZ025295.1:394904354-395466871 GCA_964019185.1 Maratus speculifer
CAGGAATCGAACCCACAACCTCAAGATTAGCAGAGCGGCGTCTTAACCTATCGGCCACGGAGGCCCGTGAATCTTTAGAATTTTTTTACATGGTAACTTCTTCAGACAAGATCCGCCACTTCGAAAAGCTAGCGCATTCATGAAATCTTAAAGCCTGCATCGAATCCTATGGTCTTCGAAAGTGGGTATCGAAAGGTGATAATCTATCAAGTAAAGTGTCCTTACACATAAGATCGTGACATAGTGCTTCCATATATGAGCACGCAGCAAAATGACTTCATATACATATAGTATTAATGTATAGTAAAATGCTTTTCTAGTGTAGTCAGTCAAAAGTACTCTTCCTTTAATAAGAAAAAGGAAAAAGAAAGATTTTAGCAAAAATCGCACTATGCTTCAATCGATAAGCAGCAACAATCTAATACCTATACAGGCAGTAATGGCATCGGAAATGAGCGGTGGTAATTCGACGAGGAATCTGAAACTCATAACCAATACCTGGCTGCCTCTATAAGAGAGTAACAGCATTTGATTCCCAAATATTTCTTTAACAGACGCTTTTGTCCCAACTACACTGTTAAAAATTTGAAACTTTTGCTGTATCGTCACTCCACCGCTTATATAGAAAACGATTAGTTAAATGTATTATGAAGGATTCTCATTAGTCAAAATAAAGATATTCTATAAAAGCGATGAAGTGACAGCAAAAGTTTCAAATTTTTAACAATGCATTGCAATGCCAGGCATTTTTTATTATAGAATTTGACGAAGATTTTCTGGAAGAATTCGATTGTACGCGTATGCGACGTTAACAAGATTGACGAAAATTGCCCGCTGAACAAGATGCTTGGTGACTCGTTTTTGTCCAGAATCGTTTCAACCAATTATATACTGTGCTCCATGTGTCGTCATATTCATATCGAGGAATCCTACACTGTACAAAGTTTGACCCTTTTGCTGCATCATCACTCTATTGCTTTTATAGAAAACGATTACTTCACCCAATTATGAAGCATTCTCAAGGGTCAAAAGAGAGATATTCTACAAAAGCAGGGGAGTGACGTTGCACCAAAAGGGTCACATTTTTTACAGTGACACTGTAATCGGAAATGAGCGGTGGCGTATTCGACGAGGAATCTGAAACTCATAACCTATACCTGGCTGCCTCTATAAGAGAGTGACACCATTTGATTTCCAAATATTTCTTTTACAGACGCTTTTGTCCCAACTACACTACAAAAACTTTGACCCTTTTGCTGCATCATCACTCCAGCGCTTTTATAGAAAATGATTACTTTACTGTGTTATGGAGCATTCTCATTGGTCATAAAAAACATATTCTATAAAAGCTGTAGTGTGACGCTGCATCAAATGGGTCAAATTTTTAACAGTGTATCATGGAGCATTCGCATGGGTCAAACGAGAGATATTCTATAAAAGCGGGGGAGTGACGATACAGCAAAAGGATCAAATTTTTTTGCAGTGTACAATGTACAAAGTTTGTCCCTTTTGCTGTATCGTCACTCCACTGTTTTTTAGAAAACGATTACTTCAGCCTACACTGTTAAAAATCTGCTGATTTTGCTGCAACGCACTCCACCGCTTGTATATAATATCTCTATTCCAACCAATGAGAAAGCTCCATTTCACGGCCAAGTAACCGTTTTCTATACAAGCAAGGGAGTGCGTTGCAGCAAAATGCAGCAGATTTTTAACAGTGTATTGTGGAGAATTCTCATGGGTCAAGAGAGAGATATTATATAAAAACGGGAGCTGGTGATGCAGCAAAAGGGTCAATTTTTTTACAGTGCACACTGTTGAAAAATGTGACCCTTGTCCAGTTAGAGTTTCACTCTTTGAAAAGATCGTGTGTCTATGTAAGTGTAACATAAAAGAATGAAAAATGAACGTTTCTAATTGGTCGATTGCTTCGAAAAGATATTGAATTTTAATGTTTTAATTTTTTTTAAAGTTCTAATCAACAGATTTTTTTGAAATTCGAATGGGACCACATGGGCCCCATACGCTTTCAAACAAAAAAAGAATTATCAAAATCGGTTCATATTTACGAAAGTTATGCGTGAACAACAAATACATACAGGTCGAAATCATAACCTCCTCCTTGAAGTCGGTTAAAAAGTATTAATTTTAAATAATTCAGAATCACCATTAACCCTTTAACGTTCATTGGTTTCGCCACGAAACCACAAAATTTTAATTCCGATACGCAACACTGACACCGATATTTTTATCTAAAAATATCCCTTTTATTATGTACGCGAAAAAATCACGTTTTCTTATTTAGACATATCTTAATTACCGGTGTCATTCATTTATTTCGACATCTTAGCAATTAAAATGCTTTGATCGTTAAAGGGTTAAACTGCGGGCATCAAAGATATGCGCTTTGCATAATGCAGACGATTGCATATTCCAAGACATTAAGAATCAGTATGGGGCGAACCAATGAAAACGGTTACAGAGTCTCAACCGAGTAAGTATTGTGAATATGCGGGCTGCAGTTGAGTATGGCTGCTATAGAGGAATGCGAAAAATAATTGAAAAATTGATATCGGACACATTTAAAAGCCAAATTGCGCAAATTAAAAACACTCAAAAGCAGGATGTTTCCAGACACTGAATCCACTGAACAACACCACCTACGTCTTGCTTATTATTAATCTGGAAAGAAAAATTGGTACTTGTACGAACCCTGGCTTGGATTTTAGATTTCATCCTTTGTTTTGCTTTTGCAAAGTACATCAAAATTTTCCATATCACGGAACTCCGAAATTTTGATGGTACGTCTATGATTCTAAATAAAGTATGAGTTACGAATCAATGAATTTAATATATTTTTTAACACGTTGGCTGCCGATTACGAGATATCTCGTAGGTTGCGTTCTTTTCTAGGAAGCCAACCAAGAGTTATCTCGTAGTCGGCAGTCAATGTGTTAATACTATTTTTAGGTGCGTTCGTATTTATGTAAATACGTAGCACCTATTGTTGTCGCTCAGTCCGTCCGTCTGTCCGTCTGTCTGTCCGCATATCACAACGCAAAAACTACCCAACCGAATCGTTTGAAATTTAAATAATTATTACATAATTTTGTCGAGTCATTTCAAATTTTATGAAAATCGGATGGATAGATCAATTACAGGGACAATCAAATGGATTCCGTTACATTACGGTCAATGGGGAAAAAGTTTCAAATGCATTTTAATCGTGTGAAATTTAAAACATATAATTATTACATAATTTTGTCAAGTCATTTCAAATTTTATGAAAATCGGATGGATAGATCAATTAGAGGGACAATCAAAAGTATTCCATTACATTACGATCAATGGGAAAAAAGTTTCAAATGCCTTTTAATGGTGTTACACTCATTTGAACATAATAGAATTGACATGAATCTATGAAGTATTTACTAAAATATACATTCTGTACAATCTGTGGTGCAAAGAATATTAATTATTAAATTACAGAGTCACACAAATGTATTCCACTAAACAATGTTATACGGGAAAACATTGTTTGGGGCGTGTTTTATTTATATTAAACACTTCACATTTTATGAATAAGATATACGTTAATGAAGTATAATAAAAATTACTCCCTGAATATTTACAGGAACACAAAGATTTCGACCACTATACTGTATCCAAAGTACGCTCTACTATATCAGAAAGATCTGAATATTTTAAAACTTCGTTATCATACGAACGCACCACATTTGCTACGCTTCACGTGCAATTTCCATCTTGTTTATTAACCGGCAGCACTTTTAAAAAACAGAAATGCTTGACACATCTTTTAACAAAATTTGCAAGGGAAATCAACTTTATTATTTATATTAGAAAAATATTGGTGGGAATTTTTAATAATATAATGCTATTTGTATTCAAATTGTAATTTTAATTCCAGATTTCTGAAAATTGGCGTGTCGATCAGCGTGTTAAAGAAATTCAACCCGGGAGGACGCGCGCCAGACCCGATTGACCCACAGTGCGTATGGTGGTTACAATTATAACCACTAATTTTTTTAAAGTAATTTTCAACTTATTTTAACGCAGAATTTGCAAAAATTATCTCCGTCTAAATAAAGTGATGATTATTATTTGTTTTTATTTGTGTCAAAATTAAAATCATTCATACGATGGGTTAGAGCAAGCTCTCCCGGCTTAATACTATTTTTATTCGATGAAAATTTTAGGAATATAATGTTACATTATTTTAACACAATAAGTTTAGATATTTCTATTTATATAACATATTTATTTTAATTTAAATTTCTTCATAATTTTAGCTTTTCTTTTTAAGCATATTTAAAGATAACTCTAATCTAGAATAGTTTATACCGCAAGCATCTAGATATATTTTAAATGCTTCTGCGTTCTCAGAAGGTTTAGAATCATATATGATCTGATTCTAAACCTAATACTCATTTTATGGATTTCGTAGAATGTCCTCGGGCATCAGTTCGATTTTCAAACATAAGTTGGAAAATTTCATCTCATAACACTGAATCTTAGAAACTTCCACCTAATATTCAGAGAGTCATTCGCAAACGAATATGAGATATCTGTAACAGACAGAATTTAAGAATATTTTCATGGGAAGGATAAATATTTGAAAACAAAATATGTTATTTTATTACATAAATTTAAATATGCATTATTTCAACACGTTAAATATCTCGGGAGTCTTATTTTCTTTCAGCAAATGCGCTGTTGAGTATCAAATCGCTGCTAATTTTAGATTTGATTCTCTGTGAAACACAAATGAACAAAATGTTTTCCATTTACATCTCAATATATTTTCTTTGTAGCATACATATTTCATTTTCCTAGAACTGATTTCTCTTCTTTTAAATGAGACAAATAAAAGTGAAAAATACGATTTGCTTATAACTCATAATCATATTGAAACTCTTATTCGGGAACTGAGAAAAGATTTCTTGTTCTACTGATTTTTGTTGGTTGTAAAGTAACATGATCTCATCTATAAACTAGTCGGATGTGTCAATCCCAAACTTTTCTTCTATCTCATACTCGTTAATATTTCCTGAAAATGCAGCATAGCAGCGCCATCAGTTAGGTGATTTAGTCCAAAATCTAGTCAACAAAAATGTATATCAGTTTCTAGCTGAATCTGAAGTGTAATGAAAATTTGAGCATTAGTTTGTGAGATATAATTAATGCGTGAATATTAAAGAAAATCTGCATAACAGCATCATTTGTTGGGTAACGTGCACCTAAAACAAATCTGGACTAATTTTTATCAAGGGCTATCAGAATCTAAAGTTTGATGAAATTCCATGCATTAGTTCTTGATTTATAGCCATCGCAAAATCTGAAAAATGCTGCATAATTGCGTAACTGTAGGCCTATTGACACGGAAAAGTAAGAAATACTAATCTATATCAAAGATTAACTAGATCAGACGTTTGATGAAAATCCGTGTATTAGTTCTTGAAATAGACCTTTTAGGATAATCTTGATTAATGTAGCATCACAGCGCCACCTTTTGAGCGATATATTCTATAGGCGCCAACATGCCGTCATGGAAGCCACCGCCACTCCTTCTTTTTCCATTTCCAATATTTTCGCAGGAAAATATTTGTCCTGCATTAATTGATGACAACGTTCTCAAATTGTGAAAGTAAGCAATGATGGCTTGGTAAGCAAAGAGATGAAAGAATAATCAACTAATGGCAACGAATGCTGCTATCCTGTAGTTGATATACTTATCAATAACTAGAGCCCTCAAAAAAGTCCTAGATCAATAATTGATCACGGCTGATCAATTTCTAGAATTTGCTTATTTAACAGGACCAAAAGCTGTTCTGTCAAATTTCAACCCCTAAAAAAAGTCTGTCAAAAACCTAAACGTTATTATTTAACAAATATCCTCCTTGAACTGTGATTAAGAACAATTCTTATAAAAATATTAGATGGAATAAACAATGTAGAAGAAGATAATTTTAACTTACCGTAATTGTCTTCAACTAATCAAAAACTAATTTTTTATACTTTATGATAAAAAAATAAATAAATATGGCTTTTCTTAGAGAATATGGCTGAAAACTACGCAACGATAATAACGACCAACATACAAATAAAAATATTACGTTTAGTGAAATGAATCAAATTATTTTCAACCTCAAATGCATAATAAAAAAAAACTATCAACAACTAGAAGGGTACCAAGTACTGATGCAGTCAAGCATATAACAAAATAACGCGTAGTTTTGAGACATTTTTTCTAGTTCATTTTTTCTAGGAGATTTTTAAAACCAGAAAAAGTAATTTAACTAAACAGTTGACATGTTTCAAATCATCACTGAGTTATTTTCAAAATAAGTAGAATGATATTCAAAAGTTGCACTGTCTACAGTACATTGAACTGAAACGCCATCATTCAGTTTTTCATGTGATGCACGTTATTTTTTTTTACCTTACTTGGATTTTCATTTCCAGTTTTTACACGAGTTGATCAATGGTTTCAGAATATAGGAATAAAAATCCAAAGAAAAAAAAAACACGCACGAAAAATTGAATGATCTCAGTTCAATGCACCATAGACTGTGTGACTTTGGAATAACATTTATAATTGTTTTAAAAATAACTCGGTGATGAGTTTCAAAAACCGATCGTAGAATAGAATTGCAAATTTCGTCCAAACTTCGTCTCTAATAGAAATACTTGAAACATGTCAGCAGTTTAATAAAACTATTTTTCTACTTTTAAAATCTCCCTTATATTTTTTTAGCAATTAAAAAGAAAATCTATAGATTTGTCTACTTTTAAATTTTTTTTTTTTACTTTTAGCATCTTATAACTTTAGTTTAAGACTTTTTCATACAATTGATTAAAAAATAAATTGTAACTTAATCTATCCTGTCTAGCTACAAGTATAAATTGAACATCATGTACGCTAATGGCGCCTGGTGCATGTAAAATCCGTCGTGTGTGCAAAGTCTTCCAAGTTACCTGTGAATTATACCTCTGGAGATGCCTTGCCAGGTGGAGGTCTCGTCATCTGACCAAGGATCTAAATTACGAGACCATCTTGCGAAGCCATTTGCAGTTCAAACAACAGGATGTACCATTAATTAACAGGCGAAACAAAGTATGCTCAACGACAAGCAAGTACTGCAGAAATGATGGCATGCGAAGCAAAGTTTATTGCCGCCACGTGGCAATTAGGCGGTCGTCCGCCCCGATACTAGGTATCTAACCCGTTAAGCTGAGATAACTCGGCAGTTAGGGGCCTGATCATCGGTTAGAAAGAAAGTATAAATTGAAGAGTTATTTTATCTATTACTTATTGACGTTTACTGCTTAATAAGAAAATAAAAACTGTTCGGAAAGCGGATTAGAGAGAAAAAATATTTAGTTTCGAAAATTCTGTTTAAGAATTATTTAAATTCTGTCACAAGATCATTAAATATGTGTAAATCCCAACAGACAAGGGAACAGCATGGTAATTACATGGATGTTTGAATGCGGGATTAAAAGACAAGAAGAACTCAACGCACTTCATTCATTTCCTTTCATAAACTTTAAGCATTCAAAAATTAAAAGAAAAATAACAGTTATTTTTTCTATTTACATTAATTTTTATGCTTTCACTAAAGAAATAAACTTTTGATTGATGAGATATTATGTCTCAAAGATTTAGATTAGACTGTTATTAGCTAGAACTTTTTAATATTGATGCAAAAAAGTTTTAAAATTTAGAAATCATTACCTAGGTTAATCCTTCATTCCTTTAATTCAAATTCCTTGAAAGTACCAATATTTTTTCAAGAAGTTAGTATAATTGAAATTCGTAAATCTTTTTATTATTTTTTTTTCTATTTACATTAAATTTTAAGACTTTACTAAGCAGACAAACGCTTGATGAATGGGAACATTTTATAGAAATATATAGATTAGACTGCTATGAGGTAGAGCTTTTTAACTTCGATTTATTAACCCTTCGGACCCCTACGTCTCTTACACAAATTTTATTTGGCCAGTTCCACTTTTTTTAAAAAAGTTTCTTTCAAGTACACAATTTCAAAAATGCTCTGATTAAATAGGGCAAATTTTATTTTCCTTTATTATTGATAACAAAAACGAATTTTGCAAGGAAAGATGGTGTCTCCGCAGCGGCGACAACGGATTGCCATGAGTTAAAATTTAAAGATTTAGGAGTCATTACGCACGTTTAATACTTCATTGCTTTAATTTTTAATTTTATATGGAAATACCAATATTTTTATAGATCATTTTCGAGAAAGTTATAATAATTAAACTTCAAGTCGTATTTAGTATTTTTTATTTTATTTTACAGTTTTAGCCTTTACAAAGCAGATAAACGCTTGATGACTGAGATGATTCAAAGATATGGATTAGGCTGATATGAGCTGGAGCTTCTTAACATCGAAATTAAAATTTAAAAATTTAGTAGTCATTATGTCGGTTCAATCCTTCATTGCTGTATCCTTCATTGTTATCCAAGTGTGTCTGGAAATACCATTATTTTGAATCGTTTTTTTTTTCAGAAACATGGAATAATTAAATTTCGTAAATCTTTTAGACCGACTTTTAAATATTAAGATTTTTCCTTCTTTATTTGGGGATGGAGGACCTAAAGCATGCATTAGACTGAAACATAGGGAAAAAATTGATTTATGCATGTCATTAACTTTCAAATATTTTAAAAGACATTTTTTGTTTCCATGATCTGCAATGATCTGCATGTTGCCAGTGGTTTAAATTAAGTTTAGCAATTTCGAATCGGCTGAGGTAAATCGATGGGATCCCGATTACGAAGGACTGCCATCGTAGTCGAGGTAAAACCTATAACCGGACACTGTTTATTTCACATTGTTGTGGTTTGTGCAATGTTGTTCATTTAAGTGCAGCTGGAAGGCAAATTCTAGAAAAAAGTATTTTTTTTCTTAATATTGCATTTTTTTACCCTTTCATAAGGCATATTACTTTTGTTTCTAAGATTAGAAAAAGTTGAAAGTTTTAATTTGTTTACTACATACATACACATTATATAGTTAAATTTTAAGCTTAATTTTCTCAAAATGTGTCATTTTGAACGTCGATGTAACCTATTTATTTAAAGGGTCTCAGGATTCTTCGAAATTTCATTTTTTTTTTTGGTGTTAAATTCCTATCTTTTCTGAACGTTAGGAGACGATTTTAGTCTAGAAATTATCATTGGAACAGATGTTTTGGCTTTTAGAATTATGTCTGTGTTGAAGAGGCATTATTGACACTTGAAAATCCTTTTTCTTCAAATGACATTTTTGGATATAAGGTGAAGGATAAAATTTTTAATGAAATTTTCAAAATGTATGTATTATGTTAGTTTGTATAAGGTGAATCTAAAATTACTTTTTTGTTGCTCAAAATACATAGATATATGATTATGCGATTGAAATTTTGAAAATTTTGTGTTCTAAATATAATATTTATTTCAAGTATAAAAATGTTTTAAAAACAAATATCCATTTGGTTTGCAATAATTCTTATAAAGAAAAGTATATTTAGTCAGAAAAAAATTCATTTTAGTTGGAGTTTTTATTTGGTAATCCTGCGCGCAAAGTGCTACATGAATTTCCTACTGAAAAAATTGGAGGTAGTAGACGTTAATACACAGTCCAGTCATATTAATGTGACCACCTTGCGGTTTTTGATGTTTTGTGAAATATCTAGAAAAATCCATGAGGAATTATCCTGGAGCTCTACGTGTGTAAACATAATACTATAGGTCATACATTTCCGTGAAGATTTCACCCCCTAAATTCTATAGGGAACTGTCAGCAAACGGAAAAAGAACGAATATCTTTTGGATAACTCAATCAAAACTAATGTAGCAAAAGCGTTCAAACTGTAGATTGTGATTAAGTGGTTTACTGTAATAAACTGTGTTCATTTTTATGCGAATAGCATGTATACTCGTAGAGAAATTAAGGTTTTTATGAAAATAGCCCCAAATTTTTGCAAGTTTTTTGCTTCTTTGCAGGGTTCTTAATGTAAAATAATGTTCTTGTCCGAAAATATGACAAACAACTTTGTGCATAAAATCTTGTAATCAGAATTAAAAAACTTAAAAATTGTATGAATAATGAGCAGGTTTACTTAAAGATTTTTCACTACGCATGCGTGAAAGCAATCAAAATATAATTTGCATAATATGTTAGCTAAATTAATACAATAACTTTTGTGAAAGTTTCAAAAACATAGCTTGAAAATTTTGAAAATATCGTCGATAGAGTATCAAAATCCGTTGATCCCTAAATAAAGCAAAAATATGAATAGATGTATACAGATACAGTAATACGTGCATTATCATGTATGCTGCACTGTCACGAATCAATGGACATATGGATACAACCCTTCACCTTTTTGCTTCTTTTTTTTGTAAATAAAGGATTATGAGCTTATTCTACCGACAATAATTTTTCGAATTTTCAAGCTGTGTTTTTGAGACTTTCACAAAAGTTGCTCTATACATTTTGCTAACACGTTATGCAAATCATATTTTTATTTCTTTCACGCATGCGCAGTGAAAAATTATTTAGTAAACCTGCACATTATTCATACAATTTTTATTATTTTTTAATTCTGATTACAGTGTACCGTGTACACTATTTTTTGTCATGTTTTCTGAAAAAAACTTTTTTTATATATTAATAATTCTACAAATCAATTAACAAAAAAAAAAGTGGCAAAATAATGGACTGTTTTTATAAAAACCTTAATTTCTCTACAACTATACATGCTATAGTCATAAAAATGAACATAGTTTATTACAGTAACCCATTTAATCATAATCTACAGTTTTAACGCTTTTACTACATTAGTTTTGACAGGGTTATCCAAAAAATATTCGCCTTTTTTCAGTTTGTTGATAGTGCCCTATGGTGGTTCAGAAAAACATCTTCAAAAAATATATGGCCTGTACTAATCTGTTTACAAAGTTCCAGAATAATTCCTCATGTATTTGCCTATACATTTAACGAAAGGGCTGAAATCTCAAGGTGGTCACATTAATATGACTAGACTGTGTATAAACATTGCAGGAAAACTACAGCGAGTACCCTAGATCACATGGTTTTAGAGTAACGCCCATTTTCCGTTTCATACAAATTTCGATTTGCGGACAGTCAGCTAAAGTGTTGAGATATGCTGGAGCTATAATAACAAAAGAATAAAAGCAATATTGATTTTCGAAAAAAAATGGTCCATAATTAGGCGAGATATTTACCTTTAACACTAGAACCGCCATTAGGGGTCAAAATGACCCTTGCCAGATTGATAACAGTCGATTCGAACCAGAATTTTTTTCATAAGATATGTTAAATATAAGCAGACAAAAATGGACTAATTAAATAAGTAAAATAGTTTAAAATTAAAATTCTGGTGAAAAACTCTTTTTATAAAACTTGAGTAAAATATCCGGCGGTTCTAGTGTTAAAGACACACGATTTCTTTTGGCATACATAACGATAAAGACGGCATACTCTATATAACAACAAAGGCCTAAATAACAACCAAACACCGCATGCCTCATAAACCGACTACCACATAAGGCGATAATTAATGGCTCTGTCCGCCTTCATGTTTTGATTTGATTTAAGCCTTCCAATGGGACGGCTTAGTAACAGGAGCGAACTCAGCTTCTACTAATGTCGAACGTCGCTCTTTTCCATTATTAAAATAAAAATAATTTACTACTTAATTTTTTATGGTATTAATTCCTTTTTTCCAAATAAACGCTTACAAAAAAGCTTCATTACTATCAGTCTTCCACAGGATTCTACAATTCTAATTTTTGGGTACTAGTTATTTCATCAAAGATTGTTTCGATTAACCCTTCGGACTCCAGAGTCTCTTTCACAAATTTTTTTTGGCCAGAACCACTTTTTTAAATGAAGTTTCCTTCAAGTACAAAATTTAAAAAATGCTCTGATTAAATAAGGTGAATTTTATTTTCCTTTATTATTGATGACAAAAACGAATTTTGCAAGGAAAGATGATTTCTCTGCAGCGGAGACAACGGAGTGCCAAGGATTAATAATATTTTCCACGATAATTCAGTTGGTAAGGCACTGGCACACGGTCATTGTATGGCATACCTTGTAGGCATATGGTTTTTAGGTTTGTCACTACCATTTTAAGTGATTCTTTCATTAAAATTTTTGTAGAATTTTAAAAACCATTTGCGAAGAAATAACGCACATTAGGAAATTTTCGTAAAAAACAAAAACTGTATGTGGTTATGTATATTGGTTATGTTATCCAAGAATAATCCAGACATTCTTTCTTTGACTCCTATTCTACAAATTTTCCGCTCAATAAAAGTCGAGAAAATCGCAGTAATAAATTATAGACGGAATGTTACACACGCACCACGTTCGCGCGATTTTTTTTTTTTTTTTTGGTTCCAATTTTTGCGTAAAATTTTGGTTTCAAATGCCTATTGCACTTTTTTTTTCAATTATTTTCTATTGTTAAAAAAATAAATGTTAATAAACAAAATATTTATACTCTCTCTGTCCCAAATTAGTTGCGACATTTGAATATATTTGTACTGATTGTTGATAATAATGATTTTTAGGTGCGTTCGTAATTATGTAAATACGTAGCACCTATTGTTGTCGCTCAGTCCGTCCGTCTGTCTGTCTGTCCGTCTGTCTGTCTGTCTGTCCGTCCGCATATAACAACGCAAAAACTACCCAACCGAATCATTTGAAATTTAAAATACATAATTATACCATAATTTTGTCGAGTCATTTCAAATGTTATGCAAATCGGATGGATAGATCAATTACAGGGACAATCAAAAGGATTCCGTTACATTACGGTCAATGGGGAAAAAAGTTTCAAATGCATTTTAATCGTTTGAAATTTAAAACATATAATTATTGCGTAATTTTGTCGAGTCATTTCAAATGTTATGCAAATCGGATGGATAGATCAATTACAGGGACAATCAAAAGGATTCCATTACATTACGGTCAATGGGGAAAAAAGTTTCAAATGCATTTTAATCGTTTGAAATTTAAAACATATAATTATTGCGTAATTTTGTCGAGTCATTTCAAATGTTATGCAAATCGGATGCATAGATCAATTACAGGGACAATCAAAAGGATTCCATTACATTACGGTCAATGGGTAAAAAAGTTTCAAATGCATTTTAATCGTTTGAAATTTAAAACATATAATTATTGCGTAATTTTGTCGAGTCATTTCAAATGTCATGCAAATTGGATGCATAGATCAATTACAGGGACAATCAAAAGGATTCCATTACATTACGGTCAATGGGGAAAAAAATTTCAAATGCATTTTAATCGTTTGGAATTTAAAACATATAATTATTACGTAATTTTATCGTGTCATTTCAAATGTTATGAAAGTCGGATGCATAGATCATTTACAGGGACAATCAAAGGCATTACATTACATTACGGTCAATGGTAAAAAAGTTTCAAATGCATTTTTATGATGTTACACTCATTCGAACATAATAGAATTGGCATGAATCTATGAAATATATACTAAAATATGCATTCTGTACAATCTGTGATGCAAAGAATTTTTATTATTAAATTACAGGGACACACAAAAGTATTTCACTACATATTCCTATACGAGAAACATTGTTTGGGGCGTGTTTTAATTATATTCAACTATTTCAAATTTTATGAATAAGATATACGTTTCTGAGGTGTAATAAAAATTACTTTCTGCATATTTACAGAAACACAAAGATTTCGACTACTATACTGTATCCGAAGTACGCTCTACTATATCAGCAAGATCTGAATATTTTTAAAACTTCGTTATCGTACGAACGCACCTCATTTGCTACGTTCACGTGCAATTTCCAACTTGTTTGATTTTGTTTGAACATTTTTCAGATACTTCAGAGTGATATGCTATCAATCAATAACATTTATTTACCAAAATTACTTACCTTTCGTACTTTACTTACCTTTCGTAAATGAGTAACCAAATTAGTTTTAAAAATACAAAGTTTGCTTGCTTTTAAGCCATGCCCAATTTTTAAGGATTCTTCCACCAGTAATCGCATAGAACTATCATCTATCTAATGAATCGCGAATTCATTAGGGAGAAAATATTTTTTGACTGACATAGTGGCTGTAGAATCCCTAGGAAATGGTACGTGTGTAATCCCTTTGCGGCGCAGGGCAAATTCATTGATTGAGTGTTGAAATTATTGACTGACACCGGAATTTGAAAGCAACTTTATTTGTATATATATATATATATGAAAATGTTAGATTTTATGCATTCAATAATCCGTAATTTAAGAAAAAAAATTCCGGTGCCAATGCGGCGTTTGGGAATTAAAACTAAGTGGTATATCTATGAAACCACCGCGCCGCAAGGGGTTAAAAACTTGCGAGCCCTGTAAATCTTCTTCCAGAAATGTGTCGAAAATAAATGCTACTTTTGCAGAAAGTAAAAAATGAGAATAAAAATACCAAGTTATGATAATTTTAATCGCAAATAAAACAAAATTTAAATGATAGTTAAAGTGTTTCTTGTACATAATAAAGCTTCTGGATTACTTAACAGGTGTCGCAATAGAAGATTTGGGCGACGTAATATTGGATAACAGGATAATTTTTCATTTTACTAACAGAATTTGCCCTTTCCGGAGAGGGTTGTGTCGCACAGTCAATTAGTTCCATGTTTAAAATAACTGTTCTAAATAATAAAAATAAAAAAATATAACTCAATAAAATATAATAATAATGGCTCCTCTCTTTTTGACCTTTACCAGAGCATATCTGTGATTCTAGACATACACCAATGAAGGTCCGAAAGTTCAAGAATGTAATGAAACATTCGATCTTTCAAAGACGTATTTGGTGTTTATTGACATTCACCGTTCAAAGTCGACATTCTCCAATTTTGGTCTTTCACGGTAACATATGTACATATGCACAATGTCAAACAACGACATTTTTGGTTTCGTGGCCTGTGTTACTCCCTGAAAAAGCTGTACAAAAATCAATGATTTTTTCGATTTACTTCTCCATCGTGTAAAACGTGACATTTACGGAACTTTATTGGAACCTAAAGCCGAGAAAACAAAACAGCAAAGAGGTATTATCATATCCGCCGGTAAATAATATCAGAATTTAACCCTTTCTGGCACACTGTGCCTAGTCCCGGATACCATATTTTAATTCCAAAACTTACAAACGGCACCAGTAATAGTTTAGTAAAATTTTGCTTTTACAATGAAAGCTTAAATTAGGGGATTCTTAATTTCTAAAAAAGTCGTTTTTAAATTCCGGTGACAGTCGATAATTTATCATTTTACTAACAGAATTTGCTCGTGTCGGATAATGTATGTAATGTAATATTGTATGTAATATTGTATGTAATATTGACACATTACAACCGTATTCAGAACAATTGAAACAACTAATTAAGGTATGCAAAAAGTGTATGATTAAATGTTTTGCATTTTTAACCGACTTCTAAAAAGGAGAGGAGGTTATCAATTCAACGCGTATGTATTTTTTTTATGTATGCTCACCGATTACTCCGAAACTATTCAACCAATTTCTGTTATTTTTGTTTTAACCCCTTGAAGGGCGGTGATGCCGCCACGGCATCACCTAATTTTAATTCATTATTGACACATTGGCACCCGAATTTCTTAAAGAAAATTTCAACCAAATAACATATGCGAACATACACATTTACAATTTTACATATAAATTTTCTTGTAGATACTGGTGTCAATCAATTATTTCAACATTTTATTAATACAAACACCTTGCCCCGGAAAGGGTTAAATGAAAGACGATGCTCTCGAATTGGTACCACTTCCGTTTCATCGAAATTGGTTCCGTACTTTTTTAGTAATTAGGCAAAAACTAATAAAATTAGTGATTTTTCGCTAATAAAAGTGTTGAATACGTTCGCTAACTATGGTGTTGACAGCATGGCCGAGCGGTCAAAGGCGCCGGATTGAAGTTCTGTTTCTCGAAAGAGAGCGTGGGTTCGAACCCAACTCCTGACTTAATTAACATCCATGTAAAATTTACAATATTTTTTTTCCTATTACAATTTTTATTATTAACCGGCTTCATCTCGTTAGTAAAAAAACGATTATTTGTTTGATCCCGGCGCTGAAAGTTGAAATATCATATAAAATGGATTTATTTAAATGAAATTTCGTATTTTTTGCCAATTTGAGTGTTTACATTATTAGATTTCGTTCGTCTGACATTCATAACAAATAAAAAAATATATATTTAAATTTCATTTTCCTTTCCTTTCTGTTTTAAAAGCTATTGTGACTTATTAATGATTTATCATTTTAAATTTCGTTAAAAAATCTTTTTTTGTTTTTAGTAATTTAACATTTTATTTATTTTTCTGCTATATATATATATATATATATATATATATATATATATATATTGGATTTTCGATAAATTTGGAATTTCGGAATTTATTTTAATACATTGATTTGAATATTTTTAATTTGATTAAAATAACTTCCATTTCTAATCATTTAAAAATTAAATTGTGGCGCTATCATCTATGTAAGAATTTAATAGTTATAAATTAAGAATTTGATCTGATATTTAAAGGATAAGTTCTTTTAAAAAATATTAAACGAAACTTTCTGTATGATCTGAAATCAAATACTTACTCACTTGTTTTAATATTCCCGCGTTTATTATAGAAAAACTTAAAAGTTGAGAAAAATTTATTTCTGAATACGTCATTTGATATCTCGATTCATTTCTTTTTTACTTTAATCATTAACGGGAATAAGTTCGTGTATGTTTAACATAAAAACATTTTTTTTCAAGAACTGATGAAGAAATATTCTTTATATGCATATAGTTTTGAGATCAGATAAAAACTGTAAATTGATTTTCGAATAATAAATAAAAATGAAAAGTTCTTAAGCGATTTTCACCAAAATGTAATTAGCATCAAATAATATCAAGGACTAATTGAATCTAAATTTTTATGAAAGTCCATCCATTAGTTCTTGAGATAAAGCTAAAATGGAAACAGGGGCGTGCGAAAAGAGAACTGCGTCCGGTTCAAAGTTCCAATTTAGCCTCCCCCCCCCTATTAACTTTTTCTTGTGATAGGCTATAAGTGATGTTAGTAGTAAAAATTTGGCGCCCCCTAAATTTCCGCGCTCGGGACGACCGCCTCCTTTCGCCTCTCCCTCTTTTACATGGCTTTGAGTGGAAATTGTGAAAAATTCAGCATAGCAGCGCCATCTGAGCTGCGATATACATCAAAATGCAAAAAACATTCATTCATGTCAAGGGCTAACTGGATCTGAAATTTGATGAAAATCCGTGCATTCGTTATTCAGATATAGCTGTTGTGCAAATCGCAAAAAATGGAGTAAAACAGCGCCACCTGTTAGGCTATATACACCAAAAATTAATTAGATTCAGTTTATATCAAGATGAAACTAAATCTAAAGTTTTGTGGAATTCCGTACATTTGTTCTTGAGATAGAATGGTCAGAATTTTTTGTCATATACAGGCTCACAGAGTGACAGACACACACACAGACAGATATTTCTGAAAAACCTTGAAGTCATGTTAAAGACCTTCTAAAATATATAAATTCATCAAAAACGGGAAGTCGAAATTTTTCACGAATCTAATACTCTCTTCTTGTAAAGTTACAAAAGAAAGTAAAAATGTAATATCGATTCTGCCCGTAAGATCGGTCTTTAGATTCGATTTCGATCTTTAGATTCGATGTCGATCTTTAGATTCAATGTCGATCTTTAGATTCGATTTCGATCTTTGGAATCGATTTCATTTTGATCTACTAAAGTTTACCAGTTTTATTGTTTTAATGGTAGTATTGGTGTAAAATTACGTATAAGAATGGATTTTTTTTTTTTTTTTTCTGGGCTAAATTAGTATTGAATGCAAGTATTTTTTCTGCGACTCCGGAGGAAGTCATCATGTTTTACAGCTCTGTAAGAGAGGGGGAATCGCAATTTGTGCCTTAAAAAGTATAAAATCTCATAACTTCTGGGGGGGGGTATCCCCTGCGGGCCACCCCATTAATTTGACACTAGGTTAAATCGTTATATTTTTGTTTAGAAGTCCATTAATTTGAAGCATTAGTTTATTAAGTTTTATTTTTCACACTCGTTTCTTCTAACCCCCCCCCCTTCTGCGTCAGTTTTAACTTAGAGGGGCGTTCGAAATATGCATACAGTTTTTGAAATGTCCATTTCTTTGTCCATTTTATTTTAGATCCACATTTTAAATCCTTGACAAAAGATAAATAAGGGATCGCCCTTCCGCCCGTTTGGGGTTTATCTGCGCCCCGTGTCGGGAATGTTAGAAAAAAGTGGACTGTTTTTATTTCACCATAGGTTTTTATTGATTATTGCCAGGGGGCAAACATTTAAATGAGCTTTTGATTTGAGAGCGAGAGCGCTCGATACAGACGTGTTGTTCGAGGGACAACGAAGCTCAACTGAACGTTACATCATTTATCAGCTAGGTGGCGCTGATCTCTTAATCAAACTTCGGGAGCGCACATACCGGCCCCCATTGAAGTATTCTGATAGTTCAATGATACACAACAATTATATATACAATAACATACAGATACTATTACAAATTAATGGTTACACATAAAGCACTCAATATAAATACAATAATAAGAAATAATAAATTCAATAGAAATAGGTTAAGCTTAATTAATATTTTCGTTATTTACAATTGGTAGAACACAAATATTAGAGATACTTCTTTTGTAAGTTCCGGATGGAGTCCGGACTATTACAACCCTAACATTGTCATCATTTCCCTTGATGATTTCTGAAATACGACCTACTATCCATTTACAAACTGGTAGGTCTCCATCCTTTACCAGAACCATCATACCTGGTGCAACATTTTGTTTTTTAAAGAGCCATTTGGATCTCTGCTGCAAATGGCTTAAATAAGAATTGGACCAATTTTTCCAAATTAGTTGCACGATTTTTTGAGTTTTCTGCCATCGGTCGAGCAAGTTTTCTCTTACATTAATCAAATTTGGCTCAGGAAGAGCATTAATTGGTCTACCAATCAAGAAATGTCCTGGGGTCAAAACTTCATATTCTTCTAATTCAGAAGATAATGGGGAGCGAGGGCGCGAATTTAGAATACCTTCGATTTGAGTAGTAAATAGTTAAAAATTCTTCAATGGTTAATTTCGTAACACCAATAGTTCTTTTTAAGTGGTATTTGAACTGTCCGACGCCTCTGTCCCAGAGTCCTCCAAAATTTGGGGAACGAGGGGGAAGAAATTTCCAGAGAACTTGCTCGGATGATTCGTCATTGCATCATTGTTTTTATTTATAGAATTTAATAATCTCTTTAGTTCCGCACATGCTCCAACAAAGTTGGATGCATTGTCACAAAAGATAGTATTACTTTTGCCTCTGCGAGCAAAAAATCTTTTAAGTGTTGCAATTAATGCAGCAGAAGTTAAGTCAGAAAGTCACTGCTGTCACTAAATGCACTGATTTAGTAACCATGCATATGAAAATGGCCACATAAACTATTAAATATCCCTTTTCTCTGGTTGCGATATTTAATAAAAAATGGACCGCATAGGTCAAGACCTGCATTGGAAAACGGTGGCCCTTGTATTACTCTCTCAGGGGGCAAATTACCCATTATTTGACTTACAATTGAAGGTTTTATTTTGAAACATTGAACACACTCGTGTACAAATTGACGAGCAATATTTCTTCCATTAATGGGCCGAAATATTTGTCTTACACTATTTAATAGCCCTTGAGGACCAACATGCAAGTCTCTGTTATGATAGTAAAGAAAGATAATTTTAGTCAATTTACTACATGGGGGTAAAATGATTTGGTGAGATCGGTCATAGTTTAAATTTGAGTTGGTCAAACGACCACCCACTCGTAATAGATCATCTTTATCTAAGAAGGGATCTAAAAATCTCAACTTACTTTTTACAGGGACAGACATGCCCTTTTTCAATGGCGAAATTTCTGATGAAAAATACTCACCTTGAGCTCTCTTAATTAAGAAATTTCTAGAAACCCTTAGTTCGTCTAGAGTTAAGGAACCCTTAAGTTTTGTCTGATTTTTACAGTTGTGGACAAACCTGAAAATAAATGCTAACACTCTCATTAATTTAATATAACTATTTGAAATGGTAAGAAACGAGTTCATAAAGTCATAATTTATAACTGAAGTGAGAACCGGAACTGACTTTAGTTCCTTTAAAAATTGTTCGTTTTTGGTTTGAGAGTCCTTTTGTGGACAAAAATTTACAATGTCTTGTTTCAGGAAATCGGGTCCTTCAAACCACAGTTTATTTGTAGCAAGCGATTTTGCATCTTGACCTCGGGATAACACATCCGCTGGATTTAGTTTTGACGGCACATATCTCCACTCGTAGTTTTTGGTAAGTTCTTGAATCTTAGACACTCGGTTCGCAACGAAAGTTTTTAGAAGATGTGGGGATATGTTTATCCACGCTAGGGAAATCGTAGAGTCCGACCAAAGTATGACCTTGTCGATTTGAAGTTTCATAGCTCTAATTACCCTTTGAGCAAGTTGGCACAACAATAGACAGGCTGAAAGTTCAAGCCTCGGTATGCTGACAATTTTAATAGGGGCAACTTTACTTTTGCTGCAAATGAGGTGGCAAACAGGCGAATTTGAGTCAGTGTTCGTTTGAAGATAAAGGGAAGCTCCGAATGCTTTCTCACTCGCGTCCGCAAACCCATGTAAGAGGATAGTTGATGCATCTTTAATAAGAATACATCTGGGTATTTTGATCGTTTCTATAAGAACTAGTGAATTGAGGAAATTGTCCCACTCTTGAGCAACATTAAGTGGAATTTTATCATTCCAGTCGCACTTTAGCAACCATAGTTGTTAGATGAAGATTTTTGCACGGCAAATTACAGGACCGAGCAAGCCAAGGGGGTCAAAGAGACTTGCAATTTGACTTAGAATTTCGCGTTTTGTATAGTCAGAACTTCTGTTGACGATAACTTTAAAGTTAAATGTATCACTAGTGCTGTCCCACAGTATTCCGAGAGTTTTTGTTGAAGTTTCTTCGGCATTTTGATTAACCCCTTGAGGGGCGGCGGTATATATTATATACCACCTACGATCGATGAAGTTTTACACCAGAAAAATGTCGTTAAATTTCCCTTTTCTAACTTTGGTGGAAAACAGTCGTGAAAATGCTTATCCTCTTTTTGATATAACTTTTTTACAAATTTCCGGTGGGAGTTCAGAATTTCACGAACGCAATTGCTTGCCCCTCAAAGGGTTAAAGGGAAATGTTTGATAATCAGGATTTATTTCTTCAATAACATTAGAACGCCATTTATGCAAGACCATCTGACCTTTTTTGAAGATGTCTGTTAATTGTTTTTTAATTTCAAAAAATTCGGAAATGTCTGATGCACCTGACAGGCAATCGTCCATGTACATATCGTTTTTTACAACTTCGGCAGCTAATGGGAAATTGTTTGCTTTATCTACCGCTAACTGTTGGAGCACTCTAGTGGCAAGGTATGGACTGCTTGCACAACCGTAGGTGACCGTCTTAAGACTGTAGATTTTGTCAGGTTCCTCCCTCCCTTCTCTCCACAATATTTTTTGGTATCTAGTATGCGACGGATTTACTTCTATTTGTCGAAACATTTTATTTACATCAACTGTAAATGCGAAAATATGTTTTCTAAAACGAATCATAATTGAAAAAAGATCATCCTGTATTATTCCTCCTTTAAACAATAAGTCGTTTAAAGACGTCCCATTAATAGTTTTACAACTCCCATCAAAGACAACCCTCAGTTTAGTTGTAGTACTTGATGGTCGCAAAACACCGTGATGAGGAAAAAAATATCCTTTATCAGGATTTATGTCATCGGAGTTTTCTTCCATGTGTCCTAAAGTAGTGTATTCCTTTAGAAATTCTGAGTATAATTCCTTTAATTTGGGATCCCGCTCTAAACGGTTCCATAACTGATTTAATCTTTTAGCGGCAATTTGTTTTGAATCTCCCAGAGAATTATCTAACATTTGAATCTTAAAGGGTAATTCAACTACATATCTGCCGTGCGGTTTCCGATAGTGAGTCTTTAAAAAATGTTCATTACAGTAATTTAACTCCTCACTAACTAAGGGTTTTAATTCACTTACTTGCTCCATTTCCCAAAAAGAACTTATTTCTTTTTCCAAATTTTTATAATCTGTTACTAAAAAACAAGAATCAGAATATTCCCTTAAATTTGAGATAGAATTGCATACAGTTCCTGATATAACGTGCCCGAAAAACGTTTCTACTAACATTAATTGGGAATCATCAATTTTAATTTTATTAGACCCTATTAATTCATAGAATAACTGCGCTCCAATCAGTGCATGTACGCGTTTCGGCTTACTCGAATTATTATCCGCTAATTCTATGTTCGACAGCAATTTAAATTTTGACGTATTTATATATTTGGGTGGTAGATTAGCGATTTTAGGAACAACTAACATATCTAATTGATAAGATTTAGTTTTGTTTTCATTCGTTAATTCCGTACTAACAAATGATTTAGCGTTTAAACATAAATCATTAAGTCCGGAAATGGAAATATGAATTTTTTGTTTACGCAATCCTAAGAGATTTGCTGCATGAGAGCTCAATAAATGCGAGCTGGAACAACTGTCTAATGCAGCAATTAACGGTTGAAATTCCCTAGAACCGTCCTTCAAGTACATCACAGCTGTGGTTAAAATTACACAAGATTTATTTATTTCTTTTTCCTTCGCGAAAAATGTTCGTTTATCAGGGGAAAGGGAGGGGGGGGGGAATCCATTTGGCGCCGATCTACTGTCTGGTCTTCAACTATGAATTGCCTTCTGATATTATTATTTTCATTTAATGAATGAAGTAATGAATTATGCTCTTTGCTGTCACAAGAAAGGCATTTATTTTTCGATAAACAAGGGTTAGGTAGATGGTTATTTAAGCAAGATTGGCATAAATTGTTACTTTTAACAAATTCTGATCTCTTTATCACGTTCATTCCTTTAAATTTCTCACATCTATATAAAGAATGTGAATCTGTACATCCTAAAATACACCCTTTTCGCTGTTTTGATTTTGTTAAAAAGGATTTTTCCATGTTTGGCTTAGTGCCAGATTTCCAATTATTATAAGGAGACTTTTTTTGTTCCTTTGAAATAACAGTATTTTGAAGAATACGACTTCTTTCTTCCAAAAAGCTTAAAAAGCTAGCTAATTTAGAAATTTCGTTTTTATTTAATTTAATTTCGAACGATTTTTTTATTTCAGAATCCAATCTTTGAAACAAGATGTGCATTATTAAAGCATCTGACAGCTCATTAGATTCAAATTCAAGTAATTTTAATGCACGCAAATTACATTTTGTATTATCAATTAATTGCATTAAATGGTTAGGAGAATCGGGTACTTTTGAAAAATTAAGTAGTTTAATAATATGGCAATCAATGACAGCTCTTTTATTTTCATATCTTTCTTCTAAAGATTGCCAGAGACATTCGTAAGTATCTTGAGCTGACTCAAGCTTTTTGGCGTCACCCTTTAAACAGCCCTTTAAGTAACATAATTGCTGAGTTGAATTCAGATTCTTATTATTTCCGATAATAGACATAAATTAAGTCTTAAAATTTTGAAATTCATCATATTTTCCATAAAAATTGGGTAGAGGTAAGTCTGGAATTTTAAAGCTATTACTAACAGTAGGGTTTTCTTTACTGACATTAACACATTCATATTTAGAAAGAATAATGTTAAGTTTTACCTCTGAATCTTCCAGTTCATCCTCTAGCTCAGTTGCTAGTTCCAAAGAATCAGTAATGTCGACATCTTCCGGAAGAGTTGTATACGACACTATCAAATTACGTAATGACGTTTTAATTTCCAAAATAGAAACCTTTTTGCTTTCTAAGCGGAGTCGTTCTTCTTGCTGCTCTTCTTGCGATCCTTTTAGATGAATGCATTCATATTCGTTAATGAATTTGGTAATTTTATTTACTTTGGTTTCAGTACGCCGCGTTGGTGATTTACAGTAGTTAAAGTATTCATTTTTTATTTAGCTGTCCTCCGGTCGGCTAGGACCATATGTCGGGAGCGTTAGAGAAAAGTGAACTGTTTTTATTTCACCATAGGTTTTTATTATTGCCAGTTGACTGATTATTGCCAGTGTGCAAACATTTAAATGAGCTTTTGATTTGAAAGCGAGGGCGCTCGATACAGACGTGTTGTTCGAGGGACAACGAGGCTCAACTGAACGTTACATCATTTATCAGCTAGGTGGCGCTGATCCCTTAATCAAACTTCGGGAGCGCAGACCCCGCCAGGGGCGTATTTTTTTGTTTCTTCAGAAGAAACAAAAAAAAATGTTGAGAGGGGACTTGCACCCTATCCCAATATACTCCTTAAAATTTCGTTCATTTAATTCTCTACCATTTTTAACTTAAAAGTTTAAGCTATATGGCACCCCCAGAGCTGGGGACTCCTCCCCCCCTGTCGATCACTCACCTAATTTTGCTTATTTCTTCACTTCATTTCAATCTTTAAAAGGCTATAACTTTGCTTCTATAGGAGTTACAGTGGGGAGAAAAATTCTAGTATAGCTAACCATTTCTCGCCGTTCTTTTTGCTATTCCAGTTTCCCGGTTTTCCCTATAGGACCTTTGGGAGGGGGCAGAGGAGGGGTTTCTCATTTCTTGATACAATGTGTCTATTGAAAGCATATGCTTCATACATTACAAAGAAATTTTCTCCATAAGAAATTTTCTCCCATCATTTTAGGCCACATTACGGACCCATAATGGGTTAAAATTTTAATTTTTCAAACTTCCTCAAAAAAAAAAACATTGATACATATCAGCAAAACTGGGGTTCGAACCCGCAATCTTTTGATTGCACACGTAATCCCTAAGCTTATTGGCCACCGAGTGCTCAGCAGCGCTATTATTTCTTTAGATTGTCATCTTTAAATTCGTAATATCTTTTGAATGGAATGTCCGATTTGAATAATTCAAAAAGTAATCTACAGATATTGTAACAGGAATTAATACAAAATGATTTATTTGGATAAGGATTCAGGTATCGATAGTATGGTCTAATTTTGGTTGGTGTATTTATCGCGTTTTAAAATGTAAGAAAGTAGTTATAGTGAGTTAACTACAATAGCTGGACATATGGTATCGCGCGGTTTTTTTTATAGATATTGATATGTTCTTTAATATTATAGAACCTTTTTTTAATTCATTTAAAAGTATTTCCTGATGATTCAATTATATATCCTAACGATTCAAAAAATACACACGTATTTCTTCAAGGTTTCACTTCTGTCGGTACTCTCGGAGTGCCACGATTCCGGACGTTCCATGGAACGTTCTCTCGGACGTTCCATGTTCGCCCGTCCTAACCCCACCCCTTCCTCACCAATCTTAACTTACAGGATCGTTCAAATTATGACTGCGATTTTAAAAAAGTCTAATCCTCGTTCTATTGGGTCTATTAAAAAAGTCTATCTCCCTTCTGTCCGTTTGGGATTTACCTTGCCCCCCTGGGTGGGGGGCATGTTTTTTGTTTCTTCCACACCATCTCATATAACATATTGTATAAAGCTTTTATCTCCTCTTTTTTTCTGTTACTACCCCTCTCTTCACCTAGTTACATGCTCTTGGCATTTTTTTATAGTTTCAAAGAGTACATGTTCCCCGCGGCCTCCCCATGAATTCAACACTAAGTTAAACACTATATTTTTGTTTAGAAGCTCAGTTATCTGGGTTATTAGTTTATTATGTTTTTTTTCAAGTTCGTCCGTTCTAATCCCTCGCCCTCCCCCTTCTTCGCCAATCTTTACTAAATGGGCCGCTCAAAGTATGCATGCAATTTTTAAAATGTCCAATTCTCGTTCTATTTTATTGTAAATCCTCATTTTGAAACTTCGACAAAAGATACGTTTGGGCTATGGTCGCCCTTCCGTCAAGAGTGGGGTTTACCTGCCCCCCCCCCTGGGTATGGGGCATATTTTTTGTTCTTCCAAACTATCTCGCGTAACTTTTGGTTGGCAACAGAAAAAAAGTTTATACTCCTTGTTCCCCATCCTAGTTACATGCTCTTGGCACTCTTTATCCTCGGTTTAATACCAAGTTACTCAGTGTTGTTATTACTTGATGTCTCTCAAATTTGTCAAAGTTTTTGTGTAAGTGACAACCATAAGTGACACTCATTTAAAAATTTAAAATTCTTATTATCCGACTCTAAAATCTGCAATAGCTTAATTCTATGCCTCCCCAAATGGTGATGAGGGGTGGGAGGCGGTAATTATGGTCCTGCTGATTGTATAAGTTTTGGAATTAGTAATTTGGATCTTCTCTGTGTGAATCTGGATATCGAAATATCGATTCTAGTATCGATTCTAGAACTGAGAAATCGATTCTTATTATGATCGATGTTGTTTTATACGATGTCGATTTTAATCGATTCTCAAAATTTCCAGAATCGCCCATCACAACTTGATGCGTAAGAACCTTGACAGCGATTTTCCATAATAGCTGAAATGATTGAATATTACATCCAAAGTTAGGATCAACAAAATTTTATTGGTATTTTACTACGAAATATCCGTTGTCAGCATCTCGAAAAAAGCTCCATAATAAATTCCTTAGTCCTAAAATAATTTTATTTCTCATTATCAGATAAATACAAAATTGAAATTCTTGCATTGCTTGGTTCAGATTAAATAATGATAAAATAATTATCCACGTTCAATAAGTCAGAAAATTTCCAATGTTTTGCTATTAATATCCTTTAACCCTTTGCGATGGTATCATAGATATATCATAGATATATCATGTAACTTTAATTCCCAAACGCCACATTGGCACCGGAATTTTGTTTAAAAAATTTAAGATTTATTGAATTCGTGAAATAAAGCTTTTTCTTATTTACAAATAAAGCTGTTTTCAAATTTCGGTGTCAGTCAATACTTAAAATACTTAAGCAATGAATTTGCCCTGCACCGCAAACTGGCAGGAAACAAATGAGGATTTAAGATGTAGTACTGTTTGTCATTATATACAAGCTTCTCTCATTGATTTAATTTGACGACATCTTTATTCAAGAAAATTAAAAGTTTACTGGAACGCCGAGTACAATTTCATGTTCGTAGTTTAAATTGATATTTATTAATATTTTGTTGTATGTTATTTATTTAGTATTTTAAGTACATACTTTTAATGATACATTCAAATAATTCCTATAAGTCGGTAATTTTGAAATTTGATATGTTTTAAAAAATACTTTTGTGCCAATAGCGTTAATTCTTTTCGAATGCTTCATTCTACGAGAACTATAATGCGCGTCGATAATTCAACTGACATGATGGTAAATACCCATTCCTCTGGAAACAATTTATTCTCTTTTACTGCGCCATGCTGCTTTGAGAACAGCATGGTTACGTGAAAGACACTGAACTGATCGTATTGGATTGAGCTGATTCGAAAAATAATTTTAGTATATACAATATTTCAATTTTCCGGTGCGATAATAACATTTTTACTTACCCATCATACGTAGTATAGGGTAAGTCTTGCAATCGTTTTGAAAATCGAAAAATTTTTTTTGACGGATTTACACGTTTTAGATAGTGGAGATTCCGAAAAACATATTTTTAGAAAAAAAAATTTGCCGTCCGTCCGTCTGTCTGTCTGTCTGTCTGTCTGTCTGTAAACGCTCTATCTCCCGAACAAATTGAGATAGAGACTTGAAATTTTGTATGTAGTTAGTATGTAAGAATGGGACGAACCCTATTTAATATCAGCAACCTCGATTATCCGGAACTATTTTTTTCGGACCCTCGAAAAATTCGTTCTGATGGAAGGTATATAAAAATTCTCGAATTTTTTTGTTTTAAGGAATGGACGTAAAAGGCAATAAAATAACACACATTTTGCATATAGAACGAAGTCGGTCGGATTATTAGTTGCCGAGATATTTGTAATCCTGTTTTCCACATTCTTCGATTTTTCATGACCCTGTATTTCATTCAAATTTCAATTCAGAGGTATATTTTAATTGGAAATGAGACGCTTAATACGACACAGTTAATTGTTAGTTAATAGAATTATTATTTTTGGAGTTATAAGGATGTTTCTTTTACGCAGTTCGGTACTTCTTGTGTAGTTTGGCGTTTTATATAATTTGTCGAAATTGGTACATCAGCAGTTCTTTAATAAAGCATTACTATGTATATTAACAATATTTAAATTTTGTTTATGAATTTCAATGCATTGTATAAATAGTTTTCACATGTTTTATTTTCATATACATATCCATGATGGGTAAGTATTACGGTGGGCCCCCAACGACTAGTTTTAATGTTGCTATTGTTTCTGAAATGCTCAATTCCGCCTCAAATTTTGAAGCATTTTGTTCGAAAATAAAAGTAACAAAAATTTTACTTTTTTTGCCACCAAAGTTAGGTAAGTAAAATTTCATAAAATATTTCTGATGCGAATATTCATAGATTGTAAGTGAAATATTACACATCCCACCATGCCTCAAGAGGACTAATTAAACTTTATTTTGGTATCTGACACGGTGTTATTACAAACAGCATGATACATGATCAATGGATATATTGCGAATGCTTCAGAACGAATGCAGGAAATATTTAACATATTTTATATTTATATTATATATTTTGCGGTATATGTTATAATTAATTTTATTATTTATTTTAGTAACATATAATTGATTTATCAGGGTTCGCACAGTACTTATACTTTGTAAGGACTCTGGCACCACTATTAATGATAAGAAAATCTATATATAATTTTTGCTTAATTTAATGAAATGCTCAATTCCGCCTCAAATTTTGAAGCATTTTGCTCGAAAATAAAAGTAACAAAAATTTTACTTCTTTTTGCCACCAAAGTTAGATAAGTAAAATTTCATAAAATATTTCTGATGCGAATATTCATAGATTGTAAGTGAAATATTGCACATCCCACCATGCCTCAATATGACTAATTAAACTTTATTTTGGTATCTGACACGCTGTTAGTACAAACAACATGATACATGATCAATGGATATATTGCGAATGCTTCAGAACGAATGCGGGAAATATTTAATATATTTTATATTTATATTATATATTTTGCGGTATAAGTTATAATTAATTTTATTATTTATTTTAGTAACACATAATTGATTTATCAGGGTTCGCACACTACTTATATTCTGTAAGGACTCTGGCACCACTATTAATGATAAAAAAAATCTATATTTAATTTTTAAGATGCAGAATTCGCAACCACCTCTTCGATTCGCAATTTTCGCAATATTTTTCTGCGGTGAAATACATTGAAAATACTGTGAAAATTCAGTGGTAGAGTTGTGCGAACCCTGTTTATATGGAAATTAATTTTATTTTTTATTTTTAGTGACATAAAATTGATTTGTGTGGAAATTTTAATAACGTATAAGGCCAGCATCAACAGTTTATAAATTAACGATATTTCCGTTTGCTTTTTGTATTATCTTCTGTCTTTCTCGATATTACGTAATTATGTAGGAACCACGGACTTTTTTCATTGACTTGTCTTTATTATGAAACGTGATATCTTATTGCAACTAAATTAGCTGTTATCTGAAATGCCGTCCAAGTAGCCTTAAAGAAAAAAAAAGATAATTGCAGTATTTAAGCAAAGCAGCTCACTAACGATAATTTAAAACATATATTCTTTATCACATTGTTGGGAAATTTTGTGCCAGATAATATAAACAATCGTGTAAATAAAACAGTACTACTTGGTTATCCCGTCGACCAATTTTGCCAAATTATACAAATCGCCAATCTAATAGCCAAATAACACATTATGATATAATTAAAAAAAAACGAAAAACAAATAATTCGTCGAATATTCAATAAAAATACACAGGGGTGCAAAAATCTAGGCGCCAGCAGGCAGTTTCTTACCACAAAATTTATTTCGTTTTTCTTCGTCTAATATTTCGCGTAAAATTCCTGCTGGAATGCTATTAAATTTTGAGCAAAAAAAAAAAAAAAACTTTAAAATTTTAGTGGTGAGAGACTACTCTCTGGCGCCTAGATTTTTGCACCCCTGAAAAAAGAAATAAAAAGTCAAAATAAAAACCACTTAATGATGTTTTAAACACATCTATCATATTTAATGTCATTGAGTGCGGCATTCACGATCATCCATTATTGGCAATTAATCTTATAGTATGGTGATATTTTTTTGGTCGACGCGAAACCAAGTAGAACCAATAAAACTGCAACCAATGGGAAATAGGAAGAAAATTAAGATCTGAAATTTCACGAATCCCCCTTCGTAAATTGAAAAACCATGCTGGGAATTTTTTGCCACAAAACTGTATTTTAGGTATATTTGTTGTGAATTTTGTATATGCATGTTTTACATTCTTAACTTCACAAAAATCTTTTTTTTTAAGTAATAACATATTTTTACTGTTGTTTAGCTAAAACAAATGTGGGATTAAAATCTTGTTGACAATTTTGCTGTTTACAAACATCTCTAACATACGTCGAGCTGCTAATCCTTAGTTTAAAACTGCAGCTGGAATTTTTTTCCCTATAAAACCACTGACAAAAAAGTTCGGCGAATAGTAATATTAACGATATGAAATACCCAGCTAAAAATGAACTGCAGTTTTTTTGTAGAAGTGAAGTGTTTTTGAGGTTTTTCTAAAATTTCTCTAGTCTTTCTGTAGTGCAATCTCAACTATAAAATCACTTCAGTTATTTTGTAGTTAATTAAAGGTGATTTTGCAGTAATTTATTTTAAACATTCTGTGCGCTATTAACTTTGAAAACACTGTAGTTTTTATAAGGTCATTTTATAATCAAAAATTAAAAAATATATAAGACTTTATAACCGTAGAATCACTGCAGTGAATTTGAAGTTATTATCCAACCATTAATTTAGAAGTACATTTCCGATGCATCTTCGTATAACTGTAGTTATTGTCCGATAAATTCACAGAATTTAATCGGAGAAAAACAATTTCAAATATGCTTCAAAATCGAACTAGGAATTTCTCATCCCATCGAACCACTTCCGTAGTAAAAAAATTATGAGTTCCTACTTTGTTTTGTTACTTGGAAATTACAAGTTTTAATACATTAAAATCCATTTCTTTTTTTTTTAATTCAGACATGGGCGTCCCTATCTATGCTTCCTTCCCCCTAACTTAAAATTCTTAGTTCCTTTATTATTTTAAGCTAAGAGAAAAAAAAAATTAATTTCACTAAATTACATTTCGAAATCCAGTGAGGGGTAGTGACTACCTGTGCCCCCTGCATACAACGGAAATTTTTTAGTTCCTTTATTTTAAGTTACTCTAAGCGAATAAATTTTGCGAGGTTTATCAAAATCAGAGAAAAAATATATTAAGTTTCAAAAGTTATGAGGGACAATGGGCCTTTCACTCACCAGCCCCTTAATGAGAAATTTCTTCTTACTTTTTATTGTAAATTTCTTGAAAATTATACATTTTACTATGCTTTTGAAAATATCAGAAAAGAAAAATTTTGTTAATGTATATATATATATTTTTTACTTTCTTCTATCTTTACAAGAAGAAAGTATTGGATTCATGAAAATTTTCGACTTCCGGTTTTCGACGGATTTATACGTTTTAGGGGGTCCTGAACACATTTTGACTATTTTTAGAAAATGTCTGTCTGTGAGTCTGTCCGTCTGTCTGTCTGTCTGTCTGTCTGTATGTGACAAAAAATTTGTGGGCGCTCTATCTCAAGAACTATTGCTCGAAATTTAACAAAATTTTATATTCAGTTAGACCTTGATATGAATTAGTGCCTATTGGTTTTTGGTGAAAATTGGCCTGCAGGTGGCGCTGCTATACTACGTTTTTCATGATTTTCAAGATTGCTATATCTCAAGAACTAATGCACAGAATTTCACCAAACTTCAGATTCTGTGACCCCTTGATATACATAGATGCTGATTAAGTTTTGGTGTAAATTGGCTAGCAGGTGGTGCTGGTATGCCACGTTTTCCATGATTTTCATGATAGCTATATCTCAAGAACTAATGCAGAGAATTTCACCAAACTTCAGATTCCGCAATACCTTGAGATACATAGCCGCTGATAAGGTTTTCATGTGAACTGCCCTATAGGTGGCGCTGCTATGCTACATTTTGCACGATTTTTGCGATAGCTATATCTCAAGAACTAATGCAGAGAACTTCATCAAATTTTAGATTCTGTTACACTAGAATATATAACATAATTAGACGCTGATTACATTTTGGTATTAACATTGCAACAGGTGGTGCAGCTATGCTGCATTTTGCACGATTTTTCCGATAGCTATATCTCAACAACCAACGCACAGAATTTCATCAAGCTTCAGATTTTGTTACAAAATGACATATAACATAATTACACGATTATTACGTTTTGTTATAAATCCTTCAACTGATGGTGCTGCTGTGCTATATTTTACAATGATTTTATTAACCTCGCTATATCTCAAGAACTAATGCACAGAATTTCATCAAACTTCATATTCTTTTACACCATAACATAATTAGACGCTTTTTTACTTTTTGGCATAAATTGTCCAAGATATGGTGTTGCTGGGCTACGTTTTGCAATTTTTTTTTTATAACTATATCTCAAGAACTAATGGACGAAATTCCATCAAATTTCAGATTCTGTTAGGTCTTGACATAAATAGATGCTTATTAGGTTTTTATATAAATTACCCAACATGAGGCACTACTAAGCTCATTTTCTCAGAATATTAATTAAATTTTGCGTTTTAGGCTTTTCGGATACCAGAATCTCATTAGGCTAGGTCAAATGTTCGAGGAAATTCGATAGTGGGTAACTTTGGGGTCACCACGTTTTTTTTCTAAATATTAAAATGTACTTATGAGATAGAAGAAAGTTTTGGGATTGACACATCCAACTAGTTTAATTTAGGAAGCGGCAAATGCTTTCTTCTACCTTCCTCCCCCTAACAGAAAATTCTTAGTTCTTATATTTTAAGCTAAAGAAAAAGATTTAATTTTAGTATTTTTTCAAAAATCGGAGAAAAAATTAGTTAAATTTCAAAATCGAGTGAGGGAAAATGGCTCATCTATTCCCCCACCCCTCACGGAAAATTCTTCTTTTCTTTATTTAAATCACACTAAAAGAATAAATTTTATTATGCTTTTGTAAATTGGAGGAAAAATTACTAATTAAATTTCAAAATCCAGGGAGGGGCAATGAGTCTACAACCCCCTCCTTAATTGAAAATTTCTTTTTCTTTCTTTCTAAGTTACTCGAAAAATTTACATTAGGTTTTTGAAAAAAAAAGAAGAGGAAATTTTATTTAATTAAATTTTAAAATCCAACGAGCTCCTATGCTTCCTGCCCCCATACATCTCCATCTTCATAACTGAAAATTACTTGCAATTAATTTACCATTACTTCATTTTGAAATCGACATACAAATATTTGAATCATCAAATAATTTTTTTAATCGCTCTTTAAAATTATTATTCGATCAAAACTTAATGAATCGTAGAAAGAAAAAAATACTTCATCAGTTAATTGAACTGTACTTTCTAATTATGTATTCATTTTAAAAGCACAGCAAAGTTTCTTATTTCATGCAAATATTAAATTATTAAAAGTGTTTAAAAGTATTTTACAAGTCATAAATATATTGAAAAATCTAGTCATTTTTTATATTGAAATTTTAAAAAAATCAGAAATTTCCCTTTGTAAAAAATTATTTACCAAAGAAAAAAAAAGAAGAAAATTAAATTAATGTTTCTATTTTATTTTTAGGTAAAAATGTAGATAAGTTAACAATCAAATATATCTACATAATCATTAAAAACATATGCTACATTAAAAAATAAAAACGACATAAAATGAGTTTTTATTCTAATTCAAAGTTATTAATTATGAACTTCTTATTTTATAAAATTAATTTTTCCTTTTTACAAATATATATTTCTTAAATTAACACATTTAATTACATTATAATTCCTAAAAATATTATATTATCAGAAAAGCCTCTAAAATTAGTTTATTTTTTTTTAATTTGCAAGAAAGATTCAGAAATATTCCCCATTTAAAAAACTCACTAACAAAATATATATATATATATATTATTTTTACTTAATTCTTAAATTAAAAAATGTTTATAAATAACAAATTATTATTCTAATACAATATTATATTCTTATTTTATAAAATTAATTTATCCTTTTTACAAATATATATTTCTTAAATTAACACATTTAATTACATTATAATTCCTAAAAAAATTATATTATCAGAAAAACCTCTAAAATTCGTTTATTTTTTTTAATTTGCAAGAAGGATTCAGAAATATTCCTTATTTAAAAAACTCACTACCAAAAAAAAAAAAAAAAAAAAAAAAAAAATTAAAAAATGTTTATAAATAACAAATTATTATTCTAACACAATAATAAAAAATATGTTTTACCTTATCATTAAACGACATAAAATGAATTTTTATTCTAAGTAAAAAATATTAAATACCGACCCATAATTTATTAAAATAAGTACTTCCCAAAATATATATTGGGATTGTCAAAAATATATATTCTATAAAATTAACACAACGCATGTAATTACATTATAATTCATAATAAAAAAATTATTATTTTCGCAATTAGCCTAAAATTATTTTATTAAATATTTGCTGATTTTTAAATTCAGAAGAAAAACCAATTCATTTGCTTTAGCTAATTCGCTAAAGTATTTGTTTAATTCATTTAATATTAAATTGTTTTTAAAACACACACCCATATAAACGAATTACACTAAATAAATAAATAATAAAATAAAAGCACCTTAAAACATCCAATTTTTCTGCCTGCCATTGAGCTTTTGCAACAAATAACCTTTAATTGAAATGCCTCCCATTTATACCTCGCACAATACTAACCATACAAGTCTCAACGGGCAAGTGGTCAAAGCGTGTCTCTCCTATACCTGGGATCGTCAGTTCGAGTACAACTGTTTCCACAGTCAAAATCTGCCTTTGAAATGTTAAAAAGAAAGCTTACCAGTATGGTCAATAGATGGCGCCAGCAGAGCCAATTTTTTTGGATGGGAGGGGCATTTAACTTCAAATTCACTGCAGAAAATGTGTAGTTATGAACTGCATATTCATTGTAGTGATTTTGTAGTTGTTGACTTCGAAAAAACTGCAGTGATTTGAGCCAAATCACCGCAGTTTCGCAACTGCATTTTCTTTGCAGTTTCACTGGAGTTCATTTTTAGCTGGGTAGTAATGAAAATTACTTTACTGTCCTTCTAAATAGTCATTTCCCATAAATATGCACAGTTTAGATCTTCTACAGATGTCCTGGAAACTTTCAAGAAGTCTTCTTTTGGGATGGAGTTTAAAAGATCCGACATCTTTCGTTGGATGTCAGGAATATTGCTAAATTTCTTTCCATTCAAAGTGAGTTCCAGTCGTAAGAATGGGAAGAAATCTGGAAAACTCAGATCTGGCGAGTATGGTGGATGTTCAATTTGCACCCACCTCCTTTTTTTGGCAGGAACTATTTGACGATATTTGTTTTTTGATGGCGAGCATTGTAATGAACAAAAGCGATGAACCTTCTTGTGCGTACTGATGGCCTATCCTGCGTAGACGTTTCATGAAACGGCTCAAAATTTCAATGTATTTCGCAGCATCCATCGTAGGCATCATTTTGTACCATTCCTCTGGTAGAAAATCCTTGTGAATAATGCCGTGACTATCAAAAAACATGATGAGCATCGTTTTGATACTCGTTTCTTTTCCTCTGACCTTTTCCAGATGAGGTGATCAGGAGAACACTATTCCATGATTTGCCGTTTCGTTTCAGGGTTATACTTGAGACACCAGGAGTCATCCTCTGTGACAATACAGTTGAAAAAAATTGATGTCACATTTGCCGTTTCGACAAAATCCTCTGAAGCTTCTATACAAGGCCTGCTTCTGGTCGTCAGTCAAGTGATGTGGCAGAAGACAATAGCACGTTTTTCGTTCCCTAAACTCTGGGTAACGATTTGTCACACGGGTTCACGGTTAATGTGCAATTCATTAGCTATCATGTGCACAGTTAATCGACAATCTTTCGTGAGTAAGTTAGTTACTTTCTCAATGTTTTCGTCACTCGCCGATCTTCAGTTACGGGGGTTGTCAGAAACACTTTCACGGCTTGTCGAAAACGGGCGAACCACTCGTATACGCACTTCATGGACTGTACTTGATCTTCATAAACACGTACCAGCATCGCATGAGTTACTATCGGTGTCTTGCCAAGCTTAAAAAAAAACCTTTTAATTTATAATTTGTTCGTTCATTTTCCTGTTCTCACTTAAGAATCAATACACTAAACAAAGCACTTTGTAAAACAAGTGTTACACGAAACACAAACGACGCTTAATTGAATGAAGGTGGGGGCAGATGGTCTACACCCTCTACAGCCCTTACAGCCTCTTCTCAGATGCAGCATTTTGTTTCGCTAGTGTTGCCAGATCGACCGTTCTGAATTCATTCACCAAACTATTTTGTCACAGGTTGTATATTTTTAGCAAATATTTCGCAATTTTTTTTCCTTTTAGAGCGTCATGTAATAGAATTCTTTCGAGTACCCCTCTAAATAAGCTGTATATGCTACACACGTCATTTTCAAAAATGTATTTTATTTTTCACAAATCGATGAAAAATTGAAAATTGTATCGTTTGCCAATTTAAATTGAAGCAGGGGTGTTTACAACAGACAACAAGGATTGCATCGAACTGAGCATCGTTCTGGCTACTTTCAGATTTCCAGGGAAAACTAGTTCGATGTGCCAATCCCAAAACTTTCTTCTATATCATACGTACATTTCAATACTTAAAAAAAATAACTCATCTTAAAGCTTTAATAATTTTAATTCAATATCATACCAACTTTGATTTTCATCTTAAATTTCTGCTTCAGTCACTTAATCGGAGTAAAAACGAATTTGCACGAGCCGATGGACATTAGAATGATAGGCAGATTTTTTTTTCAAATTCAGGGAGGACTTACTTGCCTTACACAAAAAATAATTATATGTAAAAAAATTAGTTCAGTTCTAGAACTAACTTCATACACTTTTAGGTGGTGGAATATTGAAAATGACAAAAAATTTGCTATTGCAGAGCCCCCTTCGGCGGATTTTTTTCAAATTCAGGGAAGACGTACTTGCCTTACACAAAAATTTGGTTAAATTCGATGCATAACTTCATGTACTTTTTTATGGTAGAATGTCGACATACGGACACACACACAGACACAAAAATACACATACACACACACAGACACGCGACGGACAGACATTTTGTAAAAACATGTTTTTGGGAATCTCTGAATCTAAAACGTGTAAATCCGTCGAAAACCGGAAGACGAAAAGAATTTCGATGCATAACTTCATGTACTTTTTTATGGTAGAATGTCGACATACGGACACACACACAGACACAAAGATACACATACACACACACAGACACGCGACGGACAGACATTTTGTAAAAACATGTTTTAGGGAATCTCTGAATCTAAAACGTGTAAATCCGTCGAAAACCGGAAGACGAAAAGAATTTCGATTACAATACTTTCACTATTGAAGACAGAAAAAAGTAAAAAGGGGTGCATAATCGATGTGTTTATAGATATGTCGACTAATTATCAGAAATTTAAAACTCTGAGCTTCACATATATGGTGTGAGGTCTTGGACTAACCTCACTCAAATTTCCTCTCTTATAAAAACGGTAAGTTTTGCTGCCTATCGCAGACATAGAAACCAAAAACAGAGTGAAAATTTATTTTATTAGTGTAGATTTTTTCTTTCGGTAACATTCCATCGGATTTTGGAAATATCAGTTCTCGTTTTAACATTTGAACGACGGTGGGGTACATTCTAAAATTGTCTCAAATTTATCTAAAATAATAATATAATAAAAATTGACACCACAAATAATCATTATAATTTCGAAGGTTACGGTGGGAATTCGGCATTTTGGAAGCATAATTACCCTAATTTCCTGCCTATAATCCGCGGATCAAACAATTCTTGTTCGACCCAGAAATTTTATTTCGTAAATGAAGGCAAATATTTACGGCGATCTGAAAAGTTATATTTTATTTAATAAAATTTCTGGGTCGAAAAATGATTGTTTGATCCGCGGATTATACGCAGGAAATTAGGGTATTTGCCTTTGGAATGCATTAGTATAGAAGAGGGATTGTGAAAAATTTACGTTTAAAACGGGAAGTCGTAGAGTTCTATAGGTTTGATTTTAAAAGCAGACTGGCTCGTGCCTAGGTGTATGCTGCCGAAAGCAGTTTGCTAATCTTTTGCTTTTCTTAACCTTCCTACCCTGAATGGGTCTAATCGACCCAGTATTATAATGCGTTTCATTCGATTAAAACCAGAAATTTTTTCATAAAGTAAATTAAATAAATAACACAAAGATTTATGTTAATAAGTTTATTAAATGTATTTAAATAAAAATTCTGGTGTGAAATATTTTAATGAATTTTAATGAAGTAAAATTTCAACAGGGTAGGAAGGTTAAAATAAAATTTCGTTTTATAATATACGGTTCTTCCAAAAGTTTTCTATCTTTTTTACAAAAAATAAACCATTGAAATTTCGTTAGTGACGATATTTTATTGAAGGCAAACATGTTGAAAAACAAACCTTCGTCTATCTTTCCGCTGACTAATAATGCTTCCTTTCAAAAACATTTTTGATTTGATTGAAAAATACTTATCAAGGTGATATTTTATGTCATTCAAAGAGTTAATCATTTTCACGAAGAGATGTTTGCGAGAAAGAAACAAATAGTAGTCGGAGGGAGCAATGTCCGGAGACCAGGGAGTATAGATCAGATTGTCGAATACAAGAAGTTTATTTCGGACAGTTAAAGTTATATGTGAAAAATAGTAATCATAAGGGATGGTAATACTTTGTTTCTTTGCTAATGCGGAGTGCTTCCAGGCAATTGTTGTCTTCAGTTTGTTCAATTGGGAATAGTAATTTTCAGAGTTGATAGCGTGGTTTTATGGAAGTATTTTGTAGTAGATCAAGTTTCAATAAAGATCAAATCTTTTTTCTATAGGAACTCGGATTTTATTTTTAAAGAATGAGTTTTTTCCAGCTGAATCGATATTGTTTGCGCTCTTGGTTGTTATAAAGTTTCCACTTTATCCATGGGGACAAATCTTTTTATAAAAGGAGCTTCTTAACTGTTGAAAATGCAGTCTATAATTTCACAACAGTCTATAATTTCACAACAGCCGCCATCAATTATTTTTATATTATATTCGAACTAGTATTTTGTAAAACCCGTTTTGTAGTATTTTTATTTTGAAAATTTTATCAAAGTGTTACTAAATGATTTCTGTTTGCAGAAAGTTGAACGAGTTGCATTACAAAATAGTACATGAACTCCAAAAGGAGCTTTTCCGATAGTTTTTAAATGGGAGAAACAAATTCTTTCCATTCGACTGAGCCTTCTGATCCACCCACCCTACACTCCGGAGATTACTCCATCTGATTACTGTTTGCTTTTCTCTCTCAAGAATTGTCTTCACCAAAAAATACTAACTTTCTGAAAAGCTTAAAAATTCCCATCGGTATGTATAATGCAGCCAAATGAAACATGTTTTGAAAAGCCCCCAATATGAGACTCCTGGAAAGATAGACTAAGTTTTATTGAAGAGAATAACGCATAAATTCTTCAATAAGATCTCCCTGTTTTATAATTTGCATGGGTATTTTTTTTTGTCACGAAACGAATAAAACTTTTGGAACAACCTAATGGTTTGCTACCATTGATAAATAAATAACCAAAAATTTATAGAAATACTTGTCAGCATAAAAATTGTTCAAATGTGACATTTTGGAAAATATCAGATTTACTAGATACAGAGAAAAGAGAAAATGAAATACCGGAAAGGAGAATGTATTTTCGTCAGGATTATCGCACTAAATCTAAGTACATTTGATTCGAATATTCTGTTCGATAACTATGATTAATGTATCACAAGAAGTCTGTTAATAGTTATAACCACAATGTTTTCTTCGAAGAATGTGTTTATAAGTTCAGGGTTCGCACAACTGTACCACTAAATTTTTACAGTATTTTCAATGTATTTCACAGCAGAAAAAATGTACGAAAATTGCGAAACGAGGGGGTGGTTGCGAATTATCTTTCTTAAAAATTAAATATAAATTTTCTTACCATTAATAGTGGTGCCAGAGTCCTTACAAAATATAAGGAGTGTGCGAACCCTGAAGTTACATTTATTTATTGGCATGGATTAATTAATATTTCACACCACAAATATTTTAAAGAAAATTGCATCAGTAATTGATTAATTTGCTTTTATAACCATTCCTATATTTCTACTCTTGCATTTCATGATTTAACTGCGTTTATCCAGCAGAAATGAAGTATTTAAACGTATCTCAATGAAAGCCAATGTTGCCAATTTCAGTGATTAATACCGAGAAATTTCTTGGCGACTGTGAATATTTTTGAAGAAAAACTTGGGGAATTGTTTTCGCAATTTCAAATTTTACTTTGAGATTTGTCCATACTGGATCTGTCTTTAATTCGATTTTGATTGGTAAAATGAAAATAAAGTATAGAACTAATACATATAAATCATTATTCTCTTGGTCGAACTCACTTGTTTGCATATTCTGATGATTCATCACTGTTTGCCTTTGACTATTCTCAACTTAAATTTTAATAAGTAAGTGTGGCAGAATTTACTAATCATCGCAGACAGACACTCATGCACGGAAATATATTTCAATTAATAGTATAGATTTATACAACAAAAATAAAGACAATTTTATAATTTTTTTGTTTCTGTTGTTTAACACTAGAACCGCCATTAGGGGGTCATTATGACCCCAGTCAAATTGAAAATAGCCGATTTGAACCAGAAATTTTTTCATAAGGTTAGTTAAGTATGTGCAGAATAAAAATAGGATAATTAATTAAGTTAAATAGTTTTAAATAGAAATTGTGGTTTCAAACACATTTTATAAAATTTGAATAAAATAGCCGGCGGTTCTAGTGTTAATGATGGTTAATTTGTGTTTTCTGGAATGCCTGAAGAAATATTTGCAAATGCAAGGCGTACAACTACATACTTCAATCACATTGCTGCGTTTAGAAATGACAATTACTCAATGAATTCTGCAGTTTTCCTTTCTTTTAATAGGATACTTGAATGTAAACTTTGCAGTCTTAACCGTTTGACGGCTATGCAGCGCTATCGCGATTCCAAATTTCAAGTCCAAACCAGCTAAGCATCGCTATCGCACTGTCATTTCAGTACTGATCTGTATCTCTGTGCGTGAGCAAATATTTTGCCGCTCTTGCTTTTTCGTAACGAAACTGTGTCATTTAAAGCATAAATAGCATTTTTAATTAGTTTTCAAAATCTGGAAACGGATAACGCTGCATATCCGTTTAAACAACTTAAACCATTAAATTACTAAATCTTGAGGACATGTCCGAAATGTTCATTTGTTGTGTTTTTTAAAAGATTTAATTAACGATGTTAAAAAAAAGCTATATTTGTTTTATTATGGACAAAATCACAGTAATTGATACAGCATAGTTGCTTTTTGTTAGATATGTGCTTCAATAAGGGAGACAGAAATTGAAAATACCTTTTAAAACCTAAGTCAGATAGAAGCAGATAATGCCAACATCATCTCAAATTCATTAAAACCCCAGCCTATTAGATAAGGTCTAAACCTTGAAAAATTTATTGGCATAAAAGTGTATATCGAACTAATGTAATCATAGGCCAGCATCAACTGGCAACAATTTAAGTAACAAGTGTAAACGAGCTTGTTGCAAAATGTATCTCATTCTCGTCGGTTAGCTGTGAATACACATGCAAAATTTTGTTGGGTTTAAATGTTTATTTTTTTGTAAATGAGGAATTTTTTCAAAAAATTACTTAATTTGGGGGGGAAAATTGAGTTTAAATTTTCAGAAAGATTTTTATAACGGAAAACTGAAATTTGAGCATTTGGTTTTTTTTAAATAGAAATTGCGATGGGGACATTTTCTGAAAAAAGCTCTTATTTGGCGAAAATTACAGAAATTTTGGAGAAGTTGTCTTTTGACAATCTGACTCAGTGTTGGTATGAAAGATAGATAAAGGGAATTTTTTAACCTGCAATGTTTGAACATAATCATCATAAATCTCCAAGATAGCAAAACTGACGCTAAATTGAAATAATTATGACGGATGACATAAGGGGTGTTCATATATTAAAGTACATATCCTTGCAAAACAATATAAATTGTGTACTTACTTTATTTTGATAACGTATTTAAATGTGTCTTTTAATTTATTTTTTAGCTCACATCTAAAAATCTTTTTTTGAAGTTCTTTGCAAACCATGGAGTTTCAGCATGCAATAAAACTACCGAAAAAGTCTAAAGCTTACGCAAAAGCAGTTTCTGTATTTATAAGATCCACAACTTGTTGCTTTTGAATTTAAACAAACAAATAAACTCAAGACATATTCTCACCGAGGACATATAAAATGAAAGCAAACACAAATAGTTTAAAAAATTCCAACTTCAGTGTTGCCTACTTCAGGGTTATTTGGCATCAACTGATTCAGGGTATTTTAGTATTATAAATTTCGTAAAGTATTGATTGCTATAACTGAAGATAGATTTTATGTCACTAGATAAAGCAAATAACACTTTACTAGAATTTAGGTTAAAGATCCTTGAAAGTCCTTGATGCTTAAGAACTCTGTACTTAAGAGGGAAATTTTGTGATTTTGTAATTTTTTTAAGTTTTTAAGTTATTTCGAAGATGAAAAAATTAAATGGCAAGCTCCGTACCTGTGTCCAGCAATGTGATTTTCATATGAAGCACAACATCAGGTATTAATTCCACAGATGTTTTGTTAAATATCTTTGGTTTAATAACATTTTTATTTATTTTTATTCAAAATAGATAAGAGTTCAGTTTTTGAAAATAATTTAAGATTAAATATGGTGTTACCAAATTGATGTTACTGAATAATTATAAAGATAATTTTCTCGAGATTACAATATTTTTTAATTTATGTTAAATAGTTTTTAAGATACGATTCTTCAAATTAACAGCTTTAAATTATTACACACATGTCATTCTATGTCACAAGTTTTTTAACTACCCAGAACAGCAAAAGAATTTTATTTTATTTTGTCAAGATATTTTGTATAGACATAGCTGCCAACTTTACTCAGTTTTCATCTCATATTGTTTACGTCGCAATCTTATGATTAAACAAATGAAAAATCTCAGTGCATTTTTAATAGTAGCAAAAATGTGTAAAAGTTGGCAGCTATGGTATAGATCTATTTAAAATTGAATTCAATCTGTGTATAAAATTTTATTAAATGCAGTTAGTAGGTATTCACAACTTTTAAAAAATTTTGTTCATTTTATGTGAATAATCCTATACTAATTTAGGTAACTATTTCAAATTACATTTTTATTCATTTTTTTTTTCAACTCACAAATGATAATTTCACTATTATTGCATGTTTTATTAGCCATTTTTTAAATAAGTTTTGTGGTAAGTTTAAGATATACGTGAGTTTCAAAACTCGGGTCATTTATTTAAACTTTCAAAAAATCCAATTATCTCTATCAGTGTGTTCTTTTTTTTAAACTGCATCCAAAAAACACTACAATCTGAAACAAATAACTATATCGTGTACTTCTGGTCTTGTAAAATCTTGATTTACAATGAAAAACGCAGTCGGAGGTTTTTCGCGAATTTTCTAAAATTTGATTTTTTTGCATAAGGCGAGGTTTGAAACTCACGTCCTCATATTGTAAAATGCAAAGTTGTCGTATTTCAAAAGAATAAGAGTAGTTATAATTAAAAATAAACATTTATAGTCGAAATCATTGTTAAATTTTCTTGTAGACAGACTTACACAAAACTAGACGTTTGTACAAGCTCCTATCGGCAAGGTAGGCTCCCTATCAGAGTTTGCTGCACATGCGTAGAAGACCATTTACGTTAATGTATTTGACAGTTTATCGCTTACTTGGCGAGTAAAAAAATATTAGTTAATTATTTATTTTCAGCGTTCGCTATTTCAAAATAATTGTTGTGGTTTAAATAAAATAAATTTAACTCAATAACAATCGATATGAAAAGCATATGAAATAAAGCACTAAAAGTAACATAAACAAGACGAGAAAACTCTTAAATGGAGAGGGAAGGTTCCCGACAGGGTTATTAAGGCTGTTTGGAGAAATCAACGCCACACAATCGCCGAGGGAAAAGTAAGACAAGCATCGGACATGCGCCTTAAATGCTCAGATTGAGAGCCTACCCTCCTGATAGTTTCTACTGACGTTTCTTCGTTTATAAATTTTTAATGGAATCTCATTGCGGATTCCATTTGTTTTAAGCAACATGACTAGAGTGGAAATCGATTAAACGAACAACCGATTTTTAATTCACCATTTTGATTATTAAAATTTTCTGGTAGGAAATATTTTTCTAAGTTTTTTTTTTAAATTACAAATCAAATAATGAAAAAAATATTCTTTAAGAGTAAATTTTGATAAAAAGATTACCGAATATAACATATAATAAAGATATGTATTATATATTTCATGATATTTAGTTAGACAAGATATTCATTACCGATATTTAATAACTATAACATTTAATTATTTTTTTAATGTATGAGCCAGTGTAAAATATAAATCTTATTTTCATTCAGATCAATGGTATTAGTTGCATGGTCATTTAACGTGGAACTCCAATGGAAAGTTCCCTGGCAATTTATCTATTAAGTACTGATACTATTCTGTAAATTTTTTAGGGAATCTGGAAAAAAACATATAAAAACAAATCTACTTAAAAAAAAATTCGATTATAAGCAACTGATTTAAATAGCAGTTTTCCAATACCAATCAGCGGAAGCCCTGAAAAATAGAAGTCAGCTAAATGTTGGGCGGCCTGAGAAAGCAGTGCGACACTGTTATCGTAATTTGCTGCGTATAATCCTTGGATCAAACAATTCTTTTTCGACTCGGAAATTTTATTTTGTAATTGAAGACAAATATTTACGGCTATCTAAAAAGTTACATTTTATTTAATAAAATTTCTGGGTCGAAAAATGATTGTTTGATCCGCGGATTACACGCAGGAAATTATGGTAGTTCCATATAATTGTTGGTTTTATTTGTCTTCCGTGGTATACGAGTGTATTTTTTTTTTTTAATTCTTAGATACAATTTTTTGGACAATGACTTATACTCTCCATGGTTATTTTATGGGGTTTTCTCCAGTTGCTCTTTACTTTTATCTTTCTCTCTCATTTGTTGCTTTATTTTCCTTTGTATATGGAGAAAGGAGTTAAATTATTTTATATGGTAAACAGTCTTCTTCCTATTAAATTCCCTTTTTTAAATTTAAATATTCAACAGGGAGCAATCGGAGGTAGTCATACTGTTTTTCAAATAACTCATCTATTGGTTTTCAAATAACTAATCGATGTATAAGCATAGAACTAGAAGAGTGTAAAATAAGTGTTGTTTAAATTTAAAACAACGTAATTTCCCACGCATGCGCTGCGACGTATTTAATTTTACTTTTGATTGTGACTTATTTACTTTACTTTATTCCATACAGGTTATTTTATATAAAAATCTAGCAGGCTACGCCCGTTCCATTTTTCAAAACTTACCTTGAATTAAACGAAATCAATGAATATCACGTATTCTAAGGAACTGTGGATTCCTACCTGCAATGTATTTCCCGATTTCAAAAACTGATGTAAATGCTAATGCGATATTATATTTTCTAATGTTTTGTCTAAAATTTGAGTTATATTATTTAATCTACCAGATTCGTCCGGCATAGCTCAGTTGGAGGAACATTGGCAGCTTCAGCCAAGAGGTCCCTGGTTCGATTTCTGGCCCTGAATTTTTTCGCCCACTTGGGAAATTACAACTCATGTGAATTATTCAGCCGATTAAATAATCGTGTTAAAATTAATCTACTGTAAAATTTGTATTATTATGCACCAACTATTTTAGTTCACTGGAGTTCTTATTCACTGTAGTAAGAAATAATACGAAAATGTAGCCGTTATGACAACAGGAATCCAAATATCAATTTGTCACTACACTACTGAAATTTGGTGGATTGCAATGATTGTAGAGATTGTACCTAGCATCGAAATAACATTCAAGCGATTCATTCTCATTTGTTAATTTTTCAATTCGAGGCTTCTCAGCTTTGCACCATATGTGTTTCTGGCAGTTTAAATATCATATTACTCTACATTCTGCCATATTTCGTAAAACGCAAGTCTGCCACAGTTTTTCCTATTTCGATTCCTGCAGAAAAAATGCATTGGAAACTTAATAGCAATAAATAACACTGTAGCTTCTATCATCAGTTAAAATACAGCACTCTCTTGTAATACGTCCCGAAAAGCTCTTTTACAAAGAAAAATACCTTACTTTAATAAATGACAGTCTTAAAAAATTAATCTTTAACTCTTTCCGGCACACAGTGTCCAGTACGGGATACCTAATTTTAATTTTAAACTTGCAAACAACTCCAATAATATTGATGAAAACTTAAATTAAGGGATTCTTAATTTTTTTAAAAAGTTGTTTTTGAATTCCAGTGACAGTCGATAATTTATTATTTTACTAACAGAATTTGCCCGTCTCGGAAAGAGTTAATAATCGGATTCAAAGAATTTTGATATCTCCGTGTAGCTCTATGACTAAATAACGTATAAACATGTTTTATGCACCTCTATAAAAATGGAATCTTTATCAAAATTATATCAATCTTTTGATTGAAATGCAAGTTTGCGCTTTATGAATGTAGAAGATCATGATATGATTTTCTGTAAGGAATTCATCATGAAGGTTTGTTTAAAAAAAAAAGATGCTTTTAATTGTAGTTAATAAGTTAAATGGAAAAAAGTTCATTTATGGAAGAGATGAAATTCTCTGAACAACTAACTAATGAAAACAGAAGATTTCGCTGTTGTGTGAGAACAAATAAATAATACATACTAATAAACAGATGATGTAACTTCATTTCAGTATCGCATTTTTTTCGCGATATTTAGGCAATTAATATTAATATGTAATTGCATAATAAAAAATTATTGCTCAGTAAAAGCTCATTTTATAGTTTTCTCGTCTTGTCATATTTGAGAATGAATTGCGTCGGATTACAGAAAAATGTGACCAATGTACACAAATTTAGATAAACAATGTCGAAATTGAAGTGAACAACTGCTATTATGTTTAATTATTTTGCATTATATCAAGTGAAGCATTATCTTTAAAAAATTAAAACATCTAATCACTAAGACGGTGATTAGATATCTATTAGTTATTTTTCGCAATAAATCATTGCTTGCCAATTTTGCTAAGCCTGAAAACACATTTAACCACTTAATGGTCGCATTAAATTACGGTTTAAAAATTCAAATTCATATTATTCCTATCACTTTTTTGAAAAAAAAAATATTCATCTTATTTAATGGGCAAGCAAATTGATATCAGAATAAAACCAATCACACTTCTTTATAAAACTGGTTGGAATCAAACAATTCCGAATAAAAGTCGTGAAACTTGCAACCCGTGAATGTCTTCTTGAATCGAAACGATTAGGAAAGGCTATTATTACTGTAAAAATTTAATGATGTGCAGCGTGCCACAGTTGGCCACCCCTGCATTAAATACACCCATATTTATGTAGTTAATCTCAGTAATTTGTAAAATCACAATTATTCGATAGATAGGAGAAGAAAAAATTTTCTCTAGCACAAGTATTTGAAAAAAAATAACTGACTTTTATATGGTTTAACGCCTCATCGCTTCAAATGCAGTCAAAAACAAAACAAAATGGTAAGAATAGACATCTGATGCTGACAAAACATATAAACAAAAGTTTTCACAATCTTTACTGTCAGTGTCCTTTGAAATAGCCATTAAAAAATCTTTTTCTCACAACTAACTTTAGATTTTTCGTTTATATACATATAACAGCTTTTTGTTTTAAGGTTAGCTTAAAAATAGAATTAAAAATGTTTCAGATTGTTTACAAATAGTATACCGACACACAAACAATAAATAGAATAAACCCAAATGTAATGAAAAGTTATCCAGAGCTGGGAATCGAACTTGTTATCACAGCATTCCAGGCTGTTGTCCTATCCATTGATCTATTCCGGCCTATGCCTGAGTCTGCAATTTCTCACTAAAAAAGCAAGTCCGGGAATAAACCAAGTTGATAGTTTCAGATAATATTTTATTGTTTTCATCTTCGTCAAACTGATTGATAGACGATCGATGAACGAACAGAATGCATTTTCGAACGAGAGTGTCCCGATCCGAGAGTGAAAACTTTGATCTAAGGTTAAATCTGGTAGCTAATAAAGCTTAATACTAATATCGAATATAATTTTTGCATGATTTTTTAATTTTCAACAAATATTTATAAGAAACTAGTCTCCTTATTCAATCAAATCAAATACTAAAAATTCACTGTTATATTTAATCAAAGATATTTTTTCGTAAAAAATGATGGCAAATGTAATAATGAAACGCGCATAAAATATGTTACTGTTACCATGAACCAACGCTTTTTCCAACCGAACTATCGCCGATAACTCCGGTCAACACAAATTATTCAAACAATATTTTAGTCAAGAATTCAAAGAGACGAGAAATCAGGGGAACACAGAATAAAAAAAAGAGGGAATTGCCAGTATGTCACAAAAAAAAAAACACTTGTAATAATATAAAGGGGAATTTCCCTTTAACAAAATATTGGTATTTAACGCCTTTTATGACTGTGTTTTTCCCTGATCACTCGCTACACTGATAACTGTTGCCGTTACTCAAAGAGAAGAATCGTAGAAATTTTGAGATCAGAATAATCTGAGTCAAAGTAATAGATCTGTTCTTAAAATTTATTTTAGAAAAAAACACACGTACCGCAAAAACATAAGAGCAAATCATAACTATAATAATCTGACCTTTTAAAGCATACTTCTGGTTCTTACTCTAACACCTAATCATGTAACTAAGCTGCTCCGTTTGGACAATACTTAGATAGGTACTTAGATAAATACTTAAAGCACAGTTTTACCGGATATGATTGCCGTACTTACCCAACTCATGTTTGACACTTGTGCTTCTTAGTATATTTTTTGATATAAAATTTTGAATTTTCTGGAAAACATTGTAAACATGATCGCTATCTCATAAGAACATGGAATTATAACTATATCAGTTCGGGGATTTTGTGACCTATTAAGAGTACACGTCTTTTCTTTGAGAATTATTTTACCTTAACAATTAACTTCGTATAGTAATGATACTATTCTAATCCTAATAGTATTATGAATGTGAAAGTTCGAAACATTTTGATCATTTACAGCAGCAAAACGGTTGATTTTTTTTATATTAAGACATTCATAACAAAACGCAATTCAATTAATAAAATTTTATTTTTTAATACATAAAATACAAAGAAAACTAAAAGAAAGCCTATTTTCAAGAAAACCTATTTTCATCCTATTTCAACCTATGTATTCTCTTCATATTCATAACAAAACGCAATTCAATTAGTAAAATTTTATTTTTTAATACATAAAATACAAAGAAAACTAAAATAAAGCCTTTTTTCAAGTAAACCTATTTTCATCCTATTTCAACATATATATTCTCTTCATATTCAAAACAAAACGCAATTCAATTAACAAAATTTTATTTTTTAATACATAAAATACAAAGAAAACTAAAAGAAAGCCTATTTTCAAGTAAACCTATTTTCATCCTATTTCAATCTTATATTTCCTATTTCAACCTATTTTCAATAGGCATGAGAATTTTCCGCGTTTTTTCCCACCAGTATAATCTTAGAGAAAATGTTATTTTATTCAATCGAAAAATGCTGCGATTTAACGGAACAATATTTTCTCTAACATTATACTGGTATGAAAAAACGCGGAACACTCTCATCCCCTATTTCAATAAAATTTAACAATGCAATACTCAGTTGCGTTTCTAGTACTGTGGAGTTTGAAAAGAAAAAAAAAATAAATTGATTTGACACTTGAATACTAATGTTAGCAGTAATGATAACCGAAATCTCAAATCAATTTTGTTTTTTTTTCCTTCGAAATGCTATGTTGTTAGAAACACAATAAAATATTTCATTGTTACTTTTGAGTAAATTATGCTTCTTTTTATAACTTTTATGCTGAATAAAATATATATATTTTATCAAATTCAATGAAAATTTTGCACAGCGCAAATATATATATATAATAATAACGACGGCGATGCTCTATAATAGTGTATAAGCTTTTAGAACACCACTATTCACTAAGACTCAATAGTGGGATGAGCAGTCATTCTGGCAAGTGGATAAGCCATGGATTTGTTGTCGTAGGAGTTTCTCCAATAACAATGCAAGAAATCAGTTTTTTAGTTCTTTATTATTTAGAGCACGAACTTAAGTTACTCCACAGATCACCGTTCCACACATCCATCACTACGGCCCTCGCTCACTAAGCTGCAACACTCTCGGCGTTCTACATTCTCGGAAAAAATGACATGGCTTCCGAGTAGTTTAAAGGAGAGATGCATTCTAACCTCCTAAAAGACCAAATGAAAAAATCATTTTCACGACAAAACTAGCGCCCTCCTACTCCGCGTCAATCATTTTAAAAAACCAATTAGGATAAACTCGAGCCTCAAACAGACAAAAATGATCAATTCTAATTGGTCGTAGCAGGCGGTCCTTGGCAAGAACTATAATTTTTCCTCGGAAGAGCAAGCCCTTTAGCAACGTGTAGTAACACCTATCACGCGATGTTAAAAATAAAAAATAAAATTAAAATCCCAGGAATATTCCAGAAAGTAAAAAGCTTACGAAATACCTCCCGCCTTTTTGAGAAGCAAGAAATAATTTATTAATAACTAAAGTAAGAAAAAGAATTTTAGCTGTTACAAGTTACGAAACTAAGATTGAAATATGTTCCACAAATTAAGAATTGAAGCTAAGAGAGAACAAAAAAAAATGGCGCAATTTTTTTTTATTTTATTACAAATACCCCCTCCCAGAAAGACGGGTGAAAAAGTAGGTCTGAGACCTGCAATTTCACAGAAAGGGAGATGATGCAGACTTAGCTCACGAAGTTGCTGATATAAGTAATAATAATTAGATACAAAAAAAAAAAATTTTAATTAATTTCTCTTTTTTATATAAATATAGAATTCAAATTTAAGAACACTAAGGTGATGCGTGGAATATCTTTAAATTTAAATACAATAAAATAGGCATCAGTACAAATACAAGATATAATCTTGTTTAAATTACACATCATAAAGTAATTTGAAAATATAAGCAATTACCCATAGTAATAACATAAAAATGAAAAACAATAACGTTGAATTCTTTTTTAACAATGTCAAATCTAGAAATGAAGGAATTTAATAGAACTTTCTTGAAATCAATGTTGAAAGTTTGTTTCAAAAATCCATTTAAGAGTCATATTTGGAGTGGTATAGTCCATTGCCTCTTTTCAAGGAGGTCTAATTATATCGTTATTAATTGTCCAAATTCAATATAATAAGACATTCTATAATATAGTAATAATAAATTTTAACAATGTAAATAATAAACAATATAAGTAAGAAACATAATAAGGAAAAATATCAATAATAATAAATATCATAAGTATAAGTAAATCTCATAATGGGTATAATTAAATCTCTTAATAAGTAGTAATAAATATCGCAAAAGACATTCTTTAAATACTTAATCTCGTTTATCTCATCTCAGGCATTTGGGATGAAATATAGAGAGAAGTGGAATAGAATAAAGAATATAAGCAATTATTTAATCATTTACTTAATCTTGTAAATCGAGTACAGGATTAAGTAGGAATATGTAAAAAAAAATTAAAAAATAAGATGATAATTATGATAAGATGATTTGTAATAAAAAAAAAAGTTGCGCCATTTTTTTTTTTTTTGCAATCTCTTAGCTTCAATTCTTAATTTGTGGAACATATTTCAATCTTAGTTTCGTAACTTGTAACAGCTAAAATTCTATTTCTTACTTTAGTTATTAATAAATTATTTCTTCCTTCTCAAAAAGGCGGGAGGTATTTCGTAAGCTTTTTACTTTCTGGAATATTCCTGGGATTTTAATTTTATTTTTTATTTTTAACATCGCGTGATATGTGTTACTACGCGTTGCTAAAGGGCGTGCTCTTCCGAGGAAAAAATATAGTTCTTGCCAAGGACCGCCTGCTACGACCAATTAGAATTGATCATTTTTGTCCGTTTGAGGCTCGAGTTTATCCTAATTGGTTTTTTAAAATGATTGACGCGGAGTAGGAGGGCGCTAGTTTTGTCGTGAAAATGATTTTTTCATTTGGTCTTTTAAGACGTTAGAATGCATCTCTCCTTTAAACTACTCGGAAGCCATGTCATTTTTTCCGAGAATGTAGAACGCCGAGAGTGCTGCAGCTTAGTGAGCGAGGGCCGTAGTGATGGATGTGTGGAACGGTGATCTGTGGAGTAACTTAAGTTCGTGCTCTAAATAATAAAGAACTAAAAAACTGATTTCTTGCATTGTTATTGGAGAAACTCCTACGACAACAAATCCATGGCTTATCCACTTGCCAGAATGACTGCTCATCCCACTATTGAGTCTTAGTGAATAGTGGTGTTCTACAAGCTTATACACTATTATAGAGCATCGCCGTCGTTATTATTACATTTTAGCCGGTAGGATTTATGAGCCGGCGTGCATCTCTGGGAAAATATTAAACTAGTATGGTTTGCCAACTGTTTCTGTCAGAGAAACCTACAGCGATGAGTGTGTGCTCGCCATGTTCTAGGAAGAAATGTGTTTGTCTTACACTTCCCGTTCCAACTACATCAAGAGAACTGCACGCGCCATTTTCGCCGAATACGCCGATTCTTCATGTGCATAAATGATAAACCCTTCAGATGGGAAACGGATCGTCTTATGAAATTTTGTGTGACTATGTCTAGCATCTGCAAATTTTTAAGTGTGAGATATGCCTGCAGTATTTTTTTTTCTTGACAGCGATGAAAAACGTGTGCTGATATAGTTAATCCAAAGAACACCTGCACGACAAATTTCAACATCATTTACTTTTATTTATTTATTACTGTATTTTCTAGGTAAAAGTGCAGAAATATTTTGATAAATTTTCATTTCATAATAAATAAACACTTCATCACGATTGCGAAACCACGGTTGATACCATCGGTAATATAAGCTAATTGAAATTTGCACCTGTGAGTCGTATCTACGAAGTGCTTTATTTTTGTTTATTTTAATAAATTTTAGGTATTTGAACAAGGCCACAGCGAGGTGTTTGTAAGTTATTATTTATTATTTTATTTGTTTATTGATTAAGAAATTTTAATTATAATTTCTTTGTTTAAATTCTTGATTTTTTTTTTTTTTTATTACAGATATTAAAAAATAAATTTGTTCTTAATTTATAATTAATTGAAATTTTCTGCTCATAGAAATTTCATTTAGTTTTAAAGGTTTTTTTTTTAATAATACGAAAGATGGATTATTTTGTTCTTAAAAAATTCTCTGTTGCTAAATTTATTTTCAATACGTAAAGAAAAGTATTTCTGTTCTTATTTTTGTTCTTAAAATTATTTGTTATTTCCCATGCATGGAAAACCGATATTTATTATTTTAATACTTATTTATTTATTATTTATTTATTTCACATGAATTCAAACAGAATTGATTTATTTATTATTTATTATTTTTATTGTTATTTATTGAAGTATTTGAAGTATAGTAATTGAATTTTAATAATTGAAGTATAGCATTTAAATATTTTCCATATGAATTATCCTTCTCTCATGTTATTGAGGTCAGGATTAGTAAAAGAAGAAAAAATGTCAGAAAATAAACTTGATATTGTCCCTTTTGAATTTGGGTCGGGCATGGATATTTTTAAATGGTTTAAACATTTTGATCGAGAATGTTCTGTAGAAAAAAAAGATAATGAGTGGAAACACCAAAATATTTCAAAATATTTAAAGGGGGAAGCGCTAAAAACTTATATAAATGATTGTTTGGATTGTGCTACTTATGAGGAAATTGTCGAGATTTTAACTGAAAAATACATTCAGGTTAGAGTTCCAAAATTTTCTGAGTTTACTTCCTTAAAGTTAAATGATCTAAGTGATTTGGATTCTTATTTTAGAAAGAAAGTTGAGATTGGAAGGCAACTTCAGCTTGAGGAGAATTTAATTATACAGGGATTAACAGATGGACTTCAGCCGGAGTATCAAAATTGTTTGATGGTTAACCCTCCTTCCAATACTCGTGAATGGTTTCGCATTGCTAAACAATTAGCAGCGATTCCAAATCATACCTCTAATAACAGCAATAGAAATTTTCAACAAACTAGACCTATGCACAATCCCAATCCTCAGCCCAGACATTGGACTCGACCTACTCCAAACAATCCATCCCAAAATTTTAATCCTAGGTTTTTCACTCCTAGAATGCCTGCAACTCATTATCAAAACAACTACCCTAGTCGTCCGTGCAGAATATGTTTAAACAGAGGCATAGAAAATGCATATCATTGGGAGAGGAGTTGTATATTTAACACAAATTCCTTTCAATCTCAAACTCCTGCTCATATTCAACCACCCCCTACTAATAATATCTGACAATTATTTATCCCTGGATATGTGGACAATAACAAAGTGTATTGTGTGGTTGACAGTGGATCAACTGTCTCAATTTTACCCCTCAAATTTGTTCGATATTTAAATGGTAATTTACATAATGTTACCCCTATTACTATTAGACAGGCACAAGGAACTCTTACAATTAATAAATCTTGTCGATTATGTATTAAATTTGGTAATATAAAGAGATATGTTAATTTTTTAGTAAGTAAGCTTGATTTGGACTATGCTATTTTAGGTTTACCTGATTGTGCCAAATTTAAATTGAAAATTGATTGTGCAAAAAGCCAGGTGTTACAAGACAATATTTCGTTAAACCAATATGTCAACATATCCAGTGATAATTTAGAATTGCTTCATTTTGATATTATAAAAAATGATACTAGTGTGCAACCCGATTATGGAAATACCATAACTCCTCAATCCTTGCCGCGAACTAATAATGATGATTATAATCTATTGGGGAATCTGAATGCTATTCAAAATAAAAATGTAAGGGAACTTTTAAGGAATTATTTAGATATTTTTGCAAAAAATAAATATGATGTAGGGAGAATTAATATTGAACCTCAGCGTATTTATCTTAAATCTGACCTACCAATATCTTTGAGGCCTTATCGTACATCCACTGCTGATGAAAAAGAAATATCTCAGCAAATCCAATCCTTATTAGCTGCTGGGTTAATTAAAGAAAGTTATAGCCCATATTCTTCTCCAGTTACGTTAGTAAATAAACGAGATGAAGGCAAAAAAACCCGAATGTGTGTTGATTACCGAAAATTAAATTCTATTATGAAAAATGACGCTGAACCTTTGCCCCGAATAGATGAAATTTTAGACAAATTAAGTGGTGCCCAATATTTCTCTACACTAGATTTAGCCTCAGGCTATTGGCACATACCTATTCACCCAGCCGATTCCGAAAAGTTAGCCTTTACTACTAATTGTGGGCTCTGGGAATGGAATGTTCTCCCCTTTGGTGTAAAGGTAGGCCCCCCAATTTTCAACAGGACAATTAGAAGAATTCTTACAAAATATAAAATAGATTTTGCTTGTTATTATTTTGATGATATAATTATTTTTTCTAAATCAATAGATGAACATATACAGCATCTCATCCAAATTTTTGATTTATGCCGAATAGAAAATATTAAATTAAAATTATCTAAATGTACTTTTGCTCAAAAACAAATCAATTTTCTAGGGTATGAAATCCAAAATGGAACTTTAACTCCAGCTAATACTAATATAGAAACAATTAAAAAATTAAAACCTCCTACTAATACTAAAGAATTACAAAGATTTCTTGGTTCTATAAATGTGTATCATAAATTTATTGACAAATATGCTGAAATTAAACACCCCCTAAATAAATTACTTAGGAAAGATACTATTTGGGAATGGAATACTGAATGTCAAAACTCTTTTCAAAAATTAAAAGATGCCCTCATTGCTAAACCAATTTTAAAGATTTATGACCCAAAATTACCCCTACATATGTTTGTTGACGCTTCTCAGGTAGCGGTAGGTGCAGTTCTTAAACAACCCGACCATAATAACTTTTTACATACAATTGCTTATTTTTCTAGAGGATTGAGAATTTATGAGAAAAATTATTTCATTACCGAACTAGAGTGTCTTGCTATCATTGATACTTTAGATAAATTTTATCATTACTTTCACGGTGTACAATTTACCATCCATACGGATCATGCATCTCTTGTTTGGTTAAAATTTCAAACATTTAAGAGGTCGATTATTTAGGTGGTCATTGAAGTTAAGTATGTTCGATTACAAAATAGAGTACTTAAAGGGATCTACAAATGTCGAAGCCGACATGTTGTCCCGAAACCCTATTTCTCATTTTTGTAAACCCCTTACTTTTCTTCTTGACGTTAAAGAGATTATTGAGATGCAAGAAAAAGAAAATGTGTGTGGATCAAATTATAGTAATGACAATAGACTGATTATAGTTAAAAGAAAAGGTTTTCGTAAAGTGGTAGTTCCCATGTCCCTAAGAAAAAAATTGCTTAGTGTTGCTCATGAACAGTTTGGTCACCCTGGTGTTCAAAAAATGCAAAATTTAATTTCTTCTAACTATTATTGGCCAAATATGACCCAAGACATTACTAACTTTGTTAAATACTGTGATATTTGCCAGAAAAATAAAAAACCTAGACAGAAAAAATTTGGCTTATTACAAACTATGCCCACTACAGATCAACCTTTTGACTGTCTGTCTGTTGATACTGTAGGAGGGTTCAATTATTATAATTCTACAAAAAAATATCTCCATATTATAATAGACCATGCCACAAGATATGTTTGGGTATTTCCTTCCAAAAGTGTCACTACAGAAACTCATACAAATTGTCTGAAACAAATCTTCAATATCAAAATCCCTCAACAATTATTCTGTTTTAGTAAGATTTCAAGTGTACAGTCCCCTCAAAAAATACTTAGTGACAGGAATGCTGCTTTTACTTCTTCAAGATTCAAAAAATTCCTGCGAAATCATAATATTAAACAACGTTTGACCACTGCCCATCATCCACAAACGAATGGGAAATGTGAAAGAGTAAATCAGACAATAGTAACTAGATTAAAATGTAAAGTAAACTCCACTACCTCTAAAATTCCCTGGACTAAGCTTTTAACTGATGTAATTAATGAATATAATAATACACCCCATTCTATTACTAAATTTCCACCTGCTTACTTGCTTTTTGGCCAATTACCCTATGACTCCCCCTTACAACAAAATTATTATCCCCCTGTTCATGAAGCACTTAAAATTGCTAAAGCAAGAACTGATGAATTTCATTTAAAAAATAAAAGATATTATGATAAAGATTACATCGAACCAAAATTTAAAATAGGAGATCTAGTTATCTATGAAGAATTTCAGTACCCTAATACTAGAAAGTTATCACAAGTATTTAGTGGCCCTTATAAAATTCTTAACAAATTATCCGAAGTAAATTTTGAAATTGATAGGCAAAACCAGTTCAAAAGTTCAGAAATAGTACATGTATCTAAATTAAGGCCTTATTATTCCCCTGATAAATTTAAATTAAGTCATGAGCAACAACCCCCTAATCAACAACAACAAACTCAAGTAAAAACTGTAGCTTAGACTATATCTCTAGTTTATCATTTTATATTTTTTTTTTCTTAAACAGTAAATTTCTTTCCATATTTTAATTCAGATAATATCTTGTAATTCTTACAGAATGGCAATGATATCTCTTGACTGCAGCGAGAGTGTCACTTGTCTGGAAATTTTTATGTGTTTGTTTATGCCGGCGTAGACGAACAAAGGGGAAATTTCTTATTCTGTACTGAATTACCCTACTTAGAGTAGTATAATAACAAATAAATATTTAAAAATATACATATAATTTTTTTCAACTGAACCTATTTAAATTTAAGCTATCAATTAAAAAATTAATTATTTGCCAAGTAACAAAATTTTTATCACTTTATTTTAATTTTTTTTTCTTTCTCTCTTTCTTTGCTGCTGCATTCCAGTCCAAGTACATGTCAATTAGAATTTAATTTTGTTTCTTTTTCTCTTTCCTACTTGCATCTTGCAATGTTTTATCACACCGAGAGAATGTTTATTGCGTAATTATCTGACATGAATTGACATTAATAATCTTGTCTTTTATTTTTATTATTTATTAATATTTCTTTTCAAGAGTCTTAGTAGTTTGAAAGTCACGTGCATTCTTAAAAATGAAATGAATTTTAATTTATTTTTATTTTATATTACTTTATCATCTTATTTTTTAATTTTTTTTACATATTCCTACTGATATGTAAAACTGACTTTGTAATAAAATAAAAAAAATCGCGCAATTTTTTTTTTATTATTACATATATATGTCTATATTTGAAAAAAAATATGAGACATTTTATTATCCGTTTTGACAGTAACTTCAACCAAACAATTTCACACTTTTACAAGTATTAAATTATTAGCAAAACCTGGTGTAAAAATCATAAGGCTATCACGACGATCGTCACCGGCTATCAAGTTCGACAGGGGGTACCATTCGAGCGATGCGTCGACTGTAAGGATTTACTAGCTGCTCTCGCATTCCGTCACGGGGATGACAAATTCGCCTCTCCTCGTTCATTTAACCCTTTCCGGCACACTGTGCCCGGTCTGGGATACTTAATTTTAATTCCAAACTTGCAAACGGTACCAATAATATTTTTGTGAAATTTTACTTTTACAATAAAAGCTTAATTTAAGGACTTCAAAATATCTAAAAATTTCGTTTGCGAATTCCGGTGAAAGTCGATAATTTCTCATTTTGCTAACAGATTTTGCCCGTGCCGGAAAGGGTTAAATAGTGTTTTGTATGTTGTTTTGCATAGGATTTTTTTTTTTTTTTTTTATATATGATATTTTTTTAACAGACTTTTCGAAAAAAAAAAAACCCTAGTGAATGCGCTACATCAATTTCCAATAACTCCTGGGAAATAGTCTTAAAAAGAGAAAAAAACCCTAGTGAATACGCTGTATTATTGTGTTCCATTCACTCCCGGAAAATCGCAACGACGAACACTAAAATAACAGAGCAGAAAATTCACTAAATTAGGTTGCAATTTTAAAACCTAATTCCTTTTACGAATGTGAAAGATACAAAATGAAGATGAATATGATACATAATGAAAGATACAAAAATCTCTGCACGAGCTCCGAATAAACCGTTGTTTAATCCAGAAGGTGGCCGGGGTGCTGAGATTTTGAATTTTCAATGGTAAAAAAATACAATCTTCAGCCCCCTCCCCCCCTCCCCCCCGGAGACACAGAAATCCTCCCACAGGAAAGTGTCTGAATTCAGCACTGGAATAAACTTTAGTAACAAAAAATTTCGAGATCTCATCATTTAAAATAATGAAAAAAAAATAATAGTAAGAAATCGATTTACTATATTAGGCTGAATTTTAGCTAGTTTCATTTATTAGAATTTATTGAATGATTTTACAGTATATTTTATTAGAAATACACATTAGCAACATTAATGATTATTTAGATTCTCAGGCTTTCAACATTCAAATAAGGATTCATTTAAAAATTAATGGGGTTTAGAATAAAAGAAAAAAAAAGAAAATTAAAAACATCGTAACTTTTGAAGTTGTATAATAAAAATAGATTTATGTAAATATGACTATATTATTTTATCAAAGATTCCAAATATAAATTCATTCTTAAATCCAAAAAAGCTACTTTATGATGCATTTCTGAATTCATTTTTTTTCGGAAACGCATAATATTAGCTGGTGTTTTTATTCAGAAACTAAGTAATCGAATGGCATTATCCATTTTTTTTTTATACAAGCAATTTAAGAAAATACTGTCAAAATTAGTGTTTTGAAAAGAGTTTCCAGAAGCGACAGCATGGAAAGGAAGAAAAATCTACAACCATTTGACAAGAATCACTTATATATCAACAAGGCTATACAAGTATGTTATTTACCAAAAATGAAAAACGCTATTCGATTCCCAATCTTTTAAGCAATCATGCTCGTCAATTTTATACTTTTACAGTTGAAAATTAATCAGAAAATGTGTCAAAGTTTTGCATTGTTGAGAAATGAATTTAAGAACCACCAAGAAGTATATATCCAAAGATTATGTTAACGCAAGTTCTTTATAACAGAGTAATTTATTCCATTTTTCAATATTGGGTGAAAAAAGTCCGGGCCAGGATTCGAATAAATTACTCTGTTTACCGATTGAATAATCGTGTTTAAAAAAATTAATCTAACATAAGTTCTTTATCTTTATATTTAACTAGCGGCCTTCGCCCGCTACGCTGGTCGGTTTATCTAAAGAAATCTTGAAGAAGTAGTTAGATAAGGTTCAGACATACATTAAAAAAAAAAAAAAAAGCAAGTCGATCATTCAAAAAACGTTGGGAAATATCAAATATTTACTGTAATTTTTTAAGAAAAACAAAGTTTCGAAAAAAAAAATTAAATCGAAAAAAAAATTACACTGACATATTAATGCAAGGAAATTTTCCCAGAGAGAAAATTCGCCTTGAATACAATATTTCAAATTCTTTTAATTGCTTATAGGCGTTAATGCCAACATAGTGAAAAAAAATTCCATGCTGGGAATCGAACCCGGGCCATCAGTATGGCGCACTGACGTTCTACCGACTAAACCACATGGAACGACAGCCAGCTTGAAACTTTCTCATACTTAAGTAGACTGGCGAAAACATAACGATAGCGCGTTTTAAAATCGCACAGTGACATCTATTGGATTTTATATGTACTAAAAAACGTTATGTACTAAAAAACGTGAGCAGCGCACCTAATAGTTTCTTTTGTTTCTTTTTGTTACTTTTTTGTCTGTTGTCCGATTTTGATGAAACAAAGCCTATACACTGCCCGGGAGTGTGCATTCTTCATTAGTGAAAACCGCATAAAAATCCATTCAGTAGTTACGAAGATAACCTCGAACAAACAGACAGACAGACAGACAGACAGACAGACAGACAAAAAATTCAAAAAATTTTTTTTTGTGTTTCATTGGTTTTCTTTTATCGCCCTGACTCCATTTTTGTCAATTATCTTCAATGTACAGACACACCGGGTCCTACTGTTTTATTATATGTATAGATTCTAAAAATCATGTTGTCTGCCCTACACATCTTGAGAACAATTAAGTCTAGTTCCAGCACGGCCCGAGCACGTGCTGACCTCTAATGTCTATAGATATTAATATTACATATTTTTATTTTTGAGTAAGACACAAATACTTTTAAATTTGCAAATAATGTAATGAAATATGAATGTCTGTGAATTGTTGAATACATAAGGTATCCCTGGGGAGGGCATCCCCCCGGAAGATTCGAAATTTTCTGTTTTCGATGGTTAAAGCGTGCGATTTCCTCATTCCCGGAAGTTTATAATGCTCCCCCCTCCCCGAAGAAAAGCGCCTGAATTCAACACTGTATGCGTGTGCATGTGTGTGAGGAGGGGTATCAAGTTCGACACTTTTGAAAATCCTGCATTTATAACACTTAACTCGTTCCTTACAAATATTAGCTATGTCAAAATGCGTACTAAATAACTTGAGATTTTTTTAAAATACTAAATAATAACAATAAATAAACAAGATATTTAAACATAATTTTGTGCAAATATTTCTGCATGTCCATTTCAAGATAAATTTCTTAGATTTGAAATTTGTCATTTTACCTTAATTTTTATTAGTTAAAAATATTTTAAGACCAACTAATTACTCATAACATAATTAAATTTCAACATGATGCATGGCAACTGTTGCTAGTTTTAAAATGTGTTTCCTAAACAAACTCTAGTGCACCGGAGCAGATTGTGACTCTGACAGGTTTTTGACGGTTTAAACCCTTGTCATGTCAAAAACTCAACCATGGCAGAATCAATCGCAACTGTATTTACCATTTTCACTCGCTATTTTTTTTTCGAACTGTTAAAATATTCTTTCCGATGAACATTTTACTTAATGCGGTGCTTAATTCAGAGCCGTGCAAAAGAGGGGGTTGGTGAAGGGGGCAGTCGCCCCGCACGCGGAAACTTAGGGAGCGCCAAATTTTGTTGTCAATTTACTTGCGTCATTTTTTGGCCTATCACAAGAGGGTTAGGGGTGGGGGGGGGCGCCAAATTCAACCTTTGTCATGGGCGCAGTTTTCTTTTAGAGCACCCTGCTTAATTTGCACCAAAGTTCAAAGGAAAACAACTCTAGTGCTGTTTTTTTAGAGAATATTTAAGTAGTTGGAACCCACCGAGCTTGTAAAAATTGCGGGCTGAAATCCAGAGATTGATACAAAGAAATTCTTGGCGATTAGAATTTTCTAAAAATTAGCATTGCTGTTTTTAATATTTTTGCTCTGCTCATTTAAAGTTTTTTCTTACACATAAATTTATAATAATATAGTAAAATAAAATAAAATAAATGAATAAAATAAAAATACTGAACTCTTTTCCTTTTTTTATTGCCTCAAATTAAGCCCGATATATGTATATTGTTTCAGATATTTGAATCATATTGATGTATATTTGAAAGTAACAATTTCAAAATCGAATTTTGATTATTAATGAGGATCAATTATTTAATTACTTGATAGTGTGTAAAAAGTATTATTCACCTGTTTTCTTGAAAGTATGATAATTATTCTTACTTTTTTCTTTCCGGTTTTTTGAAAATGTTAAAACATTGTTAAATCTGAATCTATAACTTTTTTTTCTATTGTTTCCTATTTGTATGGAGAATGTTATATTTGATGTATTTTATAAAAAATTAACATAGAAATTTTATAACTGAAGTTGTTTGAAATTTTTCAGTTTTTAGTATTTTTGAAATTTATTTGAAATTTTGTATCTATTAAATAATGATACTGTTATTTAAATATTATAATTTAAAAAGTATATATACATACTTTTTCCATGAGAGAATGTTTAAATACTGAATAACATTAATGTATTATTTTGATCCTGGATGTGTTTTAATGTATTCTTTATGATAAAACAAGTTTTTCTTATTACTGCTGTGAATTGATATTCCTGTAGTTAATTAATTAATTTTATTTTAGAATAGTTTAAAAGTTTTTATTTGTATTATTTCGCGAATTCGAAGTATTTGAACCGCGTACTGGATGCTATTTAACCATTATGAATTTTAAATTTAATTAACTAATCTGTTTTTTAACAAATTATTTTAAGGAGAGTGATTTTATTTAATTTACTTTCGAATATCTGCTTTTAAAAATTTATTTACAGTATTTTCTACTTTTTATGCATCTATTTACATTATCACGGCTGTTCGATCTCCGTTTTTGTCATCCCAGTGATGTTTCAGTCCTGCTCAACTCTGATTGGCTATCCTTCAAATGTAACAACCTTATGATAAAAAAAAAATAAAAAAAAAACCTAAGGCTTCTACAATACGGGCTGAATCACGCCTCCATTAACCCTTTAATTCCCATGCTAGAACACGTTCATTTCACACCAGAAAAATTCAATGGCTAATTTCGTTTTATTTAAATACGGAATGTTCTGTTATTGATTAAAGCAAATATTGTTGTTTTAATTTTCTGGTGGGAACTGAAATATACGAATTAAACTATTTCGGGCGGTTTGGGATCCAGAGGGTTAACCCTTTGTTGCGCCGTGTTGCCGGGCCGGCAACACCTAATTTCAATTCCAAACTTGCAAACGTCACCAGTAATATTTTAATGTAATTTTGCTTTTACAATGAAAACTTAAATTAAGGAATTCGTAATATCTGGACAAGTCCTTTATAAATTCCGGTGTCAATCGACAATTTCTCATTTTACTAATAGAATTTGCTTGCGCCGGAAAGGGTTAAGTTTCCAAAATGAATGCCTGACTTAGCGTCTTATCGCTTATATGGCGAGGCGAGTAAATTTAGTTACTCAATCTCTTTCACGGGATAATATAAGAATAGAATATTCGAAGAACCGGTTTGTTGTATGCAAGTGATTAGGTTGGCCCGCCATTTGGCGAAGTTCTCCAATCCTGATCTATTCTTTTAAACATTTATGGACAAATTATTCCATTTTTCTTCATTTATATGGGCCATTCCTGAACAGGTCAGAATGATTTTCTGCTCAACAACCGTCTATTTTTAATGTTTTTGTAGCTTTAAAATCATTCAAACGTTTCTCGTCTCATAGGAATCAATGGGAAACAAACGGTAACTGGGAAACAAGATGCTTGATGATTCAGCCTGAGTTATAGGAGCCCTAGAAAAACCAGGGCTACACTAGATACTGGGCTTGCTCATTCTTTATCATGACGTCACAAAAGGTGGCTGGCCGCTATCAGTGATTGGCAGAAAAAATACAGCCCATCGTTTTGACCAATCACTGTATGTCGTTGATAGTGACCAGCTACCTTTTGTGACGTCATAATAAAGAATGAGCGAGCCCGGTATTTAGTGTTGCCTTGGAAAAACCTTGATGTTTCTGATTACCGCATATGGAAGCTTGCACTAGAAAGCTTAAATAGAAAATTTCTTCGTATTTTAGAGCCTTATATATCGAATATTTCGCTCAAAAATAAGGTAAAAAATTCTGTTTATTTTAGTAGTATCAGTTTGCCCAGGTATTATCCCCTTCGCGACGAGAGCCTTTTACGAAATTTTTAATGTTTTGTCACCGATTTATAAAAAAAAATAAAAAATAATAAAAACAGAAATTTGTGCCTTATTGTATCGAGAAAATGCTCTGATTAAATAATTTATTCGTCCTGTCTTTATGGAACTAATGGAACATTTTTCTTTTTTGACTGATTTTCTTATTATAAACTCTCTCTTTTTTTGTAAATTTTTCTTTTTTATATACATTTTAACCTATACTATATTTTTAATTTATGTTAGCTAATTTTATTCTTAACTGTGGCTTCCAGCCACGTCTACGCATTTCTTTCTTTTTTTTATGCCTCCCTAATGGCCATGCAATAAGGTTTACAATGTTACATTGGATATAAAGTTGTCTGGCAACAGGGGTTCTATTCTACTGATTATCTTGTTCCTTGTTCTAATTAAATAAGACATATTTTACCGTATAATTTTACTGGTGGGGGTAAAGGATGATACTTAAGCCTTTTTGCGATACGTGTTTCTCGTCCCCAAGGGGCTAAAATCCTTTTACTGACACTGACAGAATGTTGAATAGGTTGTCACAATGTGGCCGAACTACTATCGCCTAAGTAAACTTTTACCAGTAAAAAATGAATATCGATTTTTGCCTTTATTTTTCATTGAAATTTTCCATTAATGAGGTGTTTAAATAAAGAGAAATTTTCTGCATAAATTTAGTGGTAAGAGTTTGCTGTCGTGGTAATGAATCCTTTGCGAAAGCGGTTACAGTTGAAGCTTCACTATTTTACGAACAAGTCAGTTTCTTAATAGTTCCATGGTTCGTAGTTACTAATGAAGTTGTTGATTAATTCTGGTGTAAGATCATCATTTCAAACAAGCTGTACTCTGCGCCGGAAAGTGTTTAACCTTCTGGATCCCAAACCGCCCGAAACATTTTAACTCGTATATCTTAATTCCCACCAGAAAATTAAAACAGCAATATTTGCTTTAATTAATACCAGAATGTTCCGTATTTAAATAAAACGAAATTAGCCATTGAATTTTTCTGGTGTTAAATTAAATTTTCTATTTCCAGAACGTGTTTCATCATGGGATTTAAAGAGTTAACAAACCTTTTTGTGGTTATCTGCATACTGTCATGAGAAACTGCACGGTACATGATATCTAAGAGAACTTATTTATATATCAAAGACTTTTCGGAAATATTTAACATCTATTTTATTTATATTATGTATTTTCCGGTGAGAATTAAAATAGTTTTTTATTGATTTATGTGGAAATTTGTTATAATATATACAGGGTATAATTGATCAATTAAGGATATATTTGTTATGTTGGTGTGTTCTACTCTGCCTTTCTTGATGTAACGTAAATATATCGAAACTAATTATTTTCTTCATTTGCTTGTGTTTCATATATAAACGTGATACAGGGAATCTTATTGCAACTAAATTAGTTATTATGTGTAACGCCGTCCACGTAGCCTTTCAAAAATATATATAAATGGAGTAATTTAGAAAAGCAACTCACGAATGATAATTTAAAACATACATAATTAATCAACTCTATATCACATTTTATATGAGACAATACGACAGTTGTTATTTATAGGGTCCTTGACAAAGCTCAGTCACAAAAAAGGAGAATTTTTCTTCATTTGCTACGCTTCACGTGCAATTTCCAACTTGTTTATAAAAAGGTAGTCCACTGGTAATACTGGTTCAAAGAAACAGAGAAAAATATTTAGAGAAAAAACAGAGAAATCCTTTTGCTTCAACAACCTTATTATTATTTTTTACAAATATTACATTTAGCATCAAGTATCCGGAGTGACGACAATTGTGCTATTACAATGGAAAATATATATTTCTCGATTAACAATTTTTCCTTTAACACTGGAGTACATGCGCTGGACCTGAAGGGGAGTGATAGCGTATGTTTTTTTTTAATATAACTGTTACAATTATTTTTTAGAGTATTCGTAAAATTATTTTATTGCAGAATTTGTAACAATCGTACCCGACTAACTAAGCTGATATTTATTCTTGGCATTTACAGATGACAAAGTAAAAACTATTCGTGCCCTTCTCGATTTCGCGATCTCCTCGATTAATGTTTTATTTACATGCCGTCTTTGAGAACAGCATGATCCCTTGACCGGATAGACAAGATTAACACATGTACGGATCGAAATAAAAAGTTTTATTTTCAAATAGACGTCTTTGATACTTTTTCCGGTGTCGCTTATTTTTTTTTAATTGCTATTTAAGACATAAAGCCGGATTTCTTAGTAAAATATGCCCTTGCGTCAACCACATCGAGTCCTACATGGATCGATAGCCCATAAAAAGAAATTCATTTCTCCCCAGTTTTAAGTTTGTATCTCAAGACCATGAGAGGTAATGGCCCTAAATGCCTGTTTTGGAAAAGAGCGCATTGTCAAAACACTACTAAGCAGATTTCTACGAAAAAAATAAGGGAAGTAAAAAAAAACCATACGAATGTTTGACAAATTTTTCAGTTTTTTTTTAAACAAAAAAAAACAAGTTTTCTAACATTTTTCCTGTTTTTTTTAAAAATAAACTGAAATTTCTGAGTGACCACCTTAAGTTTTTTGCATGAAATACTATGAGGCATGATGCATATTCACTATCAATTTCAACTTTCTACGTTTGGTGCATTATATTAAAAAAGTGGCAAAATCATATTCCGGCGGAAATGTGGGGCGTGTCTCGGACAAATTTCACGCATTCTTTAAAAGATACCGTGTGAATTAATATGTGGGATTTGAAAAGAAGGCGTGAAATTTGTCCGAGACACGCCCCACAAATCCGCTGGAATATGATTTTGTCTTTTTTTAATATGATGCACCATACATAGAAAGTTGAAATTGATAGTGAATATGCATCATGTCTCATAGTATTTCATGCAAAAAAATTAAGGTGGTCACTCAGAAATCTCAGTTTAATTTTAATTAAAATGTTCATTTAAAAACAGGAAAATGTTAGAAAACTAGTTCTTTTGTTTAAAAAAAATCTGAAAAAACTGACAAACATTCGTATGGTGTTTTTTTACATCCTTTTTTTTTTTCGTTGAAATTTGCTTAGTCACAATGCGCACTTTTCCAAAACAGGCATTTAGGGTCATCACCCTTCATAGTCTTGAGGTAAAAACTTAAAACTGGGGGAGAAATGAATTTCTTTTTATGGGCTATCGATCCATGTAGGAATCGATGTGATTGACACAAGGGCATATTTTGCTATGAAACCCGGCTATACCCTTTACGCAAACATTTCCATTTGCAATATTCGACACAGAATACAAATAAAAAAATTAACAGAATGAAAATGATCGGTAACATCTATTTAACCTTCATACCCTATTCAAATTTTATTAAATTTTCATAAAAACATTTCACACCAGAATTATTATTTAAAATATTTAAATAGATTTAATTGACTTATATTTCTTAATCTATTGTATAACTTTCTTTATGAAAAAAGTTCTGGTTCGAATCGTATAAAAAACTTATAGTTATGGGTCGATTAGACCCATTCAGGATAGAAAGGTTAAATGTCAATGCTAAAGAAATTTTTTCATCGACAAAGGCATAGTTGTGTTGCATTATTTTCAATATTATTAGGAAGGAATTTTTAATACAGTTTGTTAACCCTTTTCTTCTCGGGCAAAATCTGTTAGTAAAATGACAAATTATCGACTGACACCGGATATTAAAATGAGTGTGGTTTGAGCGTGGTTTAGAACGTAATTTAATTTTCAATTTTGAATGATTGTTGATACATAAGTTTCTGAAAAAATACCAATCAATGCTGAATAGAAAGGTGTATTATGTAAATATGATTTGGCAAATAATTTATATATTTGATTATTTTTCGCAAATGCATGTATGAAAAAACATATACTGTTTGAATGTTACATTCACCTTGAACTATATAAAAATTAAATTAACGAAAAATCTATCTTAAAATGTGCATTTAATATGTCGATATATAAAAGATGTGAGAAATATAAAAGATGTTAATACGTAAAAAAAATACAGCTTTAAAAAATTGTTTGTAGATTTTTTTTAGTTTTGTAAAAGCAATACTTAGTGTGCATTAACATATTTTATTTTTCTCAAATTTCTTATATTTGTGACATATTAAATGCACATTATAAGATATTTTTATCTTTCATTTTATGTACATTTATTTTTCGTTTTGTGGGATACTCTGTAAAAACGTAATCATAAAATGCATGCATAATTTTAAAAATAAATATTTTCTTTAAGTATAGAGTTCCAAATTTAAATTAATAATGGACCTACCCAAATTTCATAAACAGTAACATATGATTTTCCTTCGCAATGAGACTTCACATAATCGAAAATCCTATACATAAAGTGTGGATCACTTCTGCCTTATTAATTGTCAACTTACGATTTAATCATCTGAATTATTTACGCCAAATATTTATTAAAAATGCATTTTCAGGAGGATGAACAAGTTTATAATTTCAGAATATTTTAAAGAAAGGAGATGAGATTTCGGAGTTTATGCACCCCAGTATTTACTTTGAGAAAATATTAATTCATTTAACCCATTAACGCCCGAATATTTTCCTTGCTAAAATTTAAATTTTGTATTTCCCACCACTTTTAAAAGCAAATTAACTTTTATCTAAATTTATCAAGGATTCTGCCTCGTGAAATATGGTATACATTTTTCTTCCTCTTTACTGGTGGGAAAACCGCTTTCTTAATGTTTTTGTAACCGTCCTCAAACGAGGACGCTGGGCGTTAATGGGTTAATCGGAACATTTTTGCGACTTAACCCCGTAATGGTCGCATTAAATTACGGTTTAAATATTCAAATTCATTATTACCACCACTTTTAGGGGAAAAAATCATCTTTTTTAATGACAAGTAAAATGATACCAGAAACTAACAAATAACACTATTTTATAAAACTGGTGGGAATCAAACAATTCTAAATGAAAGCCGTAACGCTTGCAGTCCGTGAATGTTTCGGGCGCGACGATTAAGTGGTTAACAGAACAACATTTTATCTAATAAAATATTATCGTACAACAAAGCGAAAAATTAAACCCGAAAAAAATGATTGAATTCATTGATTATTCTAATTTAAGCATAGCTCACAATTTCACATGATCTTTACAAATAAAAAGTACTCTCATGCATAAATTTTTGAAATCATTAATTTCAACAACAGAATTTAAAACTAGTCGTTGGGGGCCACCGTAATACTTACCCATCATGGATATGTATATGAAAATAAAACATGTGAAAACTATTTATACAATGCATCGCAATTCATAAACAAAATTTAAATATTGTTAATATACATAGTAATGCTATATTAAAGAACTGCTGATGTACCAATTCTGACAAATTATATAAAACGCCAAACTACTCAAGTAGTACCGAACTGCGTAAAAGAAACATCCTTATAACTCCAAAAATAATAATTCTATTAACTAACAATTAACTGCATTGGATTAAGCGTCTCATTTTCAATTAAAATATACCTTTGAATTGAAATTTGAATGAAATAAAGGGGCATGAAAAATCGAAGAATGTGGAAAGCAAGATTACAAATATCTCGGCAACTAAATAATCCGATCGATTTCGTTCTATATGAAAAATGTGTGTTATTTTATTGCCTTTTACGTCCATTCCTTAGAACAAAAAAATTCGAAAATTTTTATATACCTTTCATCAGAACGAATTTTTCGAGAGTCCAAAAAAAATAGTTCCGGATAATCGAGGTTGCTGATATTAAATAGGCTTTGTCCCATTTTTACATACTAAGTACATACAAAATTTCAAGTCTCTATCTCAATTTGTTCGGGAGATAAAGCGTTTACAGACAGACGGACGGACGGCAAAATTTTTTTTCTAAAAATATGTTTTTCGGAATCTCCATTATCTAAAACGTGTAAATCCGTCAAAAAAAAATTTCGATTTTCAAAACGATTGCAAGACTTACCCTATACTACGTATGATGGGTAAGTAAAAGAGATTTGTTTGATGAAACAGATTTATTCGCGTACTTGGTAAAAAGAAAATTTCCACTCTAAAATTCTGGTGGCAATGAGGCATTAAGGAGTTAAATTTAGGTGGTCCAAAAAATGAACCGCCGCCCTTCAAGGCGTTAAAATGTAATTGAATTTAACTTTATGTTGGACAGAAATAAATTTTTTAAATGGATTTAAATTGTAATGGAGCCGTAAAAGATGTAATTCATCTATTCCTGAGAAAAGAATTGTTGTTAGTAATGCGGAAATTTTCTGGCGAGAATTTCGAATTTCTGAATAAAAAAATCATCCAGATAGGGTTAAACCGATCATGATTTAACTCTTTTATGAGAAAACGAAATGTTAGAAATTTTAGAATAGCAGTGCATGAAACAGTACCAAAATATTTGACTCTAATGCCAATAGAGTTATCTTAATGCTTAATTTATAAAATAAGACAATAAAAAGTGAAACAATTTATTAGAAACTGGTTATGAGTAATCTTGTTTTACAAATCTCATCGGGTGTCTGCAATAAGTAAACTAGTTGGATGTGCCAATCCCAAAAATTTCCGCTCATACTTGCTTTTTAATATTTTTTAAAAAATGTAGCACATGTTAATGGTTTAATAATTTTAATTCAGTACTATACAAACTTTGATTTTCATCTTAAATTTCTGCTTCCGTCAATTAATCGGAATGAAAACAAGTTTCCGTCTCTGCACGAGCCGATGGACAATAGAATGATCGGCAGATTTTTTTTTTCAAATCAGAGAGGACCTACTTGCCATACCCAAAAATAATTATACGCAAAATTTTAGTTCAGTTCTATGCATAACTTTATACCCTTTTTGATGGTAAAATAATAAAAATGGCACAGACATCGTGATTATAGTGCTTCCTTCCAGCGGATTTTTTTTTCAAATTCAGGGCGGACTTACTAGCCATAGCCATACAGTTGCACAAAAAATTTGGTTCAATTCTATGCATAACTTTATACACTTTTAGGTGGAGCAATATTGAAAATGGCACAAAAATAGCAGCGCCCCCTTTCGGCGGATTTTTTTCAAATTCAGGGAGGTCCAATTAGCCATAGCCATACACTTGCACAAAAAAATGGGTTCAATTCAATGCATATCTTCATACACTTTTGGTCGGCACAATATTGAAAGAGGCGCAAAAATCGCAATTGCAGCGCCCCCTTCCGTGGGTATACTTCAAAATTGAAGGAGGACCTATTTGCCACAGCGAAAATCATTCACAAAAAATTTGGTACTATTCTATGCATTTCTTCATACACTTTTGATGGTAGAATGGCGACATACGTTCACACAGACACACGGATAGACAGACATTTTTTAAAAACATGTTTTTGAAATCTCTGAACCCTAAAACTTGTAAATCCGTCGAAAACCGGAAGTCGAAAAAAATTTCGATTACAATATTTTCTTCCATTGAAGAGAATCTATAATTCTAAAGGTAATTCGGATTTTAATTTTTAATTCCAATCATAATATGTTAAAACATCTTTTTTCAATTACTTAGTAAGATAACCTTTATTAGATTCTTTCGCTAATCTGGTTTTCTAGCTTAGATCTTCACACTGAATAAAATGAACTTTCGAAACTTTTACGATTTTAATTAAAAAGATATACATCAAAATGACATAGAAATTATTAAATGTCATTAGATAATCTGACTTTCAAAGGCAAGCATCGCAAATTACGGAATTAACGAAAGTGTTTAAACATGTAAGTATTAAAGAATTGGTTATCATTTTGATTATGTAAATGAGTAAAATATTTCCGATAATATCCAGCGACACAAAATATGCTGAGAATCTCGGATTGTGTATGGAACATTGAAGGTTAATTAAATTAAGTTGCAGTTTCATTCAGGTTATTTTTATCCATTTACTCTCTGGTTAAGTTAGAGTAACATATCTTTTGCAACTAGAGACAACCAGAACGAGTAAACATCACCACATTAAAAGAGGAAAATAATATATATGCATAGCTGCCAATTTTTACGCATTTTTGCTACCACTAAAATTGTACAGAGATTTTCCATTTGTTTAATCATAAGATTTCGACGATTAAATAAGATCATGTTTGTTATAAATTTTTTTGTGGTAGGAAAAATGCGTAAAAGTTGGCAGTATGTATATATACAATATTACGATATGCAGAAACGGAATATCGTTAGAATTATTTAACCCTTAAATGCATATTGTATCATTTTCGATACCATAAGAGTTCCCGATTTATTGGGCAGTTTTATTCACATAATCCGTATTCTCACGAGAAATTTAAAAGAGCAATTTTCACTTTACTTAATGACAGACCATTCGTAATTGAATAAAGAAAAATTTACTATTTAGATTTTTCAGGTATAAATTCTGATTCTTTGAATTGCGCATTTTTTGGAACGCATTCTATCCTGAGCATTTAAGGGTTAAAACTACTGAGTAGATTTATTGATTTTTTTTAAGTAGAAAAAATTGACTCCAAAATAATAACCACAGCATCATGTTAATCCTTTCGAAATTTTAATGTCATTGATAATTAGGATGAGCGAAACGAATCCTCTACTAGACCACTCAAATGACATTTTGTCGTACACTTTACAAAAAAACAATACAGTATTTTAAGTTGAAATTAAACACAAATATAAATTATGATCTGTAGATTTGCAGAATATTATTTTTTTACAGAAATACTTTTTCAAAAAATTATTATTTTAATTAATTTATTTTACATTTTTTTTTCCATTACGAACGCATTTTTTCAAATAAAAAGTGAAACACGTACGTTTTCAGAAAAAAACTTAAATCATGGGGTCAGTAATTATAGCTAGAATCATTATTAAATAAATAAAATATGTTTTCATTATTCTGACAAAATATCTGAAAAACTGCTTTTAAATTTTCAAACTATACTCATTCTTTTAACTATGTATAGTTTCATGATTTCTTTTATAAAATTTATAAAATACTTTTTTAGAAAAATTTTAGCATATTTTTAATGAATTAAAATTTGTGGAAATTCTCTTATTAACATTCATTTATAAAAGTATTTTTCTGTGTTAGGAATTCAAATACACAATTTATTTTTATTTTGTGAAATCATTTAAGCAGACGATATTTATGAATTTCAAAAGAGTTACATTATATTTTTGTGAAGTGGCAATAAAAGACTTGTAAACAAATAAAATTAGTATTTTGTATAATTCTACTTCGAAAATATTTTTATTTATACCAGTCTTATATCATAAATAAACAATCTGAGGATATTCTTAGTTATTTGGTTGAAATGCATTTTAAAATTAAAATGAAACATAAAATTACATTTTTGCTTAATAAAGATGCAAAAGTAATTTAAAAAATGTATTATTACTTTCAAATATTATCTTATAGCATAATACTTCGCGAATCCAAACAAAGCATGGCTTTTGCTAGTAGTATTCGGTATTATTTTTAATACAGTAAATCCTCCATAACGGACACTCCCGAATAGCGGACACCTCTATTTAACGGACAATTTTCCAATCCCCACTCCCAAAACCTAAATTTTTGTACGTTTAACCTCTGAATAACGGACATTCCGAATAGCGGACACTTTATTCAGCGATAAAGGATGAAAAAGTACATGTTTTAAAGAGAAAAAAAATGAAAAAAAAGAAGCAAAAAAAGCCTCTGAATTTATCAGGACAACGTGTCACAAATTTTGTGATCAAAGATAAATGTAAATAAAGAGCTGGATAAAATCCCCCCCCCCCCACGTTCAGTGCTAAATTCAGGTTGTTGCCTGGGAGGAATATCTTCCAGAGCATTGAAATGTCAACTAAGAATATTTTGAGATTTTATGCTTTTAAAGGTCAAAAAGTGCAATCCTTTCCTTCCCGGTCGGAACTCTGCAATCTCCAATAACGTTACATAGAAAAACAAATTACATATAATCGCAAGGAAAAGTAAACTTTTGTAACAGATTATTTCACGGGAATATAATAAAGAGTGGATAAAAGTGTTCACAAATTTATTTCAATTTTATTGATTAAAAATAATTCTAATTTCTGATTAATTATATTAATAGAGGTTTTAGGGCATGTAAAAGTAAATTAATGAAACATTAAGCATTTCTTAGCGATTTTTGTATCTTTCAGGTTTTCCCAATAGCGGACACCTCCGAATAGCGGACAATTTCTGCGTTCCCGAGGTGTCCGTTATTTAGAGGTTTTACTGTAGTAATGCTTAAATTTATTTGTGTTATTGCAGAAAATATATTAAATGTTTAGCAAGTGTATGGAATTTCCGTATTTGAAATGTAGTAATAACCATAACATCACAGTTATACTTCTTTATTTTAAATGTCGTTGATAATTCGGGATGTTTCTCAATGAATATCGGGATTATAGCGCTTGGTAGCATTTATGTTTGGAACATTTCTGAATTTTAACGCTTGCTAATATTTATTACATAAAACTTAAAATTACAAGTATTACTTAAAATGAAAGAGCAACTCAAACAATTTTACTTACAAGCTTACAATAGTTCAATGTGATCAACATTCTCCATACGGCACACATCAAGTCGGTAGCTCAGTTCTTTCCAAACGATGATTAACGAAGAGGTTCTGTTCAGACGCTCACCCGATCTAGACGACATGTGATCTCTGCCTGTGAGGATTCATAAAGGATCGTGTGATGTGCCTCCACTATCAATAGATCATTGCAACTGTTGCAACAATAACCCACAAACACGAATCAGCATAGGGGAAGGACTAGCTATCGACTTAGAGTGTGCCGTATGCCGAAAGCTACGATCGTTGAACACTTGTAAGCTTGTAAGTTAAACTGAGAGGGCTCTTTATGTATGAATTATAATTTTAAGTTTTATGTAATAAATGCTACAAAACGTTAAAATTCAGATATTCAGTTAGAAACACCCTGCATTTCATAACTTATTTAATGAGTTAGTTTCAGAGAAAGCTTTAAAAAGTCATCACTCGACTGATTAAAGTCGATTGACAAGAAAACTTGTATGTAGAACCTAATATTTATATTTGCATACTGACATTTTAGTTTTGAAAATGTCACATTATTTAATCTCAAATTTTGAGCTATAAAATAACTCAGAATTTCAATGTGGAAAAAACTGACGTCAAATAATTAAAAGAAGTGTAAAAGAAGCTTTTCTTTAGTGTTTTAAATTGCATAAAATGCATCTCAATACAGACTCTTAAACTGTATGCTTATCGCAATACATGCTTTTTAATTGTGGATAGTTAAATAAAATAAACAAAAAACGAATTTAGTTTAGTCTGTTATATTGTAGTTTATTACATATTACATATATTCTGATTGCATCGTGTATAGTGATTTTCGACGCATTGCTTCCATGCTTGCTTCTTTGTTTATCATTTATTTTATCATAAAAAATAAGCTATATAAGAATTACTATTGTAAATCATAGTTAAAGATTACTTGAGTTATTTAAAAATCGATAGAAAAGAAAAGACTAAAATCTGACACATTTTATTTTTGCAATAGTGTTTTAGATCCTGGGGATTGATCTCCGAGTAAGAACAAAATTTGCTCCCAAAATTACCAAATGCTCTCTCCATGTTCTCCTACTCATTTCAAAACGTGTAGACGCTACAGGCCAATTCCATGCATGGAGCACCATGTCCCGCACCAAATTTACATTGAATATCGAATAATTCGTCGATTATGTTTTTCAAGACGACACCTCGTTTCCCAAATCTCATTGCATATTACTGCGATTTTGTGTAGAGTTTGTAACGTTTGTTTAAAAGGTCGAATGTTTTTCCTGTCAGAGACATATCTAGTCTAGATCGTCGTAAATGCTTCTGTAGCTAGTTTAAACATGAAGTGTACAGCATTTACAATTCATTTACAAAGACACTGAGAAGAATTCCGTTATATAATGGTCTATGGGGAAAAAAAGCTTGCGGTGAATTATAATGATATGGCAATATTTTATACATACTGAAATGTATGTACTATATAACTGAGGTACCCTTCACGGAGTTTCACAGTAGAATAGGGTAAGCAGGGTATTGTTCATGGATAAGATCGCTTAAATGAATTCGGCTACAGATGAAACTGAATTATTTTAAGCTTATGCATAATCATTGCAAAATGCATTTGCAGTTGTGGTATGCTTTTTACTTTCTTCTATCTTTACAAGAAGAACGTATTGGATTCGTGAAAGTTTTGGAAATCCGATTTTCTACGGATTTACACGTTTTAAGGTTCTTGTTATTTGTCCTGTTTCCTATCTTTCAACCCGGCTTTCGCTGGAGACTCAGAATAACAGAGGAAAAGCAAAAGAACCGCAGACAGAACGCTTTCCCCGTGCTCAGTGAATACCTCGGCGTGTACCATACTTAATTAATTCAGTAAGCTAAATGTATTAAAAAGTGCTACATTATCTATGCTGGAAGCATAATTTTTCTTTCTTGTTCTAACTTATTTCCAGTACAATCGGCTGTTCTAAATATTTGGCCCATTCAGTGTATTCTTCTGCTCAAAATAAAATTTTAGAGAACAAAAATTCATTTTAAAATTTACATAAAAGCAAAATATAACAGAGCATTTTTTTTCTATCCATGTTCAAAAAGTGAAATCATAATTAAGTTATACGTAGTTATACGTCCAATTGTCTTCGTCAATTTCTAAAGAAAATTTAAATTAAAAAGTGGGAAAAAGTTCAAATAAATAGTTTAGGTTCAAATAATAATAATAGTAATAGTTCAAATAGATATTTATTTAATTTTCTTTGTCCTCCTTTTGTAACGAGGATGCATGAGAAATATTGATGCTGAATAAATAACATTATTTTATAGCAATTAAACTTTTAAATTTACGAAAACAAATTCCGTTTGAAAGCATTAAAAGTTTTTTAAATTATTCTTTCCCAAAATAACTCTTTTGCACAGAAAAATACTATACACATACTTACCGTTTGTTAAATATTAATTGTAATCGCATTTGTATTATAATGTGAAAATATACATATGAGCTATGTTAATTTCAAAAAATGTTTAAAATTGTTGACATTGACGTTAGTTTTTTTTTGTTTTTCATAAATGAAATTTTTGTACATTTGCAAAGCTACAATAACAGGGAGAGATCTAGACATTTATTTGGAAATATTATTGCTACCGCTTATTCGATTCATATGATACAATTTATTTTAAGTTTTTTTTTTTTACTTTATGGATTTTTTTTTAATTTCTCCGTAATTGTTTACAGTAAGTCACAAATAGCATAGCAATAATCTGACAACAATGACGAAGAACATTCTTTTAATTTCATAGCAACAATCATCCTACAATAGAGTTTTTGATTTCAGGTATTTCTTTAAATGCATTCCGAGTTAACAATATTATTTTCTTGAAACAATGTGTTCAACAGTATTAGAATAATGTAACTATTGTTAAAAATGCAACCAAGTTTCTCTAAATTAATAGTTTATTATCCCATAAAATAGCTCCGTTTATGTACCTAAAATTACATGTCATGAAATCTTTACAATAAAACTTATTACCTGCGAATTAATAGTATATCAGTTACACTATGAAATTATTTAAACGATTGCGAGGATTTTTTCGACTTCGAAAGTAAGTTTCTTTTTATTTAATAAAAATTTATAATGCTTACCACTTATATGATGTAACACTGAGTCCTCACATATGTCACAATATATAGCAATATTTACATATTATTTGAAATTTTATGAGATGTCAGTAGTGAAAAATATGCGCAATTCTCACACCGTTCCTAAATTTAAGTACCATTAGGTCCAAATAGTAGTCTTTGTCTTATTTCATGGCAGAATTTCTCCCCTGAAAGAACATGAAAGTTAGCCGTAAAATTAGTAAACGTTAATCAAAAACATAGAGAAATTTCTAATTATGTGTATATTTTTAACTCAGGGGCACTATATGAAAGAAATAGGTGGATAAAATGTTATATTTGAAGAACTATCGCGATAATGAATATATTTTGCAAGAAATTAAAATATTTTAATTTTTATGTTAGACAGGAGACGTGTTCATTTTTGAACCATCGAGCACCTAGGGCACTCAGTACTACAACATTTATTCTGAGTGACGGTCCTCTGAAATTAGTAACGTTAATAGAATAAACAAAAATTCTTCAGTAGAAAATATTTTGCGATATATGCATGATATATGTATGGATATTTATTCATTTTTATACACAATATTCATAAACCACTTAATGGTCGCATTAAATGACGGTTTAAAAATTCAAATTCATTATTTCCACCACTTTTTTGAAAAAACTATTCTTCTTATTTAATGACAAATAAAATGATACCAGAATAACAGCAATTGCATTATTTTTAAAAAATGGTGGTAAACAAGGAATTCTGAATAAAAGGCGTAAAGCTTGCAGCCCGTGAATGTCTCGGGCGCGACGATTAAGTAGTTAAAATGTTTTTTGTTAATTAAAAAATAAAGTAAAAGGAGTTTCCATGCTTAGATCATCCCTAATATTCAATAAATATCAAACATGAAAATTTCATCGCTTGAAAGGGAAAAGTGCTCAATATAAAAATTTAGTATTAAGAAATGTTTATAAAAATAATTTTAAGAAACTAATATTCCTTTTTTTTTTGGAAAGGATAAATGGTAATTTTCAAGTCCCACTATTTCACCAATTATGTTGTTTAAATGACTGATGTTTACATGTATAATGAATTGCTTATACTTATTAATAATTTTGTAGTGACATATAATAGAAAAAACTGAAATTGTTATTATATATTTGGATAAACATGTAAAAAATAGAAATAGTGTATACATATTCAAAATATCTATACAAGATAGGGTTCAAAAATGAACCACCTCAGTGGTTCAAAGATGATCTACCAGCATCAAAAATGTTATAATGAGATAAAAAAGTGCGCATATAAATTTACATTTCCTTTTAAATGTTATTTCCTGTTATTCTTAAACGTTATTTCCTCTTAAGAATGAAAATAGCAATCATAACATTAAATGAGGGAAAATTCGGTGAATTGTTAAGCTACAACAAAATAATGAAAATAGGTGGTTCAAAAATTAACCACCGCCCCTGAAAGGGTTAAGCAGAAGGGAAATGCACATTTAGAGGCAACTTTCTTTAAGACCCCACACTAGGCACAGATAAAGACCTGGATGATAATGTAAAGTCTATGGGAGCTTCCTTTTAAAATATTTCGCTCAAATTTTGATGTTTTTTCCCAGATTTTTTTGCATAAGAAATCTGAGGTCGATCTACAACCAGCCTAGTTTTTACTTTTTCGATTTTGCTTATATATTTTTTATATTATGGTAGTTTCTATTTCAGAACCAATTTAAACTGGATTATATTATTATAAACTTAAAGTATTTTTTTTTTTAAATCTGAAACCAAAATTGAAAAAGTAAAAAGTAGGCCGGTTGTGGATCGTCCACAGATTTCTTATACAAAAAAGATTATGTAAAAATATTAAAATTTGAACGAGATATTTAAAAAAACGCCCCCATAGACTTTACATTATCATCCGGGTCTTTTTCTGTGCCTCGTGTGGGGCCTTAATCATCTCCGTATATCTTTACAATAATGACGTCTGGTACGAACGACGGTAAAAGCTGGATTTAAAACTCACTCCTGCGATTATTGAATCATAAAGAAATAAATTACAAGACTATAACAATTTTTTTTTCGAATAACAGTAACAATGAAATCATTAAAATATTCCAATCGCTTATGATGTGATAGAAAACATATGCCTATTTTTTTTTTTCTTTTTCATTTTTAGTACTGAAAAAAAACTTTCTTTCTTATCAGTTGTAAACTATACGTGCGATAGAGAGTTTGAAAAGATTGTGCGGTTTTCTCCAGCGATTGATGAGGACATTAAGAATTGACACAGTTTTCTGATGTATACTATACATGTGATGCTTCCTGTGTCAAAAAACATTAGAACCAAAAATTTGCAAACGGCAGACTTTAGCCCTTTCCGGCACGGACAAATTCTACTAGTAAAATGAGAAATACCGGAATTTACAAATGACTTTTTTAGAAATTACGAATCCCCCAGATTTTAGCTTTGATTGTAAAAACAAAATTTTATTAAAATATTATTGGTGCCATTTGCACGTTTAGAATTAAAATTAGGATCTCGAACAGGGCACAGAATACCGGAAAGGGTTAATACACTTTTATAGTTATTGTAAAACTGTATTTTTCTTTTTAACCCTTCGGACTCCGGGGCCTCTTACTCAAACTTTAATCGATTAGCACCACTTTTTTAAAAGAACTTTCCTCTAAGAAGACAATTTCAAAAATTTTCTGATTAAATAAGGAAAATTTTATTTTCCTTTTTTACTGGTGCCAGGAACAAATTTTGGAAGGAAAGATGATGTCTTCGCAGCGGAGATAACGGAGTGGCAAAAGGTAATGATCTACCCTCAATATATAAACTACACAGACTCAAAGCAAATTAGAAGGTAAGCTTTCAAAAATTGTCCGTAATGTATTTTTATAAAATTTGCACGAAAAAAACCCCCATAGTTACGACTCATTTGAGTATAAAAATCTTCTTTTGTGGTGATCAGCTTATTAATAAATTATAATCTCGCGCAGTTCTACGTAAAGTGAATATATTTGGCTATTTTTTTTCGTTTGTTCTTTTAATCATGGAACTATTAAGAAAAAGAAACTGACATAGCCTTAAAATAGCGAAGCTACATCTGTAACAGATTTCGCAGAGGGTTTACCACGCCAGCAAACTCCCACCAGTAAAAATAATGTAGAAAATTTCTGTTTATTTAGAAGTTTTATCAATGGAAAATTTCGATCAAAAACGATGGGAAAAATCGATATTCATTTTTACTGGTGCAGTTTAATTTGGCAGTTTTAGTTCCGCCACATTGTGACAATCAAGACTATGTCCTGACAGTGTCAGTAAAACAATTATAATAAATGGATAAGCTGATACCAGTAAAAATAAACTGAATATTTTAGGATGTTTGTGAGAGAAATTTCCCCATATTAGTAAGGCTCTAAAATAAAATGAAATATTATTCTATTTAAGCTTTCTGATAGAAGCTTTCATATATAGGGTAATCATTAACTTTCGATCCGATTAAGAAAAAAACAGCAGCCATCTTGTGACACCATCTCAGTTACTTCACTCGTAACTGATAGACAATGCACTATATGCCAAAAGTAATTTATTCCATTTTTCAATATTGGGTGAAAAAAGTCCGGGCCAGGATACGAACCAGGGATGTATTGGCTGAAGCCGCCAATGCTCTACCAACTGAACTATCCCGGTCACGACCACTGGAGGACTATTTCACCCAATTAACCTCAACGATCACTTTATCTGGTCCGATACTCTGGATCAGCTCCACAGAATAAATCGAAGGTTAGTATATGGAACTGCAGAAAATCGCTGCATACGAAATTACATTAGATTAATTTTTAACACGATTATTTAATCGGTAAATTCAATTTAACAGAAGTAATTTATTCCATTTCATACCATTAGAATGGAATAAATCGCTTCTGTTAAATTGAATTTGCCAATTAAATAATCGTGTTAAAAATTATTCAAATGCACTATATGTCTCCTCCTTTTATTCATAGTTCCATTCTTTTAATATCAAATTACAGCTGTATTTGAAAACCAGAATGAGAACTGTTAAATTGCTAAAACACAGAAAATTTTTGAAAAATCATTTTAAAGCTCAAAATTGAGTATTTTGAAAATTTCGAGAAAAGTCCTAGGGCTGAGAAATGTTAAAAACCACTCCCTTTCAGATGAACCACGAGATACACTGCATCTCGAAATCTTATTTCATTCACCATCTTCAAGAAAACAGTGATATGACTGCAAAAAGTATTCCGAACTAATACTATAAAATTATTTCGGAAAAGTTTTCAAAAAAAGTTTTGAAACTCATAAGTAATTAAAAAAATACTTGTATCGAAAAAGAATAAAAAATACTGTTGTTTGATGAAAAATATGCTGTTAATATTAGGTATTGTAACTGAATATTGCATAGTTTCACTCCTTTGCTTTATAGAAAAAAGAAGGATAAGTTTGCTGATGTAAGTCAAGGTTGCGAAGAATGCTATGAGCATGATAAGTTTAATCATTCTGGCAAATTTGCTCAGGAAATATGTGTTGCGAAGACTGGTTCTACGGAACAGCAGGATGAAAAGTTTGAACATCATGATGGGATGAGAGATGAAATTAAGGAAAAAGACAACGAACTACCTAACGAAGATGTTCAGTGCCATCCACAAACAACCACGATCTTCGAAGGTCCAGTGCCTTTAGAAAAGCCCAAGGGGCATCCCATAAATGATGGGGGAGTGGCACAAAGGATAGACGATGTTAAAGCGCTTTCTCAAGAAGTATATATGGAGATGACTGTGTCTATGGAACAGTTGGATGAAAATTTTGAACATAATAATGGCATGAGAAATGAAATGAAGGAAATAGAGAACAAAATATGTAACGAAGATATTAAGTTTCATCCACAAATAACTACGATCTTCGAGGGTCCTTTACCTGCAGAAAAGCCGAAGGAGTACTCTCAAAATGATGAGGGAATGACACAGAGGAGTGAAGAGGTTAAAGAAAATGAAGGAGCATCTGAAAAGGTTGGTCAGTTTTCTCAACAAAAGATCCTGAGTTTGGACAGCCTATTCTCCCCAGACATTCTGGAGGAGCGTTTAAAAAATGAAATGAGTCTAAAAAAAGATGAATATGAAGAAGATAATGAAGAAAAATCCAACCAAGTTTTTCTATTCTCTTCAAAAAAGATTGTGGTTTTGAATGGTTCATCGTCTACCAGCAGGCCGATGAGGGACTTCAAAAAAGATAACGGGACAATGCCCTGTAAAGATGCATTTTTTGAAGTTCAAAAAGTGATTCCTCGAAAAGATTCCCCATGTTCCTTAGAAAAGTACATGCTGTGGGATGCTCCAATGATTCAAAGACTAGATGAGCTCCTTCAAGACGCTAAACGGGAAACATTAGACAAGTTGGCATCTTGTGATGATGATAAGGAAAAATCTGTAGAAATTCACGAATTGCCTGGAGAAAAGAATGATGTTTTAGAGGGCTCATGGATCCTTGAGAATAATGCAGTCTTGGAAGCCGATTTCGAAACTGCCTTCGGAACGAAAGTCAAAGAATTTGATGTCGAAGATCCGTGGCATGCTGTAGCATCGACGAACATAGAAAATTTAGGACACACATCAAAAGAAACATCTTACCACCAGCAGCAGTTTGAAAATGAGAACGAAATCGATGAACAGTTTGAAGCTTTCTTTGGTTTTAGCACGAAACGTTACGCGGAAGATAACAATGCAGCATTTTAATTGATTTGTTTAATCATCAAAATTCGTTTTCATATTAAAATTGAAGCAAACATAAATATGTATCCAATAAAGCTTTGAATCAGAAATATATGTGTATTTACTTGCCTACTACGATTTAGATCCAATAAAACAGAAAAATAAGTATGTAGTGGCGTGACATGTACGATCTCTCGCCGTAAATCGTAACTGTAGATGAAACTACTTTCGGATAGCAACAGTATACACATCATTTATACACATCACGGCATACGCAATTTCAGCATGCCAAAATCTGTTGATATGAAGATTTTTGTCCATTTTAAAGAACTTCTTAAAAAGATTTAAAGAATTAAGAGCTAATAACTAATTTTGAATTAAAAAAAAAGTTGCTTTTATTTTTATATTAGGGGAACAATAATTTATGTACCCTAATTTCCTGCCTATAATCCGCGGATCAAACAATTCTTTTTCGACCCAGAAATTTTATTTCGTAAATGAAGGCAAATATTTAGGGCGATCTGAAAAGTTATATTTTATTTAATAAAATTTCTGGGTCGAAAAATGATTGTTTGATCCGCGGATTATACGCAGGAAATTAGGGTATTTTTTTTATGTTTAGTTTTGCATGACCATTTGTAAACCTGCTTGCAATTTAATTATTGGTAGAAAAGTTTACGGAAAATATCCGGTGACCAATAGTGTTCGTGCGGTTTCCACAAGACATAAAAAAAACCCCACAAAACATTTAAGGGGATACGGCATTCAAAGTTCTATTTTTTTTATTTATTGAGATTTTAGTATGAAATTTTTTTCTGAAATATATTTTATTAAAATAAGAATACTAAATGTAATAAAAAATCTGAAAAATTTTAAACATTTTTTTTAAAAGTTTAAATTTTAAGAAATTAAACATATTTAATTTTTGATATAACTCTGGAAGTATTCACTCGATTTACAAAATTTTTACACTTTTGTGTACAAAAAAGCATCATTTTAAATCGTTTTCAGGATTTTTAAAAATATTTATTAAGAATTTCATAAAGAAAATTAAGTAAGAAAATGAAGTTTTTGTATGAGTGAGTTTTGCATTAATGAGCATATTTTTACAATTATCACTCAAAATTAAAAATCCTGCAGACAATTTGTTGGAAATATAGCATAAATGCTCTGTTAAAAATTTCATATATATATCTTGAAAAAAACTTTAGATATATCCTTTTAAAATTGACAAATCGTGAAAAAATTCATTCTGAGATAAATGAAGTTAAAAGTTATCGTCAGAGGGCAGCTGATGCATCGTTTCTCAAGGCAAAATGTGGTATATCTCTGGATCTAATGAGGATAAAAACATGCAGTTTGCGGTAATTAACGGTAAAAACTCGTTTTTTTTAAAGCCAATAACCAAACAAAATTGGTAGGGGGGGATTTTTAGCCCCGGACACACTTAAAGACTTTATTCTTCAATATAAACACCATAGATTTCAAACACGTGTTTCATAGAGATGCAAGTTGAAATTCTCTTTTAAAAAAAGGGTTAAAAAAATGCAAAAAATTCTTTGTGACATTGTTTCGGTTTTGAAATAGCTATTTTAAAAGTTGATTATCCATGGCTAAAAACAGATTAGATTCTGACAGAATGACGTCTTGCGAGTAAATAGGGTAAGTCTAAACTTCTCAGTCCGGTTTTTTAATCACGTTCACCGCATAAGGGCTAACATTGTCGTGGGAGATGAGAACTCCTCTCCTGTTGATTAGCATCGGTTGTTCTGGATCTGAAGTACAATATAAGTGTGACGGGTAAACGTTGGCTTTGATTCTTTCTAAAAATTCATAATGAACTATAGAAGCGCTGGTCCATCAAACACGCAACGTTATCTGTTATTTAAGAATGTCCGATTTGGCGGCCTATAAGATGGAACCAGAAGTCGACGAATGGCATATTCCCTTAACCCTTACCGGCACAGTGTGCCCAGTCTGGGCACACTTACTTTTAAATCCAAACTTGCAAACCGTACTAATAATATTGTAATAAAATTTTTCTTTTATAATGAAAGTTTAGGTAGAAACAAGATAATAAGTAGAATGTTGTCAGGCAACATTATATCCAGTGTAACATTGTAAACCGCATTGCATGGGCATTAGGAAGCCATAAAAAAAGAAGAAAGAAATGAGTAGACATGGCTTCAGCCACAGTTATGAATAAAATTAAATAACTTAAATTAAAAGACATAGTATAAGTTAAAATATTTTTAAAAAAAGAAAAAAATACAAAAAAAAGAAAGAGGGAGTTTACAAAAAATTACAATAAGAAAAGCAGCTAAAAAAGAAAAATGTTCAATTAGTTCCATAAAGGCAAGACGAATAAAGTTACCGGGGGAGGGTGCGCCAACATGAAATAAAATAAAATAAAAACTCTTTACAAAGATCATAAATTTAAGAAAAAGCATAATTAATATTGCTAGAAAAAACTAGCAGTATAGCAAATGAACTTATATTTATGTATGTTATAAAAGGAAAATTTTTATTAAGTAGTTTTGGTGCCGGTACAAGGAACACCGCGCTAGAAAAGGTTAAAGCTTGTCCTCACTGAAATGGCTCATGCGTGAAAATATTCTCTATAATAAAGAATATATATTATATCAATTTCCGGTGCGTCTTCTGTAATCAGTTTCCACCTTCCTAGTTAAGATCCTAGTTACTGTTAACTTACGACTGCAACGATTAACCGAAGTCGTAGCAATGATTTTTTGTAAAAATAATTCTTGAATGGATAATTTGAAATATTTGCCTTCAACTATTCATGATATTACGACCCTAACAACTTTCGACTCCGCAGTATTTTAAGTATGGAGGAAATTTATCATTTTTCAGATTCTTTGATAGTTTTTGTAGATCGTAATACTAGTCTTAAGAAAGGTCTTTAATTTAATCTTGGTAGGCAGCTTCTTTTTAGCACTCATTACATGGCCATGGCTGCCAACTACTACGCCTATTTACAGTCAAATAAACACATTAGAAAGAGAAATTTTAGTATATAATTAAGAATATGTACTGTAATGCAGAATATTGAATATATTTGTTATACATTTTACTAGAATATTTTTGTGGTTCTAAACATGTTTATAAGATTTAAATAGGCGTAGAAGTTGGCAGCTCTGCATGGCAAAAAGTTTAAATTGGATTAAGACATTCACTTCTATTCAATTATGTACTACAATTTAATTTAGATTATTTACAACTTGCCATACATTAAATTTAAGGTTTTTATTTTATAAATTTTCAATAAGTGAATCTTTAATGATAGGGCACACAGCCAACGTAAAGTCCAATTTTTCCCTTACTTTGATTAAGCAGTCCAAAATCATGGAAGCAACAACGTATTCCACACTACACAGAGTGTTTCAGTTAAACGTTTCAGAACTTCTAAAAGAGGTAGGGTGCATCCTGACGACTCGAAATCATATAGCATTGTGGGGTCGGAAATGCTTTCTTTAAGCGGTGATGTACACAGGCTTGCAAAGAAATTATGACGCTTTGTCGGATATCGTTCAGAGTACAAGCGCTGTGCTGTTGGCCCACTACAATCTGCAGCCCCTTACGCTAAATGCATATCGGCTAGCTCTGCATTCGTATAATCAGCCATCCTATTTACTTGGCGCCCTTGTGCGAAATGATAATTCCCTGCTTGAAAGCTCCGAACTTTTGCACAACGCCATCTAGCGCGTCGGGAAAGAATTTCTGACCACGCAATGCTATATGATTTCAAGTCGTCCGGATGCAATCTACCCCTCTTAAGAGTTCTGAAACGTTTAATTGCAACACCCTGTATATTTAATTGTTAGAAATGCTGAATCAAAATTAAAAGTTAGACATTTTTTCTTTTTTTAAATGCAATAATAATAATAATAATAATAATTTTACAGATAATATTTTGAGTTATTAGTATTATAAACTACTCGACTTTTAAATAAAGTTTTATTTAAAATATTTTAAAAATATATCAGAAGTTTTATCATGTTGTTTTGTTTACAAATAATATGGCTAACCATCTCAAAAAAATTGAAAATTTTAACTCAATAAATAAAAATTATTTTAAAATGCGCGCCAGACACCCTTAAAGTTTACATTATTTTAAGAGCACCTTGTATAACTCAATGAAAATGGGATTTCTGTTAAAATTAGTTGCATTTTGTTTATTCACAAATGTTCCTTAAAAAAATAAACACTCCATAAATATGCTTGACATAATTTACAATTTAATAAAACACTGTTTCATCTTAAGATATTTCCAAGCAAGTTATTTTCAGTGTTACTATAGTAAGGATAGGAGAGTGTTCTGATTCAATTCCCATGAATTTTAATTTTCTCATGAAAAATAAGCTATTTTTGTTTTCACTTTATTGTGATTGATAGAGGATTTTTTGTCATTTCAACGTCTAATTATCTTATCTTTATGAATCATGGGAAATGATAATGCAAATGAAATTCGAAGAATGAAATCTTCCGTGTGTAGTTTCATAATGAAATACTTGTAACAAATGGAAAGCTTGGTTAAATTGTCAATTTATATGCACAAGAAGATGTCGGAAGAAATATAAAATTATAAAAAACGAGAAAAATGTAAAGCGCAGTAATCCTATTTGTAACTTTATCTGCGTCTATTCGATTATTTTAAATTATAACAAATGTAATTTTGCGACAATAGATAAATCGCTTCAATGGATAAATGGGATGTTTTAGAATTTTCCAGAGTTTATTATTTTTACAATATTTTCAATATTTTAATTTATAGAAATTGTGGGGAAGTGTGTTAATATCTTGAATGGATTGTTTTGTTTTTATTACTTACTTCTGCCTTAACAAAAAGAAAGAATTAAATTCGTGAAAATTTTGTGAAATCCGATTTTTGACAGATTTACACGTTTTAGGGGTCACAGAACCCGAAAAAAACGTTTTTACTGTGAATCTGTCTGTTTGCATGTGACAAATTGTTTTTCGGTACTCTGTCTCAAAAACTAATGCATGGAATTTTACAATACTTCAGATTCTGCTAGACCCTTATATAAACTAAATATGATTAGTTTTCGGCGTATATGGCTCAACAGCTGGCGCTGCTCTGCTGCATCATTCATGATTTTCATAATAGCCATATCTGAAGCGTTAGAGCATGGATTTTCATAAAACTTTAGATTTAGTTAGTTTCTGAAATAGCATAGAGCTGATTACGATTTTGGAGCAAATCGCTCGACAAATGGCACTGTCATGGTGCATTATTCGTGATAATCGCAATGACTCTATCTTAAGAACTAACACACTGAATTCTACAACACTTTAGATTCTGCTAGAACTTCATATAAACTAAATCTGATTAGTTTTAGGTGCATATAGTTCAACAGACTGCATGGAAGCGCCACCTGTTGAGCGATATAGACCAATAATGATTTAATCAGATGCAGTTTATATCAAGGTCTCGCAGAATCAATGGTTTTGTGAAATTCCGTGCATTAGTTCGTGAGATAGAGCTATGGAGATAATTATGAATAATACCCTATGGTAGCGCCACCTGTTGAGTGATTTGTACCAAAACGTAATGAACACCATTATATATCAAGTGTTAATTAAATTTGAATAAAAAAAATCATGAACGTTCAATTCATTTCAATATACGGCTATTGTGTAAATTTTAAATATAGCAGCATAGCAGCATAGCAGCCCCATCTGTCTAGCAATATACCTCAAAACCTAATGAGAGATCTAGTTTTATCAAGGTCTAATAAAATCTAAAGTTTTATTAAATTCCGTGCATTAGTTCTTGAGATACAGCGTCCACAAAATTTTCGTCACATAAAGACATTTTTTTAAAAACGTGCTTTTCGAGTTCTCTTATCCGACGGGTTCTCTTATTCCTTATTATAAATCCAACGAAAACAGGTTTTCGAAAATTTTCGCGAATCCAATATTTTCTTCTTGTAAAAATCGAAAAGCAAAATCATTTTTTGTATATTTATGCACATGTATTTTCTTTAAATATAGTCAACATATCACATGTTTCCTATTTTTAAATTGGAAGTTCATAAAATTTAAGAAATGATTACTAATTTACTTCAAATCCACTTCTTATTAAAAACAAGGTTATTATCACTTGTTGATCTCCTGCAAAGTATTATACACATAATGTAATTTAACAATACAAAATTTGTTTTTATATAAAATTTAAACATTTTCGTGTAAGAGACAGAATAAAATCTTCTTATGATGAATAAATTGCTATTGGATTTAAGAAAGAGGGGGTAGTTTTTTTCTTAATATGCGAATAACTAAACGTAAAACTTTTCAGAACTGAATGCGACCCTTTTTCATAAATTTCTCAAGCAGGCAGGACTATGCAAGTTCGTTGATGCGATTTGGCAATGAAAATCTATTGAGGTTTTAAGAATGCTAAATATGGGAAATTTATTTAGGAAATATAAATTATGAAAAATTTAATTTAACTCATACCAGTTATATTTAAATATATTTTGTAAATAGTTTTGCAAATGTTATCATTGTAGCTATTCTTCTTCAATTTGTTGGCTCATTCTATTTGTTAACTCAAGTATCTAGATATAGGGTTGCCAAATTTGGCTTCTCTTATTTCGAAAGTGTTGTTTTTGCCTCAAAAACTCAATGTAGTTTTGTTTTCTTTATTTAATGAGAGATGTTTCTTGATTTCGCTTGTAAAAATTCTATCAAAATTTCTGATGCGAATTACAGCTGTTGCAAACCGCACATATTTGTTACTAACAAGGAAGGTCTCCATACTGGGCATACTCAGAATTTTTTGGGGAAAAAAATACTGATTAAATTACTTATGTATGCAAAAAAGGATCAGTCAAATTTAGTGGCGGAATTAGAAAAGAAACTAAGTAAAAAGATAGAATACTTTCGAGTATTTGGCACGAAAAGACGAACGCGTTACGCGATATGGCGAGCAGCATTTTACCTCGCCAAAAGCAAACGATTTTACTGCATCTGAAAATTTCTCGTCAATTAAATTTTAGCATACGTGTAAATAGTATTTAATGAATTTAAATTTGAACAATCAGAGACTTTCACACAGTAATTTGACACATAGATGTATATTGATTGTATTATATATTTCTGTTGCTTTTGCTGCAATTATTTAATTTTATCACTTTAACACTAAAACAGCCGGGTATTTTACTAAAATTTATAAAAAGTGTTTCGCACCAGCATTTTTTTTAACTATTTAAATTATTTAATTAGTCTATGTTTGTGCTGCTTATATTTAACATATCTATATGAAGCAAATTCTGGTTCGCATCGACAATTATCATTCTGTTAGGGGTCATATTGACACCTAATGGCGGTTCTAGTGTTAAAAATAATTTCTTATATAAAAAATACTTTCATATTGAAAAGTATTTCTTCGTACATTTAAGCGTATGACAAAATAAAGGCCAGATGAAGAATGCTGTAATACATTTTAATATCGGAAAAGTTTTTGTTACCATAGCAACAAAATTGAATCGACAGAGCTCAATTAGATTGGAGTTAATTTTGAGATTGAAATAATTTTAATTATTATAATTTTTTTTTTTAATTCATAGAATTTCACACTTAATTTCCATTCCAAATACATATTATGACAAAAAACAAACTCTGATAGTTAAATAAACTCTGACAAACCTAACGTTACATAAATAAAATTTCTTTAAAAAAGTTCAACATGAAGAATTTTTACTTTAAAAAGAATTTGACATCTAAAAGTATTTTTTGAAATTTTATTTTGTCGCCAACCTGTGATAAATCGCCAAATAAAAGAAATGTTAATATTTTTTAGAACGTTCTATCGGGGTTCCGCCAAAATTTTTTTACAAACATATATATCCACGTGAGATGAACATTTTGTAATTTTTTCAGAATTTTCTGAGTATGCCCGTATGGGGACTTTCCTCGTTAGTCGTATGTTTCTGCTCAAAGAATTGTTACATTTTTTCTGGTACTATTTTTTTGTTTGTTTCGTGTTTTACTTGGTTTAAAGTAATCCAAATTTTAGAGAAATTTATCGGGAAGTTGGCAGGTATGGTACGGTAATAAACGAATGAGATTAAACCCTAACAAGTTCAGACCAGGCAGGAAGGACTATGGTAGGTAAGGTAGTGCAAGTGTGCGCTGTATATAGAGTACGCAGAGCGATTATCTAATTTCAAAATACAATTTTGCATTTAGCTGCAGTTGTCACCGATGTAATAACATTATAAATGTATGGTAAAAAACTGCGCATTTTTTTTTAATGCTTTGGAACAGAAAAAGCGATTTTCATGTTCTCGTTATATATTTCTGTTTATTTGAAATAAGATTTTAATAAATTATCAGATTTCATTCAAATTTTAGAGATAGGATCATTCGGATGAGGCGACTCTATGATTAGTTTGGGGAGTTCAGTAGATAAGTATAAGAGGAAGGGGAACGGGATGTAATCCGACCCCTTAATTTAGATAATTGGGTTTTTGATGCAGAATTATAAGATTTCTTTCAAATTATACACATAGGATCATTCTGGTAAGGCGCTTCCGTTATTAGTTTGGGGAGTTCATTCAATAAATATAAAGGGGAGAACGGGAGACTAATCTCCTCCTCTTAATTTATGTAAATGTATTTTTCATGCAGATTCTATCAGATTTCATTAAAATTTTAGGTACAGGGTCATTCACATGAGTCTATGATTAGTTTGTGGGAGTTTATTGGATAAATATGAGGTGAGAGGGAAGCAGGAGTAAATCCGCCCCTCCTAATTTAGATAAATGGGTGTTTCATACAAAATTTTCAGATTTATTCTCTTTTACCAATCGGATCATTCTGATGATGCGCCTCCATGAATAATATTGGGCTTTCATTGCTTAATTAAAAAGGGATTAAAGGGAGAAGGTAGCCCCCATTAATTTATGTAGAGGAGAAGGGGGCACGTCTGAATATTTTTTCAGAAAATCAATACACTGCTGTGCAAAATTTAAAGACGAGTCCTAAAATGCCAATTTTCTTGGGATTTTCAAGCGACAATTTTCACGCGAATTTTTAAAAGGAAATTATATAATTCGAATAATTACTATCTCTGCATAACAACTAGTCCATATAACATCTTATTCAGGTCACATGTGATCACAAGAGTCACAGTTACTACGGCGAACTAAAAAAATAGGAAATTTCATAAGTCTCTTTTATGTGTTTCAAATGACTACTATATATGACTCCACTGACTGGTCACTGTGACTGCTGCTTTCTGGCGAGTCACCAAGTGACTTTACAATATCGTTTCATTGAGATTCTCGTGTGACATCTCATCTGGAGACTCAATTTCAAAGTCATTGTAAACGTTGCATTATGATAAATTTCCAAATAATGTCCCATTAAAGTCACATGGTGACTTTTCACCCCTTTCATAGTGGTTACTTTACAGTATGGTCTCTGTCGCAATTTGACAAAGTTTTGTGACAGGAAGTCACCATGTGACTTTGATGTTAATTATTTGGTGATTTATCATAATGCAACATTCAGAGTGACTTTGAAATTGAGTCTCCAAATGCCAGTCACATGATATTTAATTAGTCTATGTTTGTGCTGCATATATTTAACATATCTATATGAAGCAAATTCTGGTTCGCATCGACAATTATCATTCTGTTAGGGGTCATATTGACACCTAATGGCGGTTCTAGTGTTAAAAATAATTTCTTATATAAAAAATACTTTCATATTGAAAAGTATTTCTTCGTACATTTAAGCGTATGACAAAATAAAGGCCAGATGAAGAATGCTGTAATACATTTTAATATCGGAAAAGTTTTTGTTACCATAGCAACAAAATTGAATCGACAGAGCTCAATTAGATTGGAGTTAATTTTGAGATTGAAATAATTTTAATTATTATAATTTTTTTTTTAATTCATAGAATTTCACACTTAATTTCCATTCCAAATACATATTATGACAAAAAACAAACTCTGATAGTTAAATAAACTCTGACAAACCTAACGTTACATAAATAAAATTTCTTTAAAAAAGTTCAACATGAAGAATTTTTACTTTAAAAAGAATTTGACATCTAAAAGTATTTTTTGAAATTTTATTTTGTCGCCAACCTGTGATAAATCGCCAAATAAAAGAAATGTTAATATTTTTTAGAACGTTCTATCGGGGTTCCGCCAAAATTTTTTTACAAACATATATATCCACGTGAGATGAACAATTTGTAATTTTTTCAGAATTTTCTGAGTATGCCCGTATGGGGACTTTCCTCGTTAGTCGTATGTTTCTGCTCAAAGAATTGTTACATTTTTTCTGGTACTATTTTTTTGTTTGTTTCGTGTTTTACTTGGTTTAAAGTAATCCAAATTTTACAGAAATTTATCGGAAAGTTGGCAGGTATGGTACGGTAATAAACGAATGAGATTAAACCCTAACAAGTTCAGACCAGGCAGGAAGGACTATGGTAGGTAAGGTAGTGCAAGTGTGCGCTGTATATAGAGTACGCAGAGCGATTATCTAATTTCAAAATACAATTTTGCATTTAGCTGCAGTTGTCACCGATGTAATAACATTATAAATGTATGGTAAAAAACTGCGCATTTTTTTTTAATGCTTTGGAACAGAAAAAGCGATTTTCATGTTCTCGTTATATATTTCTGTTTATTTGAAATAAGATTTTAATAAATTATCAGATTTCATTCAAATTTTAGAGATAGGATCATTCGGATGAGGCGACTCTATGATTAGTTTGGGGAGTTCAGTAGATAAGTATAAGAGGAAGGGGAACGGGATGTAATCCGACCCCTTAATTTAGATAATTGGGTTTTTGATGCAGAATTATAAGATTTCTTTCAAATTATACACATAGGATCATTCTGGTAAGGCGCTTCCGTTATTAGTTTGGGGAGTTCATTCAATAAATATAAAGGGGAGAACGGGAGACTAATCTCCTCCTCTTAATTTATGTAAATGTATTTTTCATGCAGATTCTATCAGATTTCATTAAAATTTTAGGTACAGGGTCATTCACATGAGTCTATGATTAGTTTGTGGGAGTTTATTGGATAAATATGAGGTGAGAGGGAAGCAGGAGTAAATCCGCCCCTCCTAATTTAGATAAATGGGTGTTTCATACAAAATTTTCAGATTTATTCTCTTTTACCAATCGGATCATTCTGATGATGCGCCTCCATGAATAATATTGGGCTTTCATTGCTTAATTAAAAAGGGATTAAAGGGAGAAGGTAGCCCCCATTAATTTATGTAGAGGAGAAGGGGGCACGTCTGAATATTTTTTCAGAAAATCAATACACTGCTGTGCAAAATTTAAAGACGAGTCCTAAAATGCCAATTTTCTTGGGATTTTCAAGCGACAATTTTCACGCGAATTTTTAAAAGGAAATTATATAATTCGAATAATTACTCTCTCTGCATAACAACTAGTCCATATAACATCTTATTCAGGTCGCATGTGATCACAAGAGTCACAGTTACTACGGCGAACTAAAAAAATAGGAAATTTCATAAGTCTCTTTTATGAGTTTCAAATGACTACTATATATGACTCCACTGACTGGTCACTGTGACTGCTGCTTTCTGGCGAGTCACCAAGTGACTTTACAATATCGTTTCATTGAGATTCTCGTGCGACATCTCATCTGGAGACTCAATTTCAAAGTCATTGTAAACGTTGCATTATGATAAATTTCCAAATAATGTCCCATTAAAGTCACATGGTGACTTTTCACCCCTTTCATAGTGGTTACTTTACAGTATGGTCTCTGTCGCAATTTGACAAAGTTTTGTGACAGGAAGTCACCATGTGACTTTAATGTTAATTATTTGGTGATTTATCATAATGCAACATTCAGAGTGACTTTGAAATTGAGTCTCCAAATGCCAGTCACATGATATTTAATTAGTCTATGTTTGTGCTGCATATATTTAACATATCTATATGAAGCAAATTCTGGTTCGCATCGACAATTATCATTCTGTTAGGGGTCATATTGACACCTAATGGCGGTTCTAGTGTTAAAAATAATTTCTTATATAAAAAATGCTTTCATATTGAAAAGTATTTCTTCGTACATTTAAGCGTATGACAAAATAAAGGCCAGATGAAGAATGCTGTAATACATTTTAATATCGGAAAAGTTTTTGTTACCATAGCAACAAAATTGAATCGACAGAGCTCAATTAGATTGGAGTTAATTTTGAGATTGAAATAATTTTAATTATTATAATTTTTTTTTAATTCATAGAATTTCACACTTAATTTCCATTCCAAATACATATTATGACAAAAAACAAACTCTGATAGTTAAATAAACTCTGACATACCTAACGTTACATAAATAAAATTTCTTTAAAAAAGTTCAACATGAAGAATTTTTACTTTAAAAAGAATTTGACATCTAAAAGTATTTTTTGAAATTTTATTTTGTCGCCAACCTGTGATAAATCGCCAAATAAAAGAAATGTTAATATTTTTTAGAACGTTCTATCGGGGTTCCGCCAAAATTTTTTTACAAACATATATATCCACGTGAGATGAACATTTTGTAATTTTTTCAGAATTTTCTGAGTATGCCCGTATGGGGACTTTCCTCGTTAGTCGTATGTTTCTGCTCAAAGAATTGTTACATTTTTTCTGGTACTATTTTTTTGTTTGTTTCGTGTTTTACTTGGTTTAAAGCAGTGATGCACAACCTTTTTGCCAGAAAATAGTTTGCCACCAGAATATTCAAAAAGGTTCGTTTGTTTTATTTAATAGCGAAGATTTCGTTAATACTATAAGGAAAATTATTCTGCATGAAAATAGTGGTATCTTTGTGGCCCGCGGGCCAAAGGTTGTGCACCGCTGGTTTAAAGTAATCCAAATTTTACAGAAATTTATCGGAAAGTTGGCAGGTATGGTACGGTAATAAACGAATGAGATTAAACCCTAACAAGTTCAGACCAGGCAGGAAGGACTATGGTAGGTAAGGTAGTGCAAGTGTGCGCTGTATATAGAGTACGCAGAGCGATTATCTAATTTCAAAATACAATTTTGCATTTAGCTGCAGTTGTCACCGATGTTATAACATTATAAATGTATGGTAAAAAACTGCGCATTTTTTTTTAATGCTTTGGAACAGAAAAAGCGATTTTCATGTTCTCGTTATATATTTCTGTTTATTTGAAATAAGATTTTAATAAATTATCAGATTTCATTCAAATTTTAGAGATAGGATCATTCGGATAAGGCGACTCTATGATTAGTTTGGGGAGTTCAGTAGATAAGTATAAGAGGAAGGGGAACGGGATGTAATCCGACCCCTTAATTTAGATAATTGGGTTTTTGATGCAGAATTATAAGATTTCTTTCAAATTATACACATAGGATCATTCTGGTAAGGCGCTTCCGTTATTAGTTTGGGGAGTTCATTCAATAAATATAAAGGGGAGAACGGGAGACTAATCTCCTCCTCTTAATTTATGTAAATGTATTTTTCATGCAGATTCTATCAGATTTCATTAAAATTTTAGGTACAGGGTCATTCACATGAGACTATGATTAGTTTGTGGGAGTTTATTGGATAAATATAAGGTGAGAGGGAAGCAGGAGTAAATCCGCCCCTCCTAATTTAGATAAATGGGTGTTTCATACAAAATTTTCAGATTTATTCTCTTTTACCAATCGGATCATTCTGATGATGCGCCTCCATGAATAATATTGGGCTTTCATTGCTTAATTAAAAAGGGATTAAAGGGAGAAGGTAGCCCCCATTAATTTATGTAGAGGAGAAGGGGGCACGTCTGAATATTTTTTCAGAAAATCAATACACTGCTGTGCAAAATTTAAAGACGAGTCCTAAAATGCCAATTTTCTTGGGATTTTCAAGCGACAATTTTCACTCGAATTTTTAAAAGGAAATTATATAATTCGAATAATTACTATCTCTGCATAACAACTAGTCCATATAACATCTTATTCAGGTCACATGTGATCACAAGAGTCACAGTTACTACGGCGAACTAAAAAAATAGGAAATTTCATAAGTCTCTTTTATGAGTTTCAAATGACTACTATATATGACTCCACTGACTGGTCACTGTGACTGCTGCTTTCTGGCGAGTCACCAAGTGACTTTACAATATCGTTTCATTGAGATTCTCGTGTGACATCTCATCTGGAGACTCAATTTCAAAGTCATTGTAAACGTTGCATTATGATAAATTTCCAAATAATGTCCCATTAAAGTCACATGGTGACTTTTCTCCCCTTTCATAGTGGTTACTTTACAGTATGGTCTCTGTCGCAATTTGACAAAGTTTTGTGACAGGAAGTCACCATGTGACTTTAATGTTAATTATTTGGTGATTTATCATAATGCAACATTCAGAGTGACTTTGAAATTGAGTCTCCAAATGCCAGTCACATGAGAGTCTCAATAAAACGACATTGTTAAGTCACCTGTGACTTGACAAAAAGCAGCAGTCTCACGCACCTGTCAGTGGAGTCACATATAGTAGTCATTTGAGACTCATAAATGAGACGTATAGAATTTTCTGTTTTTTGTTTCGCCGTAGTGACTATGACTCTTGACCATGTATGACCTAAATGAGGTGTTATATGGACTAGCTGTCATGCAGAGATAGTGATTATTCAAATTATGTTACTTCCTTTTGAATATTCAAGTGAAAATTATTGCTTGAAAATCCTTTGAAAATTGGCATTTTGGTACTCTCCTTAAATTTGCACACCAGTGTATATTTCTTGCTTGAATTATATTTATTGAGTTTTAAATATTACATAATAAAAAAAACGCATTACTTCATCATGTGAACCATAAATTAAACATTTTCCAAAGACATTATGTAAGTTGTGAGAATTTAAAAAAGTGAAAGATTTTTGTTCAAACCTGCCCCATGTAGGGGTACTTTTGAACAAGCAAGGGGCACCTTTAACAAATGAATAAAATGTGAAAATATTGAGAGTTTTTATAAAAAGTTGGATATGTTACAGAAATATAAAGTAATATGAATAAAATTAAATAATTACATTTGTTGAAATCGCTATTTTTTTGTTATTTAATAAAACTTAAATCCATCAAAGTTGATGTCAAAACTCATTGTTAATAAAAATCAAAGTGTACCCCCAGTTGTGTTTGGTTGTGAAAACATTTTTACAATACATCAATATGATATCTGATGCTTCTGGAAAATTTAAATTTTTCATTCGCTATTTTTCTTAAGAGACCTGATATAAAATTCCGTTTTATCCGCCTGTTAAATCTTGAATCATTATTTTGTATCCAGGATTTGCAATTATCCAATAAACGAATTTACAGTCACCGCAAAAAAAAATCTTGACATTTGAGATTTTAGACGTTTTGTTGAATATCTAGAAATATACATGAGGAATTATTCTGAAACTTCAGGTGTGTAAACAATATAGCACAGGTCATATATTTTCGTGAAATTTTTTTGCCGAAGTCCCATAGGGGACCGTCAAAAAATTGAAAAAGAATGAATATCTTTTGGATGACCCTGTCAAAACTAATGTAGCAAAAGCATTCCAACTGCAGATTATCATTAAGTGACTTATTGTAATTATGTGTGTTCATTTTTATGCGGATAGCATGTATACTCGTAGAGAAATTAAGGTTTTTATAAAAACAGTCCCAATTTTTTTCAAGATTTTTGCTTATTATTTGCAGAGTTCTTAATATAAAATAAAGTTTTTTCCTGAACATATGACAAACAATATTATAAATAATACCCTGCAACCAGAATTTAAAAATAATAATAATTGTATGAATAATGAACAGGTTTACTAAATAAATTTTCATTGCGCATGCGTAAAAGTTATGCAAATTTTGATTGCATATTGTGTTAGCTAAAGGTATGGAGCAACTTTTGTAAAAGTCTCAGAATCGCAGCTTAAAAATGCTGAAAATTATCGCGGATGGAATCTGATGAAAATCCGTTATTGCCAAAAAGACGCAAAAAGATAAGGGGTTGTATCCAAATATAGTAGTGAGCGCAATATTATGTAGTACATACTATTGCGCTCACTACTATATTTGGATACAACCCCTTATCTTTTTGCGTCTTTTTGGAAATAACGGATTTTCATCAGATTCCATCCGCGATAATTTTCAGCATTTTTAAGCTGCGATTCTGAGACTTTTACAAAAGTTGCTCCATACCTTTAGCTAACACAATATGCAATCAAAATTTGCATAACTTTTACGCATGCGCAATGAAAATTTATTTAGTAAACCTGTTCATTATTCATACAATTATTATTATTTTTAAATTCTGGTTGCAGGGTATTATTTATAATATTGTTTGTCATATGTTCAGGAAAAAACTTTATTTTATATTAAGAACTCTGCAAATAATAAGCAAAAATCTTGAAAAAAATTGGGACTGTTTTTATAAAAACCTTAATTTCTCTACGAGTATACATGCTATCCGCATAAAAATGAACACACATAATTACAATAAGTCACTTAATGATAATCTGCAGTTGGAATGCTTTTGCTACATTAGTTTTGACAGGGTCATCCAAAAGATATTCATTCTTTTTCAATTTTTTGACGGTCCCCTATGGGACTTCGGCAAAAAAATTTCACGAAAATATATGACCTGTGCTATATTGTTTACACACCTGAAGTTTCAGAATAATTCCTCATGTATATTTCTAGATATTCAACAAAACGTCTAAAATCTCAAATGTCAAGATTTTTTTTGCGGTGACTGTAGATTTGATTCAATTTATATTTGAAACTTCCCATCACTGATATATACAGAGGTTGGAACCTATGTGTTCAGTAAGGGGAATTGTTAGCAGTAAAGTCTATGTTCTTTGACATTCTTAATTAACCTCTTTTCCCTTTAAAAAAAACAGAAATGATAATATTTAGATACACTAACACCTCTATTTCATAGTTTAAAGTGTTCGCTTTAAATTATTTAAATTATTATTTATCACCAGTTTATTCGGTGTTTTTTCACTACTTCAATGGTGCCCCAACATTTTTGTTCAATGCTGTCCCATCACTCATTACGACGGTTTTCTCAATTCGGCTGAAAAATTCACGCTTGACATTCTTAATTAACCTCTTTTCCCTTTAAAAAAAACAGAAATGATAATATTTAGATACACTAACACCTCTATTTCATAGTTTAAAGTGTTCGCTTTAAATTATTTAAATTATTATTTATCACCAGTTTATTCGGTGATTTTTCACTACTTCAATGGTGCCCCAACATTTTTGTTCAATGCTGTCCCATCACTCATTACGACGGTTTTCTCAATTCGGCTGAAAAATTGGAACAAAACAAAGCTTATAAACTAAAGCTAACATCTTTGTTTAAGCATTGAACAGTAAATTAAAATTTTAGGGATAGAGGTTTGTAAACAAAAATCTTACAACTTTATTTTCTTAAGCTTAGATTCAAGAGGGAGAAAAATACATATCTCTTTAGGCAGTACTGTTCATACAAAAATGGTGCAACTTTATTTAATTATTCTCTTGAACCAGTAGTTATGTATTGTCACATACATTTTTTTGAAATAATTTGTTTGAAGGAAAATATTTAGAGTGTTCTAAGGTGACCCCAGTTCAAACGTGCGCCCGTCTCCCCTAAGTGGGTTTTTCATGCAGAATTTATCGATTTGCTTCAAATTTTGGATATAGGTTGATTCTGAAAAGGTATTGGATTTATTGCATAAATTTAAAGGTGGGCTACCCTTTTAATTTAGGTAAATAGTTTTTCACTCAGAATTAACGGATTTGCTTCAGTTTTTGGATATAGGTTTATACTGATCAGTCGCTCACCTGATTAGTTGTAAGGTTTTTTTTTTAATTTAAGTATAAAGGAAGGCGGGGGATTATCTACCCTGAATTAGATAAATGGATTTGTATGCAGAATTATACAATTTGCTTTAAATTTTGGATTTTTTTTCTATAAGAGAAATCTCTAAGTAGTTTTTGGAGCCTTAATAGATAACTATAAAGGAAAGAACGGGGGATAACCTCTCTTGAATTATTTAAATGGATACTTATGTAAAATTATCCGATTTGCTTTAAATTTTGGAAAGAGTTTCTTTCTGATAAAGCAAATCTTTGAGTAGTTATTTAGATTTAATATTTCAGTATAAAAGAAAGATAGGGGGAAATCCTTTTTAAATTACATAAATGGGTTTTTATGCAGAAGCTGACTTGCTTCGAATGCAAGTTAATTCTTTATTATATGATAAGGTTTATCTATTATTTGTTTTAAGGTTTCAACGATTAAGTATAAAGAGGGGACGTGGAAGAGCTAATCACCTTCTTAGTTTGTTTTACGAAAGGCATTATTCTTTGAAACAATAATGTTGTAATATACAATTAGTGTGATGCAATTGATACAATTAGCCTGTGAGATCAATGCCACCTGTTTAACTGCACAATATTATTTTTATTAATATAATGTCGAACATCTGAGAACACATGTATGGTTTTTCAATTGCTGATACCTTTATTGACATCTTTTTCGTTAACAAGTATTGATAAATTTTAATAAACAACATGCATTTTAACGATATACGATTGTACGAATGTGTCAAAATCGTGTTGAAAAGTAATATATGTGATGATAGTTAAATTAGATTTTAACATAATTTGGAACATACGGTGCATTACATATATGAGTTTTAAAAACACAGTCCTTCGTAAATGTTCTAACTGAAAATATACATTTTGTAAAACGGTATGGAAGACAAATATGTCGTTCAGAATTCATTATGATTGTAATTACTGTTAAAGTAAATTTGCTCCTATGATTTTTTTTATAAAACCAAAATTCTTTTCTAAAATTGAATATTTGTGATCAAAAGTATGAAAAAAGAAAGAAACAGCTATTTTCAAAGTAAATCTTAAATGTTCTCCTGAACCTAGAACTTTATCTCAAGCATAGTTTATGAAGAACTTTCCAACATATTCAAAATAATGTAAAAAATTTGCACCGTCTAAAAAATAAAAATATCGCATCCCATTTCACCACATGGAAATGTATAAGGCATTACAAAACTGAATTTCAGCTGTTCCCATCTACATTCGGAAAATTACCTGATTTCTTTAGTAGCACTGTATATTATGTAGAGATTTGTATCTGTTAGCAACAGCCATTCCAAAATTTAGTTCATTTAAGAGATACATATATTTCAGATGAATATTCCCTTCAGCAAATTCCCCTAATAAGGAGAATAATATACAAATACTTTTGTGCAACCCTGTGTATGTGGTATAGAATTTATGTATGAAAAGTAGCATGCAAAAAACAAATTAAATTTGAAAGCGCATACCGAATTTTTAAACGTTAACTCCAGTAACTATTAGGCAAAGCATGGCTGCCAACTTTTACGCATTTTTCCTATCGTAAAAATTTTATAGTAAATATTGTCTTATTTAATCGTCAAAATCTTAGAATTAAACGAATGGAAAATCTCCGTACAATTTTGGTGGTAGCAGAAATGGGTAAAAGTTGGCAGCTATGCGCAAAGACAATTAAATACATTTTGTTCACATTCTGCGTATATTTAATATCGTCGAATGTGAAGATTGCTTCGAAGTTAACCATTTTCATTTCTTGTAGCAAAAAAGAGCAAACTGGTGGAGTTTATAAACATAGAAACTCTTTGTGCTTATTTTTTTTTTTTACTTTTTTGGTATTTTTATTCCATTCAAAATCCCTGTGGTTTGCAAAAAAGTTTAAAATAATATTTTATACTGTTCCAGGGTTGCCACAAATGACTATCTTTCAATTCGATTTCGTAAAACTTTAAAAAAAATGTTTATGCTTTAAATACATTTGTATAAGAAATATACTACAAAATGCATTTTTGTAAATAAGTGGTGCAAACAGAATAGTTCCGTGTGGCAGCTTTCGGCATATAATGTTAAAACTGAAATTACAAACACAAATAAAAAATAGCAAAGTAAAGGGATTACAAATACAAAGTATCAAAATAAACGGAGTATTTCTACGTTAATTAATTTTTATGTTTAAACTTTTAATATGCACTGTTTTTTAACACTAGAACCGCCATTAGGGATCATTATGACCCCTGCCAAATTGAAAATAGCCGAATGGAACCAGACATTTTTGCTGAGATACGTTAAGTATATGCAGCACAAAAGTAGGTTCATTAAATAAGATAAATAGCTTTAAATAAAAATTATAGTGTCAAATACTTTTTTATAAAAGTTGAATAAAGTAGCTGGCGTTTCTAGTGTTAATATGCCTCTGATCCGATTGAAAGAAAAAGCAGTCATTTTCCGAACACCTTCTCAGTTACACCCTTGCAGCTAACATACACTGCGCTAATACATCTTCTCCTTTATGTGCGTAGTTCCGCTGCTGGTTCTGTTCAGACATTTTCTTTATTATCATTCAAGCAGTCTTTGAAAACTGCATGATTACGTGAAGAACTGATAATGGACAAGAGTTTGTGAGCAAACTGGAAAATATTTTTATATATTAATATTACAAAATAACTTTTCCGGTGGCAGCTTAATAAAAATACTTATATATTGCTTGATGCTAAAATAAGAAATTTTTGTGTAAATCTGTAGTGCAGAAATTAATAGAAGTGACGTGAATACACTTTTCTCAGTAATTATTATTTAACCCTTTTCGGCGCAGTGGTTTCATAGATATACCACTTAATTTTAATTCCCAAACGCCGCATTGGCACCGGAATTTTGTTTAAAAAAATTACTGTTTATTGAATGCGTGAAATATAGTGTTTTCATATTTACAGATAAAGTTGTTTTCAAATTCTGGTGTAAGTCATTAATTTCAACACTTAAGCAATGAATTTGCCGTGCGCCGCAAAGGGTTAAACACCGATACTACTCACACATAGTAATCACAAGTGAATAGCTGTCATACACATTTACTTACTAGCAAATCTTTCGTAATACAGGGTGCTTGATAGTTTACAATGTTCTTAGAGTTATAGAATTGCGATAAAACAAATAAAAAATATTATTTGAAAATTAGATTGTGACAATGATTTTTTTTCCATTTGACAGTTTTTATAGAAAAAATATTTCCTGAAATAGCTTATTCATGATTAAATCAAGATTTATTAAATTTTTAAAATAATATTTGCGCAGGAATTTTCCCTTCAATACCGTTATTTTATATATTTTTTCTTTCATATACAGTTATAGTTTCGTTTTGAAATGGCAGCGCAAGTAAAATCCCTGGAATAGGTACTCTTTACTTCGAATTCGAAATTTGTATTTTTAAATATTAAAAAGGATGCTTATCAATCGCTTTATTTAATCGAAGAATTCGCTTATTTTAATTGCGCATTGTTCTGTCTGCCTCGCATTATTTTCATTTATTTCTTTAATCTTAAAGAAAAATTCCATAAACTACACTTTCCACTTTCTCGTTATCTCGTAAAATGTGGTTTTCTGAATGCGATATTTTTAGATCACTACTTACTACATTTCATGCCATAGGATCCCCCTGACTTGAAATTACACATATTTTTTCGAAACATACCGCTCAACCGCTGAAAAAGTGTAACATCTCGACAAAAGTAAATTTCGCAAAATAGCCAAAGAAAATTTGCATCATTTTATTGTAACGTGAAATTATAGTACTTACCCCAACATGCAGGAATGAAAACTTCTAAGAAAGCATAAAACCCTTAAAAATTTAGCATCAGGTGAGGTTTGGAGGATAGGATAATTTACCTTCCCACACATTCCACATTTTTTCCTGCATTTCTGCTGTGATACACAAGAACTGATTTTGTTCGCTCTTGACATCATTTAAACTTTTTTGTTACTTTTTTAAAACTAAACATTAAAAAAGCACTTAGAACGTAATAACAACAGCGCAATCGCAAAAAATTGTTATTTCTCGCACTGAAATGCATTTTAAAAACTAAAAAAAAAAAAGATTAAAATCATTTGTAATTTTTTAAAACAGTATTTTAAAGAACAATTATTTGCTTAACTTTTTTCGCTTGCTATAAAATACAGTTAAAAGAAAATAATTCAAGAAATATTCTGTCGAAAGAAAACTTGAAAAAAAAATAAAATTTTGACTTTTAAAAATTGTTTGCCGTACTTTGAAAAAAGAAATCGTATATTGGAAAGAAAAGAAAAAAAAACATTTGTGTTATTTTTTTCGCGTTCGTTTTGTTTTGTGTGTGTTTATGACGCTTATCGGATAACTGATTCGTTTTAAATACACTATGAAATATTCAAATAGGAAACACTAGACAGACTTTAATACAATTAAATACAAAATAATTAAAATGAGAACAAATTTAATAAACGTTTCGCTATGCGAATATTTTAAATTCAGACGTTAAAATGTTTATATATCTTAGACACTATGAAATGCTTCACCGTATTCAATTTTAAACTCTGTTCAACATAAGTGAAAAGCATTTATGGAATTGATAACTATATTGATGGAGCTTAACCTGATTTATTTGTTGTATTGATTTATTTGAACATACCTGATTTATTTCCTTTATCCAAAGATTCCGAAACTCTGTAATAAAATGATGATTACAAAGTATTTCATTATTACTAGCTACGCTTTATAACATGCATGGATCTTAAGTGTTTTCCGAAATATTTGAACAAGCCATTGTGCAAATTTAGGTTGTATTTATTCTCTAAGCTTATCAGTGTAGTTAAGATGTAATCGAAACGAGAAAAATCGACTGCTTTATCTCTTTCAAGGGCGGTGATTCATTTTTTGGACCACCTAACTTTTATTCTTAAATGCCACATACGCACCAAGATAAAGGAATTAAAATTTTCCTTTCATTAGATATATGAACAAAAGTTTTTACTTATTTTCAAGCAAATATATTTTTTGATTCTAGTTTACATATTAAATCACTCGTTTCTGCATTTTATGAATAAATGTAACTTGCCCCTGAGTGGGTTAAGTTAATTTCTTTGAATGGTGTATATTATGTAAAGAAAAATTCAAGTATATTTTGGGGATTGCAGTCCTATCTTCAATAAAGATTGCACTCGTAAAATACATTCAGCGAAATAATCGAAAATATCGTGTAATTCTTCTATCTGCATTTCGATCTCTTAAATATGTACAATTATTTTTTTAAATAAATACATAGTGAAAAAAATGTAAATTCAGTTTTTCCGTCCGACTGCCCGTCTGTCGCTACTCTAGCTCACGTCAATAGTGTCCATGTAAATGGTGAAAAAAGTCTATCATGGTATGATCCATATTTGAAGCGAAATGTTTATTACTTATAGTTCCTTCACAGGATCACTCAAAAGTAGCATTAATTTATGGTCTATTAGGAAAATTGTTTTTCGTTTATTTTAATACCGTTACACTATTTAAATTGGAATAAATCACTGAAGAATACTAATTATGTTCTTTAGACAGTTTTCAGTTCGGTCCATTGCTTAGATTTTTCACTAGATAAGGACAGGATAAAGACTAAGACCTGTACCACGTAGCGCGTATTGCCGATTATTCTTTTACAGCGGGCTTGATATTACCTACTAAATTGACAAATGAAGTCTTTCTATAACATGATAAATCATTCGTATACAATGAGGTTGTAATTAGTAATGAAACCGTAAGGGTATTTGTAAGGAATTCATAATATTTTATGAACTGTACAATCAATTATTTAGTTACGTGTAAATTGAAGTGGTTTTAACAGTTTGTATAACTTTTTAAATCCAATTCGAAACATTTCACAAAATGTATATTTTTTAATTTCGTTTATCACGATTAATAGGAAAATTTAAGACATAAATGCATAAAAGCCTTGGTACTATTAAGAAAGAGAACTGACGTACCCTATAGTGAAAATAGTGAAGCTTTAATTGCAACCTTTTCCACAGGGTTTCGTTATTACCCAGTCAAACTTCCACCAATAAATTTATGTAGAAAATTTTCTTTATTATGGAGTTATAAATTTCCACATTAATGGAAAATTTCAATAAAAAAAATGGCAAAAACTATTTATTTTAACTAGCGGGTTTTTAATTTGCTGATAATAGTTCTTCCACATTTTGACACTTAAAGACAACTTCCTGTCAACGTCAGTAAAAAGATTATAATACCTAAGTAAACTGACACCAGTAAAAAAATTAGAATTTTTTAAACACGTTTAGAAAGGAAACACTCGCCAATAAGCCGCTAAAATAAGAATTATCTATGCAAGTTTACTGGTGGTACTTTTTATTGACGGTTACCAGAAACTAATGATATAGTCAAAAGAAACAGCTGTCATCTTGTAACAGTTACTTCATTAGCAACTGATAGACAATACACTTTATCTATAGGCCCTCCTTCTTGTTATTCATAACTCCATAGCATCACTGTAATAAGATCATTGAATTCTCTTATTTTTTGTTATTACTGACTCATCATACGTAGTATAGGGTAAATCTTGTAATCGTTTTGAAAATCGAAAAAAAAATTTGACGGATTTACACATTTCAGATACTTGAGATTTCGAAAAACATATTTTTAGAAAAAAAATTGCCGTCCGTCCGTCTGTGTGTTTGTCTATCTGTCCAACTGTCTGTCTGTAAAAGCTCTATATCCCGAACAAACTGATATAGAGACTTGAAATTTTGTATGTACTTAGTATGTAGGAATGGGACGAAGCCTATTTAATAAAAGTAACCTCGGTTATCCGGAACTATTTTTTTCGGACTCTCGAACAATTCGTTCTGATGAAAGGTATATAAAAATTTTCGAAATTTTTTATTTTAAGGAGGGGACTTGAAAGGCAATAAAATAACAAAAATTTTGCATAAAAAACGAAGTCAATCGTATGATTATTTGCCGAGATATTTGTAATCACTTTTTTCACTCTCTTCGATTTTTCATGACCCTGTATTTCATTTAAATTTCAATTCAAAGATAGATTTTAATTGGAAATAAGACGCTTTATCCGGCGCAGTAAATTGTTAGTTAATATTATTATTATTTTTGGAGCTATAAGGATATTTCTCTTATGTAATTCGATACTGCTTGAGTAATTTGACGTTTTATGAAATTTGTCCAAACTTGTTCATCAAAAATTCATTAACCCATTAGTGCCTAGCGTCCCTTTTTAGGGACGCTTCAAAAGCTGCATGTAGCACTGTTTTTGACACCGGTAAAAAAGAACAGCAATCTTTATTTTATTTAATTGAAACATTTTCGTAATTAATGAACTAAACATAATTATTTTAAAAATAGTGGTGCCAACCGAATAAAATTTGCGCAAAAGGTCTTGGGCGCGAATGGGTTAATAGAGCATTACTATACGTTAAAAATATTTAAATATGCGTTTACATTTTATTTTGGAGTGACGATGCATTTTATACATAGTTGACACACTTTTTATTTTTATATTTTATATTATGCATATCTATGATGGGTAAGAATTACGGTGACGACTGTTTTTTTTTATTACGTGAACGAGCTTTTTAACCCTGTAATGCCCATGGTAACAATTATTCTATCACCAGTATTCGAATTTAGAGCATTTTTAAATTCGGCTATTTCAGACTCAGAGCACAAATTTAAAATAGCAACACATGCTTTGCGTCATAAGAGATATTTCGTAATTAAATAAAGCTAAATTTATTCTTGACATTTTCTGGCATGGATTCGGGTACTCTGATTAACGGAATTTCAAAAACGTATTCTATCATAGGAATTAGAGAATAAACTCTTTCCAGTACAGTTCGTAAGATGACGACACGATTGACTGACACCGGAATTTACAAATGGCATTTTTAGATATTAGAAACTATTTTCTGGAACTCGCGATTAGCGTATTCATTCTGGGACCCACCTGTGGCTGCAAGGTTCTGACCTTGTAACTGGTAGTAAATACGGGTTAAGTTCCCTTAGAAAGATCTCCACGAAGAGCACCCCCCCAGTTCTTATATCTCTCGAGTGTAATCGACCGTCAGAAAATAAACCTAAAAGCCTAGCTTATGCGTACTCTGCAATTTATTTTCTGTGCGATTATTGAAGTTGCTTTCAAAACTAAAACTCAGTTCCTCTTTTTCCTCTGTTTTTTTGTGAAATGTTTATTTTTTGTACAAATCTTTATTTTTTAATAAAATTAAATTATTTGCATTACATTTAAGCGCAGTAAAGAGTAAAAATTAAGATGGTCTTTAAAAATCTGAAAATAACTGAAAAATTGAAAATAATTATTTTTCGTGGTAGAATGTCTTTCAGAAACTGCGTCATTCAGAGAATCGGAATTCATATCAGAAAATATTACTCGTAAATTTCGGCTTATTTAATGTTTATGTGTCTGTAATAAAATAAAAGAAATGCAATTATGTTAAGTTTCATGCGGCGTTGCCGCATTGGGGATTTTGTCCAATCACATCTCTGGGAATTTCGAGCCGCTAAGGGAATTTACAAGTAGTTCTTGGTGAAATGTTTGGAGACTTGGAGAATTTGTTTCGTTATTTCACGTGAAGTTTTCTTTGAATCATTCTACAACACTGTATATATCATGAGTTCGATTTAGGTTTTGTAATGAAAAGAAAATATAGAAATCAGAGATATTAGTCATTATTCTCATGAGCTGCCTTGGATTGTCCCCAACTCAATTTTCACCTTGCTGCGGCAAATGCATTTACTCTATAAAAATATTTCTATACCGGAACATGAAACAAGATCCTTAAATATAAAAATTATTTTCGACTTCTCAGTTAGTCCCGTTTTACTTACTTTCATGTAATCAAGTAGAACGGATGAACTTTGTTCTCTGTTGTACTTTTCGCTAAAAGAGATTCGTCGCATGGAGGTTGCCTGGTGAAGTGGAATATGGAAATAAATTAATAAATCTGTGGCACTGATGGTTGCATACATGTATTAGAGGGAATTGAATGATTGCACTTTATTAAGAGAAGACATGACTGAGTTGAATCGTATGAAAATACGCCAGCTTTGAACCCATCGCGACGGGAGGCTTTTACAGAATTTTTAATGTTTTGTCACCGATTTTTAAAAACAGAAATTTATGCCTTTTTTAAATTGAGAAAATGCGCCTATTAAATAAGGTAAATTTTGAAGTAAAATTTTACTGGCGGGGATAAAAAGGATTGTTAAGCCTTTTTGTGATACGTATACATGTCGCACATCCCCAAGTTGTTAAGACCCGTTTCCTCAGAAACTACCTGACCGATTTAAGTGAAATTTGAAACCCATATTCGCTAGATTATGCTTAAGTGTTGTGGCTGACAATTTTCAACTGTGCAATTATTTTCTGAAAGTAATTAAAATTTTTAAAAATATTGTACTGCATATGATCTTATCACCAAAAAACATTATCAAAATCACTCGAGTACTTTATGAGATAATTGGATTACGACTTTTTAAGGAAGATAAAAAACTGAACACGCTTCCAATTTGTGTGAAGTTCCTGCACAGTTTTATCATACACATGAGGTAAAGTATATATTAACACCTGGATAAGATTTATTTCCATAAAATAAATAAGGCAATGTTTTAACCTTTGTCGGTTCTATGACACTACCCATGTGATGTCCGGATCAGCACCTCTAATACGAATTTTATTCAATTAGCACTTTTATTTGCACACTAACAATATGTGCATATTGTTAAATTTATTTTTTTAAAATCGCAATGCGAGTAGAATTAAAAATCGACAGAACGTTACCATAAAACTAATGTGAATGGGCGTGGCTTCCGAGTCGCTATATTCGTTTGAATTTTTTACGATTATTTTTAATGATTATCAAAAACTAGCTTACCAAGATTCACAAGAATTCAAAAAAAAAAAAAAAAGCCATTTTTTTCCGTGGCGTATACCGGATATACCACAAATCTGGTTATTTTAACTTTTAATTAATAAACGGAAATCTTTGCAAAAAAAACCTAATTTTATTAATTCTACTGTCTTCGTATTAGTTTTATTTTATGTTTTTAAACGAAAACCTGTTCAGTAGAATCTGAACGGTCCACGGTATGAGGCAGATTGTTCGTAGCACGTATGTTCCATTTTGTTTTTGCAACGAACGTCGAATAACTGTAGTTTTATATTTTGAAACGAAACTCTATTCAGGCGAAACTAGAACTGAAGGCCCTACTGTCTTCAGCAGCGTACCTATCGATGTGCTCATTCAAAAACTATTTTACCAGTAGGCTACTTTTTTTCAAATTTCGATTTCTGGATTGGCATAACTTTTTTGGCATTAATTGGCGTAAACTTTTTTAGCGTAAAATACTCCTTATTTAATGAAACATGAATTAAGGCAAAGTCAATGGGAATTTTATCATTTCAAAAAACCTGATACCATAGAAGAAATGTGAATAAAAATGTAGCCCAAACATAACACTGCAAAGGAACCACTAAGGTATACGATATTATATTTATTTAAGGAAAAACTTTCTAAACCAAGTAAGGGGCATTCTTTATCCCCTACGGGGGGAGTGGCGGATACGTAATTTGATCTTTTATCACCTGTCTTTTTTTTTTTTTTTTTTTTTTTTTTTTTTTTGCTAATTAAATCGGGGAAAAATGCGCAGATTAAATAAATCAAACTTTACAATAAAATTTTACTAGTGGGAGTACTCAAGGATTTTCAGCATCTTACGCGGCACGTATACGGGTCGCTCGGCCCCAAGCGGTCAAAAGGGTAATCGTCCCCATATATTTTGCTCTAATTTTATTTCAACTGCCGTAAGCAGCAGCCATCACTTGAAGAGCTCAAACCTTCAAATTGCCTCAGCAGCATGCCGAAAAGATCTAAACGATACTAATTGTTATGTATAATAATATTGGTAGCATTTATTAGAAAAGTTTTAATCGTAGGATAAATTCCTCTACGCACCCTTATGTAGTACCACATAAACTGTCTATAAACCGATTCCCTGAGATGCTCGTACGTCATACTGGCAACATGTACATAATTTGCCCATACCACTTACGGGCATACGTGTTCCAATCGTGATTTTTTATTCTCACCAGTAAATTTTTATTGTCAATTTTGCATTATTTAATTCGATCATTTTTCGGATTCAGTTTGGCGAAAAGAATAATTCTAAGTTTCTTTAATTTCGTTTTTTTAGTCGGGTCATTCTCATGAAAAAGGTACAAATAGCAAAAAAAAAGTTATTTTACAAAAGTGTGTAAAATGTTTCCTCAATTGCATGGATGTTTTCATTTATGCTTAATAATACCCCCATATCAGTAGTCGAGTTTTCTATTTTGTTTTTCACTAGTTTTTAACCTTTTTAAAATTTTATATGTCCACGGAGGAGACATGATAGTCAATGGAGGGGACATTTATATTTTAAAATTTTGAATGAAAACATAAATGAGTAATTACTGGCCACAGTTGGTTTTGGTACACATTTATTTCTTATAATTAAATAATAAGAATACCTATTAAAAATGGATGCAACAAAACATTCAATTTTAAACAAATAGCACTTTTTAAATAATGACACTTACTATGTTTTAGTTAATTAAACTTTATGATTCAAATAAAGGAAAACATTTTGCGGGAAAGTAGTCACATAATATTAGATTTGAAAAATATCAGTCATTTAATTATTAATTAAACAAAAGAAAATACACATAGTAAAACAGCAAAACTGTAAGTCATTAGCCTAAATTTTTAAAACGCTGAATGTCTTTGATTTCAAAAATATAATGATTTCTAGCATCCAACATAGGTTGTTTTAGATGTGGACAACATCAGTAATTTCGACAACAATATCTTCAACAGTTGGAAATACAAATTTATTTTTTCCGGATGATTTTTGCATGAATTTGATAGTGCACTCTTCAGAGTTGTTTTCTGACATAATCAAGCCAATGTAGTGTTTGATGCTTTTTTTCCCTATAAATTGCACTACAACATAATCACTTCTTTTAGGCTTTCTTAGGTTTTCAATTTCTTCTTCACTCTCAGAATCTGAACACACATCATAATAGGAGAGTTTATCCTTTGGCATTTTTATCGTTTCTATACTTTTCAATTCTAGTATTCAGTTTATTTCTCTCTTCTAATTCTTTTATTTTCTTTAATTTATATTGGTTTCTTCTAACAATCTTCTTTCCTCTCATAATTCCACTATTATTATTTTCTTGGACAACCCCAGCATTATTCAGTTCAGAAGGTGAACTTGGAGGAATATTTGCTTTCATATGCAATTCAGTTTCTTCCACAATTTTTCTTTCTTTGCGATATTTCCTTGCTTTTTCTTTCCAGACTTTTCTTATCATTCTTTTCTCGCGTTCAGTCATATCTTTAACACTTCTAATTTTCCCAGCATTTTTTCTTTTTTGATATCGCTCTCTCTCCTTTTTCTTAGCTTCTTCTAACAGTAAAGGGTTTTCTTTTAGTTTCAGTCTAGCACGTCTCATACTAAGTTTTTTCTGCTCTCTTCTCTTCTGAATTTGATCATCTGACTGCTTTGACTTTTTAATTTTTGATTTTCCCATTTTTCCTAAAAGTAAATAAATAAATGTATTTAGTTATAAAAATATTTTTTACATATTATTGAAACTATAATATTATAAATAGTCTATATTGTTATTTCAATTGTTTACCTTCTTATAATAATAATGCAGTTGTTTTAAATATATATATATATATATATATATATATATATATATATATACAAATGAAACTACAAAAATCATTAAATTTCATTAAAAAGTATTTACTTATATTAATTTTTATCCATATTACATTAATTGGTCAAAAATACCCTAGTTTTTAAGATACTGTCTACTCCGTGGACAATGAAATACTCTCCGTGGACATGCCAAGTCCACGGAGGGGAATTCCACGGAGGAGACAAAAATTAAGTTTTGAATTTTTAAGTACTTTGGTTTTGTGGTTACCAAAATGGTACATATATTCTAAATAAATATAATAATAAATCTATCTAAAGTTTGTATTATAATTATAAAAGAGCTTTCCTTACCTTGTTTGTGATGACCACGGAGTATATACTGAGAACTTTGCTAAACTCTAAATGTAGCCAAGAAACTGGAAAAGATTCAGCAAATTCACAACAGAATGACAAGTTATTCCTAAAGATCAAAATGGCTACCTTTCTTCCAAACTTGTCTCATGATGGTTTTACATATGCTGCCATCTATGGTATTTTTTTTAAGTTATTTTCTGTGTCCATGGAGGGAGACTCATTTGGCTTGGGACAATGTGTACTAACTAATTCTTTAGTAAAAATAAAAAGATATTTTTAAAATATTAAGTTAAAACTTAACTGTAGACTTTAAACTAGTTAATAGTAAAAAAAAAAAAAAATTATTTAAATTTGTTGAAAATCAATGAAAATTATTTTGTGTTTCAGATGTTGGGACGTCCACGGAGGAGACATTTGACTTATATTCATTGAAAAATCAAAGTCAATTATTAAAATTATTTTGTCAGAAATAATTTCGATGGCTTATTTAAAACTTAAATATACATATATTTAAAAAAAAATTGAAATTTTATACATTTTCTGGAATGTATTGTTATGTGACTGTAAAAAGCACCTTTTCATGAGAATGACCCAGTCGTATTTTCAATAAAATAACTAAGAAATTTTCCATAATGCTGCTATTTCTTTTTAATAATAGAGTTATTTCAATTCACCAATAATACCATAATATATCGTCATCAAGGTACCCTTCATTTTCAACATTTAAAGCAGTGAATATTTTTGTAATTGGCGATATGTTAAAATAATTAAATATAATAATGTATAATGCGTTTTTAAGGGAAGAAAAAAAACAATTCTTTATCTTTGAATAATAATAAAAAAAACATATATATTTACGTTAGAGAGCAACAAACAACAGTGAAGTATAGCGAGAAAATTTTACAGTGTTAAAAATAATTTAGAATATAGTGGTTGTTATTTAAACCGCTTCCGTTTACTTCGGTCTTCGTATATTTTGCAATTAATTGTTATCCCGAATAAATACTGGCATACCCAACTGACGCTTTCTAATATTTTTATATTGTACGCACACTACTATTTCGAAAGCATAACTTTTGTAGGTTATTTCTACTGCAGATGCTGTCAAGGCATATGTCAAAATTTTGTTTTCAGAAGATGGTGCAGGTAAGTATTAAACAAGACAGTAAAATCATGCTTTATACATAGATAGTAAAATATTTCTAGCACTTAATAAAATGAAATATTTAACAAAAATTCGTTATTTAGAAAAATACGTAAATATAGCATTACTTATCTAATCCCTTCTGACGTTTTTAATAATCTGATGCAACTTCAGAATGAGGTATGAATTAAAAAACTTTGAAGTATGAAATAATGGGCGAATATTTTGAAGTTTATGACAGCGATACGGTTGATAATGGATTAAAAGTTATTTAACGATTTTGACTTTAGAGAATGTCATAATTAATCCCCATGTCATCATTAATCGAGAAGGAATAGAGCGGGTTGAAACAATCTTTGATGAGCTGACAGTTAAAATTTTATTTTCGGGTTGATATTCGAGCTTTGTTTAAGATGACTTTACGAGTTAGCCTAAATTGCACATTTTTATTTTAAATATATTTACATATGTTGTACATCACATATTATTGTATATTTTATTTTATTTCTTCCAAATTGTTTAACTTTCTAAGTCTTTGGCACGTAATATTCTGTTCACTAACCTCCAGGTTTCCCTGCAATATTAGCAATATTTAAGATAATATAATTCTATAGATTTAATGTTGATTTCCATAACATTTAAAATAAAATACAATTAAACAACATTACAACGTTTCAATTTTGCAAGACGCTCAGAGGGTTAAGCAATAAAAACATTCTTTAATGCCATTTCTTATTTATTTCTAACATCTATACGTTTTTCCCAACATTCATTCTATAATTCGGAGAATTTAGTAATCCGCATGTTTCAAATCTCGAATGTGCCGGATTAGGACATGTTTACTGTATTAGACTTTTAACCCTTTACGGCGCATAGCACTTTCATTGCTTAAGTGTTGAAATCAATAAATGACACCTGAAATGGGAAACCACTTTTTTTGTAAATAAAAAAAAGGACATTCTCGCATCTAATAAACCGAAATTCTTTTTACAAAAATTCTGGTGCCAGTGCGGTTTTTGGAAATTAAAATTACATGGCCTCCTAGACTTATAACGGCCCCTCAAGGGGTTAAATGTAACATTGAGATATGAAATACACAACAATATAGAATAAATAAGAGCTAAACTGAGATTCAAAGACTATTTTTTGTTTGTTTAATGTGTTGCATAACATTATTAAACCGCGAACACTCGCGCCGGATATGATAAGCCCAAAGTGGCGTATGTTTTTTTACAATTGTCACCCAAATTTCTTTTGAAGTACTCTTCAACTTATTTTATCACAAAATTTGAAACAATTGATTCGACTAAATAAAGAGATGATTAGTAATTTCTTATTGGCAATAAAGAATAAAACATTCATATCCTGGGTATTTGCGCGTTCGCCTGGGTTAACACTACCCAGCTATTAGGGGTGAAATTGGTCCCTGCCAGATTGATAATAGTCGATTCGAACCTGAATTTTCTTCATAAGATATGGCAAATGTATACAGCACAAATGAACAATGAACAATGTAGTCTGTTTCTTGGACTTCCTAGTTGCTGTGCAACTTAACATACAGCAAATAAATAGATTTATTAAATAAGTTAAGTAGCTTAAAATCAAAATTCTGGTGAGAAAACACTTTTTGCAACTTGAGTAAAATAATCGGCGATTCTAGTGTTAAATAATAAAAAATATATATATAAGGAAAAAATAAAGAATTTGTATGTGATTTTTCTTTTTCGTGGAATTTCATTATTAATGTGAATAAACGTATCCCTAACCCTAATATTGTAAAAACCATCACCTACCAAGCCTGAAGTTTCTATTTTAAAAACAAGTAACTAGCGCTATCACCGCCACAGTTACTGATTTTTTTATATCCAGGAGATCTTTTCTCTATTAGGCACTTATGCCCAAATAACAAAATTGCCAAATTGTTTAAATTTAAAAAATGTATTTACACGAGACATTCATTTCATATTTTTAAATGATCTTTTAAACTAATTGTTGCCAGTTCTAAGGCAGTGCGAATAAAAATATTTCTTTCCTAGCAACAAAAGTATTTTCATGCGAATATTAAAAATAGACTGAATACGTTGATGATTTTTTTTTTCAGATTTAAAACGATACATGCAACAGTGTTATTCAAAACAACTTTCTTACAACGTTGCTAAAAAATACAAGACACAAGTAATCTGCTTCCTTAATTTACTTTATTTTCATTAATTCATTTTTTTGTTACTTCAATTTTTTTTTAGTTCAGTTCTTTTACTTTATTAACGAAATGTTTATAATTGTGTAAACCAAAAGGAAATGCTAGACTTTTTCAGAAAAAGGACGAATTTGGTTCGTAAACTGCGGAAATGATTGTTTCATACCAGATTTTACAAACGAATTTCTTAATTTCTTACTAAATATATGCTTTTCCCCCCTCACGTTTAATGTAAAAGCAAAAATTTATTCAAGCATTCTAGGTACCGGAGGACAGTTTCGAATTAAAATTAAGTGATCACAGCTCTTAACCCCTTCGCGACGGGAGCCTTTTGCGAAATTTTTAATGTTTTGTCACCGGATTTGAAAAACACAAATTTGTGCCTTTTTAAAGGAGAAAATGCTCAGATTGAATAGGGCAAATTTCACAGTATAATTTTACTGGGGGGGGGGGATAAACAAGACATGATGACATTAATGACTGACACCGGAATTTGAAAACAACTTTATATATAAATAAGAAACAGCTACATTTCACGCATTCAATAAACCTAAAAATTTTTTATTAAAATTCCTGTGCCAATGTGGCGTTTGAGAATTAAAATTGAGTGGTTTCATAGATATACCACCGCGATTGAAAATTCTGAACCAGTTTTAGTACCACTGATTATAATTTGACCTTGTCTGGTATTTCACAAAATAGTTTCTTTTTTTTTTTTCTTTTTTTCTTTTTTTTTTTTTTTTTTTTTTTTTTTTTTTAAATAGATTGGTTTGAATCTGCTATCGTAAAATTGTACATTTTTATTGAAGTTTTCTCTCACCTCATACATGTAGTAGGTAAATGTGTAATTTAATTAAAATGTCCATGGTTACGTTGTTAGTTTTTTTCTATTACTTCGGTTTTTTATATGTTTTGAGCGGAAAGAGAAAATAATAAATTATTGCTTCAACATAGATTGTAAAGAAAAATACATCGCCTTTGATAGTTTCATAAATTCAAAAAGCATATTATCGATTTCAAATTAAATTTTTCATTTCAGCTTTCAACGCATTTTGAATATAAACAGCTAAAGTTACTGTTACTTTATAAAATCCCTTAAGTATAAACACACACATATCATTTAACACATACCATCGGTCGGCGAGCATACAGACCTACAGCATGGAGCCGGTTTCGGACAGTCTGAGTTGAAATCGTCCCAACAAACACATAACTTGTGGGCCATTAAAGGTATCGTTAACGTTGGACCAAAGTGTTTGGTGACGGCCCGCCATCCTTTGCCGTAACGGCTCCGTCAAAAAACTGTCACGCCGGCCAGAACGCGATCACAAGTTGAGGCCCACAAATGTGCCATAAACTTTTTATCAAAATATCAGACAGCCTCAAACTTGCCACAATTATTCTTTTAAAGGCCATTAACAATCAGAGCTAGCCATAAGTGTGCCCTAGCCATGCCATTTGTGTTTTGTAAGAATTAAGTTTAGCCAAAAGCTGCCCACAAAAGAGCCCTTTATGATTTATTCTATCCAAAAGCCTGCCACTACCATGCCATAAAAATTATTTAAGCATAAATTTAAAATCTGTTTAATAAAAAATATTTATTAAAGAACTGCTTGAATGATTAAATGTTTTTGCATAAAAAATAAATATATTAAGAATAATTTAGGTACAATAAAATATATGTATATATAAATTTACTTTTCTTGAATTTTTCGAAAATTTTCCAAAATACAATACTTTGCATATTGAATTTAATAATTTGTTTATTTATTCTATTATGCATTAAATATATATATATATATAAATAATGCAATTTATAAACAGTTGTATTTCATATACAATTTGAAAAATAAAATTAGTATGCCAAACATTGTATTTTCAATAAGCTCAAGATAAATAAATTTATACATTTTTGAAAAATGAACCGAAATTATTATTACTATATTTATTTTTCATGAAGAAACATTTGTTATTCAAGCAATTATTCAACAATTATTTTTTATTCAACACATTTTGAACTGACGCCTAAATAACATATATTCTTAATATGATTTATTATGTACTTTATATTAAAATAGATCTATTTTATGTATGTATGTGGTGTTTTGTTTAGCTTATTGTTAAATCTGTTAATATATAAAATGTATGTTGTAATATAAAATGTGTTCGTGATATACTTTTGTTTATTTTTTATACATTTATTTGCAAGCCTTTTACCAGTATTTTGTGCTTATTCATTAAAGAATTATTTAATTATTTTCTTATAATTCCTTTTTTTATGTATATTGATTTTATTTTGTAAGAAATTTTTAAACGCTTTCATTTTGGCAAATGCAAGATAATATTTACTTTATATTGTATGATTCACCGATATTCTAATACATTAAAATTCTATTTAACTTAGAAAATAGTTAATGTTCTTTTTCAATATATGAAGTTTCGGGGCACAGTTTATCAATCAAAGATAAAAAATATATATACAAAGTATTTTAACTTTTCCTAAACACCCGAGAGTTTTATTCAATTACTTCAATTAAATTTTATTATTAATATTCTTACTTACAAAAAGAAAACAGTTTTTTCTCAAGCTCTCTCTCTCTCTCTCTCTCTTTTTCCACTGAAGCAAGCTATTTTAAAGAATCTCAAATGATATATATAAATATAACATTTCAAAGTAATATCGATAGTCCTTAGCAAAAAGAAAATAAATTATTAAACAATTATCTATTAAATTAAATTTTACAATATTTTACACTATTTAAATTAAATTTTACAGTATTTGAAGAATTAGAATGGGAAAAAAAGTAAATTTCACCCATAAGAATAAGATTTATTTAAATTAAACTGTCCAACCATTCGCAATTCATTGAAAAAAGCCCCAGTATTTACTGATTAAAAAAAAAAGAATTTAATGTAACAGAACGTCATTAAATCATGCTATGTATAAAAAAAATATTTTACATTTGCCAAAATAAAAATGTTAAAAATACTCTATAATCTAATACATAAATACTCTATATATTATACAAAATAAAATCAAAATATTTAAAACAGCTTAAATTTACAATTCTTTAATGAATAAGCAAAAAATAATAAGACTTACTAATAATTTACGTATGCTCTTGTGCATATTTCAGCATTATAGTACTTGTAAAATTCCTGTAACTTTTAAAACATCCTCTCTCTCTCTCAGTACGATATCGAATGAAGAAGCGTGGGGACTTTGCAAAAATAGAAGGGGGTCGAAAATTAGGGAGAGGTTTCCTAGAAAATGCTCTGTTCACCCTATGACCTTCGCGAGTGAATTCCTTTCGGGAAGCAAAGAAAGTAGATGGGATGGATACCTCTCTAAGGCTGCGGGCAAACAGCACTACTTTCAGTTACACTAAAAGAGCAATTTTATTTTACCTGAAAATATATTTCAAATCATATCAAAAATTTGTGTTATAAAAACAGTTTGTTTTCCACTTTTCCTGCTGCCTTGTATTCAATAACATATGCTTGCTGAAACAATGCAAGGAATATTTTTTTCGTTTGTTCGTTACAAATATTTTTTCATGAATCTTGAAAAAAAAATAACGCTTACCATTAAATTTGTAGTAAATTATAAGTATAATATGAAAGCTCAATGAACAAAATATATATATATAATTAAATAAACATAAATACATATTTATGTTCATTTAATTATATATATATATATATATATATATATATATATATATATATATATATATTTAATTTTTTTTTTGCAAGAGAAAAAAAATGATAAAATTTCAACAAGGGGAAGAGGCAGAAGAATTTTCAACAAATAAATGTGATGAATCATTAAATGAAAGTTTTAAACAATTGTTTAAAACTTTTATCCAATAATTCATCATGTTCATCACTTATAACCAATGCAACAAAAATATTATTTTTGCTCTTTTCTTTCTATTTTATAAATTTATATTCCGGAAATTAAAAATATCCATTTTTATTCCATTTTTTTCCCCCATAAAAATTTTTTAAATTAAAATAGGGAGTTTTTATTTATATATTATTAAATAGATAATAAATCGTGCAAAATACTAATGATTTCAAATAAAATTCCGGTTTTTCCAGGTATGACATCTGTGTTTTTTATTAATAATTTAAGAATAATAATAAAACAAACAAATATAAATTGTAAGGAATTTGATAAAAACATTTTTATTTATTTTTTACTTTACACTGAATTTAAAACAATAAAATTTATTTTCGAGGAATTTTATTTTACAGGAAAATATATTTTAAATAGAATTAAAATTTTTTGTTATAAAACAGTTTATTTTCCACTTTTTCTACCCCCTTATATTCAACAACGTGGGCTTGTTAAAACAAAGAATGCAATATTTTTTTCATTTGTTCATAAAAAATATTTTTTTTAATGAAACTTGAAAAATATAAAAAAAATTCACGCCTCTGATTAATTTTGCAGCATACTTTTTTATAATATGAAAGCTCAATGAATGAATGCATCTTATTGTAATTAAATATTTGCACTTCCTATGAATTTGTATTTTGTTTATTTCAGCTATTAAAATCTAGAGAAATTGAAAATTAATGCATTCATTGTTTCTAGCATAACCATAAAAATATATCTATGCAAAGATATCGAAGTATAGTTTGGAAATATATTATTTTACATCTCTTAAATGTAAATATTTTTACATTTTTACTGATATATATATATATATTCCTTAAATAGTTTTAAACGAAAAATAATAAATTAATCATCTATACTGTCCTAGATATAAATCTTATAATGTATTTACATTTTTAATAAATGCCACATTTGAAATAATTAAGCTTACTTTAAAAGAAATGAAGAAATAAAATACATTTCCTCTCATTAATTTAATATTCGGGTTGGGTAATACCGGGGCTGCACTTTTTAAATCATGAGGGGCCGTTTCAAGCTTGCCCGAAACTGCACCTCAGTGATGACAGGTCAAATAAAAGCAACCGTTTTCTCCCTGCCGAAACATGTACAATTCGGCAACTGCTGCCGCAAGTAGCGGCGCCTCACTTACGGTACGGTAATGTTTGGCTACAAATGGCCTTAATTCACTATGGCCGCAACGAATATGGCTTCTGGCCGCAAGTCGAGTGTTTGTTGGGGTGGTGCCTGTAGCCGAGCGAAGGTGTTGTTGGAGAAGAGTAGCGTTCATGTTTCGGTGTCTCCGAGCTGTTAACGCTAAATACCGATCTTCATTGGGCGTTGTTGCCCGTCTACGACCTTGCCCTGGTCTTCGGCCTGCACATCCACTCTCCAAAAAACGGTTCCAGATCCTTTGTGACACTCCAATGGCTTGCGCTACTTCGGCTTGAGTTTGGCCCCCTTCTAACCTACCAACAATTCTCCAAGCTTCTGAATCTGTCAAATGACTTCGCTGAGACATCGTACTCATCGACACAAAGCAATCACTGAATACCGATCATCCTTGTCTTCATTCTCTTTTATCCAGTTGAAAGTCAAATTTCATTCGCTGCCGCTGAAGCGACGTTTTTGACGTCGAACTCAAAATTTGCATACTCCACAGTTTGAAAACCAGAAAAATTTGCATTTGTGATTCTCTTCTTCTATTTTCGGCAAAAAAAATTCGTTAATATCTTCATTTTATATAAAACTTCAAATATCCTTTAACTGTTTTGAGCAGTGTATATATTATTTACAATTGTCACAGAAATTGATTTGTATCGCTAAAATTATAAAAAAAAATTAACTTTTAATACACACCAGAAAAAGTATGTTATTAGTGTGAAACATAATAAACCTTTGCTGCCCATGATCTGTCCACCACTAGATAAGCAGAATCTTTTCAAGGTGTCTTGCTGTTTTCTGTGATAGCAAGATGAATACCGAAAGTTACTTTCTTTAACTCTTTCCTTCGAGGTGTTGATTTGTTTAAAATACTTTCGAGGTGACGATTTGTTTAAAATGATTGATGTTTGCGAGACTTTATAATCGAATTTCTTTCGAAGTACGAACGTGTTTACTTTCTAGTACGTTTTAACTTTTTACAGGGCGGTGATGCTGCTGTGGCATATCATAATTTTAATTCCTAATTGCCACATGATCACCAGAATTTTTCAATAAATGTTTCCCTTCTATCAAATACAAAAAAATACACAATTCCAGAGCTGCCAAGTCCCCGGCATTTTGGATACCAGTATTTAAATACAGAAAATATTGTTTTATTTAATTGGAACATTTCGGCTATTTGAAATAACAATATTTTCTTTAAAATAATTCTGGTGTTCTAAAGCGGGAGACTTGACATTTCTGTTTTACAAATGCATGTTCTCATTAATACTGATGCCCTTCAATTATTTCCACATTTTACGAATGCAGATACTTTTCCCTTGAAAGGGATAAGAGGAAAATTTTCTGGGTGCCAGTGAAATAAAAATTAGACGTCCTTTTTTAAGGGCACCGCCCTAAAAGAATTTTAACATTTTCTGGGGCATGGTACTTCCATTCGTAAAATTCTGAAATGAGTGATTGACACCAGAAATTTAAAACAAATTTATTTCAAACTTAGCAAAAGCTTTTGTGCACGTATTTAACACAAGGAAAATTTTCATTCCAAAATACTAATATATAGTGCCTATGTACCGTTTAAAAATTAAAATTAGGTAGTCAAAAAATAAACACCGTCCTAGAAAGGGTTAAAGCATAGTATTTGAATGAATAAACATGATAAAGCTAACAGGGAAATAAAGACATTTAGAAGAAGGTGCTTCTACTATTTCGACTTTTTCACAGTTTGAATAGCATGCACAGTTAACTTTAAATTCAAACGGTAGCCAGGATTTATAAATACAGGGCTCCCAAGTGGTCCGCGAACTGAACACCAACATTTTTTAACAGATAATTTCATGGTGGGTATCTATAGCATGTGTGCTAGAATTAACCTCCAAAGGCGGTTTCTATGCAATTTGCATGAAAAATCTAAAAAGAAGATTTTTGTAAGAAAATATTGATTTTCAGTTGGCGGACCATTTGGGAGCCATGTAAATAAAATTTTGCTTTCATAATTTCCCAAAGAAACGGTTTTACTAATTTTCAATTAAATGTGTTCATAAATTCTGGCGTTATGAAATCACTTCAACATTTTCGCAGCAGAGGTACTTTGCCCCTGAAACTGTTATAAAAAGCTCTAAAAAAATGTAAAAATCGCACAGGACTAAATTTACTATCTACGGCTGATTATGTTTCACAACTGTTTCTCCAAAAGTATGGAATATTTACAGTGAAATTAATGCCAAAAATCCAAATTAATCCACAGATTTCAAAAGTAGTAATGCAATATTACAATTTTAATTTGTTTTCCAGAATTTTTTTTTAAATTTTAGTAGTATTTGTCTAATATTAGCAACCTGATTACTCAATTTTTGAAGAAAAATGGAAAACAATAGGGATTGATTATTGTGCTGGGTTATTTTGAAGGCAAGATTCCATGAGAAACAACCAACCCTTGATGCATATATCTGCTTCTTCAAATATAAGAAAAAAAGAAAATATATATGTGACATTTTAAAGTTAGGAGCCAGAAACATCATCGCCAGGGTCCCCGCTCTCCGCACAGAAGTCATGGCCAGCGAGAAAAAAAAACAAAATAAATAAATGTAGAAGATCCAATAAATCACTCCTTGGCTGCTGCAAGCTCATTTATTTAACTGTAGTCATTATAGAGGGAAAGGCCTCTCTTGCAAACGATCTCTAACCGAAATATAAAAAAAAATATTCCATCATTTACTTCAACCAGCCGTACTCATTGAAGAAAGAACCCAAGAATCTTTCTTCTCACCTCGAGCTTCCCCTCTTAAATCTAAAAAGAAAGTTCTAGCAAATTCTCTATTCTCGAACCATCATCTTTTCATGTAAACATAACTCATGCCCAGAGTCGAGATTAATATTCGACAGGCGACAATTTTATTTTTAAAAAAAATATTTAATCAATTTACAATCGACTCAGAATTTTCAAATATCCTGGCAAACGATATATCTTTGCAAACGATTAATTTTAAGAGAAAAAGAAAAGAAATGAATTTATTGTTATGCACACATATCAAATGTTGAAGGGGGGAAATAAAATAATAGATAAATAAAAATAATGATATTTTTTAAAAGGTATGGTTTTGGAATAATTTTAATAAGACTTTCTTAAAAAGGGTTGATAAAAACATAGAAAAAATGAGTTCTATTTGGAATATTAAGAAATAAAGTTTAATTAAGAATATTTTTAATTTAGAGCCATCTTTTTAAATTTACGCATACTGGAATAAATGTTTTTTAAAGGTGAATTAAGAATTTATATCGTTTCCATAAAAAATAACAGATTAGATCTACAAACAAGATTTTAATTTAATAAGTTGGAGTAAGTTCGGAATATTGTTATAAGGAAATCAATATAGTATAAAAGTTAATTTTGGTGGGAAAAAAAATAAAATTTGTAATATATATACTACCAAAAAATTGATACTTACATAATTGACGACACAAACATGAAATTTATTTACAAACAGCACAAACAAATAACACTGACATACAAAGGGGTGCAAAAATCTAGGCGCCAGCAGGCAGTTTCTAACCACAAAATTTATTTCGTTTTTCTTCGTCTAATATTTCGAGTAAAATTCCTGCTAGAATGCTATTAAATTTTGAGCGAAAAACACTTTAAAATTTTAGAAGTGAGAGACTACCCTCTGGCGCCTAGATTTTTGCACCCCTGGACATACATATTACTATATTGAATATATCTCAAATTAAATTAGCATTAAATTAATCAATCATATTCAGCATATAGACCGTATTAATACCTCTTTTTTGTATAATACCTTAGTTTAGATTTATTCATCCCGAAAGTTTAAATTACTTTCGTTTTATTTTAAAATGCAGTTCATAAAAAAAAACAAAAAAAAAAAAAAAAAAAAAAAACTAGCATTTATATGGCTGGAAAAAGTATGAACAAACTAACATCGCATCATCCTAAATGCATAAATCTCCACAAGCAGAAAGGGGAATACTAAGTTGCACCCTTTTTTAGAGTCATGTCAACAAGCGAGACGAGAGTTACTGGCATTCGCATGAAATTATTTATCTAGGATATCAGGTTCCAGGCACTCTCTTTGCTAGGGCATCGCAAAGCCTCATATGGGAAAGCCCTTTTTTAATTGGTTTGTATGTAACATTCTACAAGACTGACTGCTTAACTTCACTTTTTAGCTGAAGATTGTTACCTCATTAATTGTATAATTTATTCTATACATAACTGTCCAAACCCATCCTTTTCTCTTTCTGTCAAACTGGAATATACCTGCTATCCCCTTCCTTTAGATGTTTCTAAGTTTATGTGTGATCAGATATTTTAACTTTGTATTCTTGGAGCTTGTGACCTGATGCGGTTATCCGACCTTTTTTATTAGCATTGTCGGTCGGTTGAATGACTTGAGAATATCTCTCCTGTTTATAGTGTGGTAAATTTGTTTGTCATTTGAGTGTCCAGCCATAAATTTAAGTGTCCGGTAATAAAGTTTATGAATGGTCCTTTCTAAATTCCTCCAAAGCGTCTTGTATTGTTTTTTTTTTTCTGTTTGTTAGTTATATTTTGGGATAATACTGCTTGTTTTGATATAGGATTTTTAATTTTATTATCTATAAATGTCAAGTAAAACCTAGAAATACCAGTTTTATTTTATAGAAATAATAATATCATTTATATACTTTCGGCGTCCTTCAGCAATTATTTTTAATATAAGAAAATTTTCAAGTGACTGCTGTTTTTCCGGCAGTTGTATCAAAACGAAAGGTAAAATTATTTGCGTAACAAGTGCCCCTATTCAGTCTATAAAAACCTCCTTTCAATAAATATAAAATAGTACAATTTCGAGATTCTTTCGCAGTGTTCCCATCCCAGTGAGTTAACTTTTTTAAATTTAGATTTGTTGATTGGCGCCCTTTTTTTGAATTATTAAAATTCTCATTGATTTCGCCTTATTTGATATGTCATTAAATAAGAAAATAAGATTTAATTTAGGATGTTAAAATAGTGGTGCTAATTAAAAGACCTAAATTAACACGCTGACTATCGACTACAAGATAACTCGTAGGTTGCGTTCTTTTCTAGGAAGGCAACTGCGTGTTGTCTTGTAGTCGGCAGTCATTGTGGTAATTCTATTTTTTCTGATCAACACCACTTTTAAAAAACAGGAATGCTTGATACATTCTTCAACAACACTTCTAAGAGAAATCAACTTTAGTATTTATATTAGAAAAATACTGGTGGGAGTTTTTAATAATATAATGTGATTAAATGAAATGGTCATTTTAGGCCAAATTTCTAAAAATGGCCGTGGCAGTCAACGTGTTAAAAAAATAGTCTGGTGGTAACACTGTTCTTTGGCTAAAATAAACAGATATGTACGATGCTAAAGACGGTTAATGTCTTCAACTCTAGTTTCGTCTGAAGAGTCATTCTATGGAAATACAAACCTCAGTGATAAAAAATAAAATCAATAAAAAACTTATATAACTACAAAACCTGTTGTTTTATTTCATATCATTCCAAAATAAGAATCTGGCACCAATTTCGGGATAATCTGAATCTGGCACCAATTTCGGGAAAAGCTGAATCTGGTCACATTTAGAACAGGAGAAAAACATAGTTGTGATGCAAGCCACACTATCGACTGAATATTATGTTAACTTTTTCCGGCACACCTGTGCCCAGTCCGATATACCTAATTTTAATTCCAAACTTGCAAACGCCACCAGTAATATTGTAACAAAATTTATCGTTTACAGAGAAAGCTTAAATTAAGGGGTTTATAATTTCTAAATAAGTCATTTGTAAATTCCGGAGCGAATCGACAAATTCTCATTTTACTAACAGAATTTGCCCGTGCCGGAAAGGGTTAAACATTTTGATATTTATGTAAATGTTTTCATGAAATTCTCTTTGAAGTGTGATTTTTAAGTGTGTTCGTAATTATGTAAATACGTAGCCCCTATAGTCGTCATTCAATCTGTTCGTCTGTCCACATATAACAACGCGAAAACTTCCCAACCGGATCGTTTGAAACTTAAAATGTATAATTACTACATAATTTTGTGGAGTCATTTAAAATTTGATGAAAATCGGATTTATACTTCAATTACTGGAAGTAAGTATTCCGTTATATTAAGGTCAATGGGAAAAATAGATTCAATTTTTTTTAACCCTTTCCGGCACAGGCAAATTCTGTTAGTAAAATGAGAAATTATCGACTGATACCGGAACTTAGAAGCAACTTTTTGAGAAATTAAGAGCCCCTTAATTTAAGCTTTCACTGTAAAACCGAAATTTTACTGTAATATTATTGGTGCCGTTTGCAAGTTTGGAATTAAAACTAAGTATCCCGGACTGGGCAAAGTGTGCCTGGAATTGTTAATGATGTTACACCCTTAATACAATTCATATACGTGTCTATAAAATATGTTCTAAAATATTCATGCTGTAAAATCGGTGGTGCAAAGAATAATTTTTATTATTATACAGGGCCGCACAAAATTATTCATTACATATTAGTGTAGGGGAAACATTGTTTGGGGTACGTTTTTAATTATATTAAAATATTTCACATTTTATGAAATATATAGTATATGCATCGAGAAGCCATTATAATATGATCACTAGTTTAATATGACTTAGGACTACTTTTCGCCATCAAAATCACCAATACCCGACCTGATATCAACTCGAAAATTTTTTACAGGTAGTCTGATATATCTAGTGCCAACCGCTCACCAACTGGTCATGCAATTCTCGCACATTCCGATGGACAGCACGAATTGAGATTTCCAGGTGGAACCACAAATGTTCTATTAGTCTCATGTCAGGTGAATTTAGAGGCCAGGATATGATTTGAAACTCACTAAAATGCTCCACGAATGATTCCACTTATGTAATATGCTGCATTACCTTGTTGGTAAATGCAATAACTGACGGAATCGTTATTGTCATGAAAGGGTGCATCTGATCTGGAACGATGTTCAGATAGCGCACTGATGTCAAGGATTGTTCTGCAAGGATTATGGGTTTTAATGTGCAAACATCCTACACAAATATCGCCCATACAACAATATAACCATCACAGACTTGCCTCCGACAAACTGCGTATTCGATAACCAGGATTTCCGTTAGAAATCGACGCATTCGAATGTGACCGTTGATGTGATATACCGGGAAGCATGATTCGTCGGACCATGCAATTTTCTTTCATTGTTCTATGGTCCAATTCCGATGTAATGGGCCAGTTTCAGGCGCTGTTGGCAATGACGTTCTCTCACCTCAGGAATGGTCTTAGGTGGTCGGCTGCAGAGGCCCATACGGAAGAGTACTCGCTGCAGTATATGGTGAGAGACAGTCTGGGTCGCCACTATTGTAGCTGTTGGTGATTTCGGCTGTTGCAGATCTTTTGTCACGACGAGTATTGCGTAACAATATCCACTCCCCCCTGAAATCGATGCACCGCGCACGCCACACCGCTGGTCTGAGACTTGCCGTTTCACCATTCATAAGCCACTTTCAACACGTGCTCAAACCGATTACACGTAAATAGCCCACCAAACATACCGTTTCCAAAATCGATTTTTCCAGTCGTCAAGCCATAACGATTTGACCTTTATCAAAGTCTGATAAATCTGTTGTTTACCCCATTATGTCGCTAATCTCACTATGTTTTGAAATACAATGCATAGGCGCTTTATAGTATACTGAAATATCAGGTGTTCATGCACCGTGGTTTTGTTTTCTGGGCAAGCTCATTGTTATATGTGTGTGTGGGGAAGGGGGAGTCAAAATGTAACAGCTCTTCGGTTACATTAAAATCCATGTCAACGCAGAGAAAAATGTTAGTTATGACCAGGGATGAGATTTCCGCTTTTTTGCACACCAGTATAATCTTAGAGAAAATATTGGACTGTTAAATCGCAAGAATATTCCGATTAAATAATATAGCATTTTCTTTAAAATTTTACTGGTGTTCAAAAAAGCGGAAATCTCATCCCTAGTTATGACTTGAAAACATTAGTTGCATGATGATGATGTTGCATAATGTTTGTGATGATTTAAAAATAACAACATAATTATCCACATTCAATAAAGAACTTGTCACAATGTGTCGAATGGTTTGTAATTCATATAACTAGAATTGTACAGGTAGGATAACAAATAGGGCTTTTGTATGTGGTAGTATTCATCATTATTTACAAGCCTTTCTCATAACTACGTGACGTCTCCATTCAAACTATGAAACTTTTACTGCATTGAGAGATTTGCAATTTCATGTTTGCTGTGTAAAAAGATTTATTTATTGAATAATATTTATTTTTTATTTTAAGTGCATATCCACACCGATACATTAAGATAATACGTGAAATTCTGTATTTTTAAATTTTATATTAGTTAAATAATTTATTTCGCCTCAACTACTTTAATTTTTTTTAAATGTTTATTTTCACACGAATTGCGCAATTTGGCAGGTGCGACGACAATTGTGTTGGTAGGGCCTAAAATAGCCATTTCGCCGCTAGTAAAACTATCCATTTTTTTTTTCATGCTGCCATAAGAAACTGCATGATTACGTGATTTATCTGTATATTTAACCCAAGAACAGTGACCACTCAAAAATATTTTTAATCTAAGAAAGAATTTTAATATTTTTTCCGGTATAAACCTATTTTTTTTAATCGCTTTTTACAGAAGAGCAATTTTCGTACAAATTGGTTTATGATAATAGTATGTTTTCAGTTTTTATGCACATCCAGGATTTTAGGTATTTTAGAACCATAAATTTCGTAAAGTTAAAGTCTCTATATCTGAAGATAGATCCCTTTTACTTTAGATAAGCATAAGATTGTTTTATGCGAATTTTGGTGCAGCGTCATTGAAAATCTTTAAAAGGTTTATGTCGAACACAAGTCAATTGAAAATGAGAAAACAAAATTGCAATCACTTCATTGCCTAGTTAGGATATTTTATGTCATTGTAATTTGCAGAAAATTTTATTACAGCGCTTTCAGTAGCTTATAGAGTTCATAAATGTGTAGAGGCAGAGCCTGATTACTAACGGGGCACTCTCTCACCAGAAAAAATTTATAGAAATTTTCGTCTTCTTTAAACACCCTTTTCATACAAAATTACTGTCATGAATAAGGAAAAATTCTTTATTTCTTTTTCCTGGTGGGAGAGTGCCCCGTTAGTAATCAGGCCCTGTGTAGAGGTTTGCGAATCAAAAAATAAAAGATTACTATTCGAAAATAGCTGTAACGGAAAAAAAGAATCAACTTGAAGCTATATGATGTAAACTGAATACATATTTACCTTAGTAAATCGCAGAACTGTGAGATTAAATATCGCGAACATTATTATACAGAAATACTCACTGCAGTACAGAAATACTTACTGCGCTTACTGATTTGTAATCATAATATTACAAATCAGTAAGCGCCTCTTTACCTCTCTGACTTACCTCTAAAAGAAAAAATGTTATGTTTATTTAAGAAAACATAAAAGAACAAACGGTTAAAATGAAATAAATAAGCACGTTTACTCTGTATTAATAAATAGCTTTGTGATAATGATGATTTTGTTTTGTTGTTTGAAAATTTTTATATAAAATATATTTTCTAAAATGATTTGATGATGTTTAAATCAATGTTTAGTACTGTTTAAAAATATTATTATGCATGATCAAATTCTCCCTTGACCATCTTGATTAAAAATAAAAATAAAATTATAAAATTTTGTTTAAAAAAAGTACGGTTGAAATTTGGTTTCGAAATCACAGCGCCGGTAAATTATTTAAGAATGTATTCCCTTTGGAAACTTCTGCGTAGTACGCCATCACTGTTCAAATTATTAATTTTCATTTAATATTTTAAAAAATAAGCCTTAGCAATCGCTGCATTTTTTCGTAAAATTTCTAACATTTTTCTGTGATTAAACAATGTGAAATAGTCAAAAAATTTTATAGAACTGTGCGTACTGTAAATATAAAAACAGCCTTTCAGTTTTTTTCCCCTAAAGAAATATATTACTGCTGGATTGATTTTTAAAGAGTAATATAACGGTATGCAAATTGATGCATCGTGGCGATATCAAACCGCCGCGGTGAGCGACTCATCTTCGTTGGCGACACCTAACTACCTTCCGAATATCAAGACTCTTGTGCGATAGTGCTGTCACTGATAAGCGACCACAAGCCCCGTCAAACGACTTTACTTACGACCCGAATGCCTTTGACTCTAAATAGAAAAGGAAAAAAATAAGAGAAATTTGAAACTGGACAAATTTAAAAGAGAAATTAAACAAATTAAAGACACTGAAAAACGGTTAGTGAGCGGGTGGGACGATAAAACTAGCCATCACCTTGACACTCAACCGGAATATATTTGTCTCGGACGGCGGTCTGGACGGCGGTTGGGGGTTGGTGGGTCAACAGCCGCGGTGAGCGGCCCATCGTCGTCGACGACCCCCACCCACGTCCCGAACATTAAAGACTCTCTTGATCTCTTGCTCATCAGTGTTCTGGAAACTTTTATTACCCTTTATTTTAAACTATTTTTTTACGTCTGCATTCCTAGAAGCAAAGTGCTTCTTTACATTCCCCGTTAGCTTCTCTTTTTTTTTTACTATTATTGTTTACTATGGGTTTTCACCGCCTCCTGATTCCTTGGCAATAATTCTGATTTAAATAGAGTCTTTGTAGTAGTTGGTTATTTATCAGTTTTTATCCAGGCTCTTTAGTTTCAATACCAGTATCTTCTAAAATTATTCTGCGTTTTTTTAAAGTTGCATAATCAGAGATTGCATCATATAGGGATAATTTTATCGTTTTACCAGTATCCATAATTAATTGTCTTCATAATAAATTTCTTTAAAATCTGTTAAATATTTTGTGTAAATAATATAGTAATTAAATTTAATGTAAGTGAAAGATTTGTTCATATAAAGTCATGCCGAATTTTTATTTAATATATGTACTAAATTTTAACTTCTGGATAGTTTCAATGTCTGCAATTAAAATTTATATATTTTTGTAATGTTGCGACATTATTATTATTATTATTATTATTATTATTATTACTATTTTGCATGATTTGTATATTTGTTTTACAATTAAGTAATGATTGATCAGAGTATGGTCAATGTAAATAATAGCATCTAATGGTATGTTAAAAATTGCAATTAATCTGATAAATTGGAAACTAATATCGTTTACTTTAAAAAATATTTTTTCCCAAAAGTAAGATTATTTTTCCTTTTACTGTTAAATAAGTTGTTTTTGTGTTTAAACAAAAATATTAATACATAAATTTTACAATGTGTTATGAATATCAGCACCAACAGCGAAGATTGGCACGAACCTCCACTGATTGTAGCAGTTACAAAAATCATAGACATTGGTCCGGACACCTATATACATACTCTCCGAGTAATGTTTTTAACACCGGCTTTAACAAGTAAATTAGTAATTCAGCATAAATTTTTTACTATTAGATTTTTGAAATTTATATTTTTATTGCTACTGCTATTGTTACTTTCGTCTATCTTCAACAGAAAAAAAAGTATTCTAAGCGAAAATTTTTGCGACTTCCGGTTTTCGACGGATTTACACATTTTAGGGGGCAGAATTAAGCCAATTTTTTGTGTAAGTGTATGACTATGGCTAGTTGGTCCTCCCTGAATTTGAAAAAAATCCGCCAAAAGGGGGCCGTTGCAATCGAGCTTTTTGTGCCATTTTCAATATTGTACACCTATAAATGTATGAAGATATATATAGAATTGAACCAATTTTTCTTGTGTAAGTGTTTCGCTATGACTAGTTGGTGCGGTCTGAATTTGAAAAAGATCCGCCGGAAGAGGCGCTCACTATAGCGATATTTGTACCATTTTCAATATTGAACCACATAAAAGTGTATGAAGTTATGCATAGAATTGAACGAAAATTTTGTGTAACAGTTTGGCTATGTCTAGTAGGTCCGCCGTGAATTTGAAAAAAATCAGCTGTAATCACGATGTCTGTGGCACTTTCATTATTTTATCATCAAAAAGTGTTTGAAATTATGCATAGAACTGAGCTAAAATTTTTGTGTATGATTATTATTAGGTATGGCAAATAGGTTCTCCCTGAATTTGAAAAAAAAAATCTGTTTATCGTTCTATTGTCCATCGGCTCTTGCAGAGACGGGAATTCATTTTTACTCTGAAGCACAAATTTAACCCATTAACGCCCGAATTATTTTCTTCGCTAAAATTTCAATTTTGTATTTCCCACCACTTTTAAAAGCAAATTAACTTTTGTCTAAATTTATCGAGGATTCTGTCTCGCGAAATAAAGTATATATTTATCTTCCTCTCTACTGGTGGGAAAACAGCTTTCTTGCTGTTTTTGTAACTGTCCTCAAAACAGGACGCTGGGCGTTAATGGGTTAAAATGAAAAAAAAAAAGTTGGTGCAGTATAGAATTAAAATTTTTAAAGCATTAACATGTGTGACTATTTTTTAAAATATTAAAATGTTCGTATGAGATAGATGAAAGTTTTGGGATTGACCAACTAGTTGTTTTTCTGCGCTCTGTATCCCATACAATTCTATGTTCAACGTAGAAAGTTTTAGTTAAGAATAGTAAAACTCAGGTTTGATTATGAACTTTCTTTTTTTTTTATCTTTTCACTTAGTTTAAAGGAATAAAGGAATAAATAGTACTGAAAGCAGTTTAAAAGATCAACATACAATATTTTTTATTAGTATAAAAATTACACATTGCATCAAATAAACAGAATACGATATATGTAGAACGTTTCAAACTCGACGAAAATTGCTTTAGTTAGCTTTTTTCCGTCAGTCTTTTTAATAAATAACCACGAAACGATGATTATTTCATTATTTTCATAAGAATGCTATATATCCATATATATATTTTTTAAATGTACATCGAAAAATCCTTAGAGGTTATTTCGATAATGAAAGACTTCTTAGTTATTTTGAATTTTTATTGCAGGAAAAGGAGCAATTTCGAAATGAAAGCTATCATTTTTAGTTTTTGCACTAATGTCTTGTAAATAACGGGATATTACAGACGGGAGAATTTACCGAGAGTATGTGAATGAAATTCATATCTGCTGGTAGCACAGCCCTTTACATTGTTTTTTATTTATTTCGTTATATAATCTTCCGTTTCCCAAAAGTGAATAGATATTTTTTGATAAATGATACACGTTACAGCAAAGAATCACTATCTTATACCATTTTGCTTCTACTCAATGATTTAAATGTGACAAAAATGGTGGCAATAAGCTAAAACATTTTTTCCTATACATAATTTGTAAACAGAACAGCTGGAAACACTAATATTTCAAAATAATTTGTGTATTTTTCAGATTTATTATATTGCCTGTTTTATTTTATAGCATTTGATTCATACATTTTTTTACTGATGTGGAACATTACTTTCACATGTGACATTGTTCAATACTATGACTTTCACCAACCTACTTAGCAGCAGAAGAAACTAGATTTTTTTTTCTAATTTAAAAATACTTTGAAAAAAGACGAATGTTTCGTGATCTAGGAAATAAACTTAACTACTGCATATAAACCTACTGCACATATATTTACCAGTTTTCTAGGTTTTTCACAGAAAAAGACTTGCCAGAACGATTGCATTTTAATATGCCAATGAAAATTTAACTAATCGTAAAATACGTTTCCGTTTACTGACAGGAATGGAAGTTGTGCTGTGCATTTTACGGAACCTAACTTCAGTATACTATGGAGTATACGTACAGATTTATGGATTCTATACAAGACTCCACAAAATAAACCAGATATACTTCCGACTGTCATTGTAGAAATTGGATGTCAACTGTGTTACGCATTTTCCAAATTGTGTATTTTGACTTGGGTATCGATAGTAGAACTTTCGCCATTGGGTAAGCTTCCTCGCGTAATTGAACCTTGTTTATTTTAACTTTATCTTCTGTGAAGTTTTGTTATAGTATTCTGAATATGTAGGAAATTGTTTAATAATCTATACTTCACGCATTGTTTTTTTCTCTTGTTTTGAAAATAGTGGGAGGAGTACATATTAAAGACGGCTATAACACTGTAAAACATTTGGTGTAATGTTACTCCATAAAACTGGTGGCAGCATTGCTGCCTCCAGCCTTATGGTGATATGTAACCGATATAAATGGAGTAACATTACTCATGTCTTGTGTAAGTGTACACCATATTATGAGTAAAGTTACACCACTCATGTGTAAGGTTACACCACAATTACCTGTAAGCTTACACAGAAGCTGTGTGTAAGGTTACACAGTAATTGTGTGTAAGGTTACACCACATGTGTCTGTAATGTTACACATTAACTGTGTGTAATATTATGCGATAATATTGTGAAACATCACACAAATTACTGTGTAAGGTTACACTACAATTATCTGTAAGCTTTCATAGTAATTGCGTGTAAGGTTACACATCTGTAGGAGTAAACTTTCACCACATTTGTCTGTAATCTTACACAGTAATTGCTTGTAAGGTTACACCATAATATTGTGAAAAATAACACAAATTTCTGAGTAAGGTTACACCAAATATGTCTGTAATCTTACACAGTTATTTTTCAATAGATTTCACCACAATATTGTGAAACATAACACAATTCCTGCGTAAGGTCACACTACAGTTGTCTGTAAGCTTCCACATTAATAGTTTGTAAGGTTACACATCTGTAGGAGTAAGCTTCCCCCACATATTTCTGTAATGTCACACAGTCATTGCGTGTAAGTTTATACATTAGTAGGAGTAAGTTTTCCCCACACTTTCCTAGAAAAATATCAATTTTTATGTGTAAGTATTAATTACTTTGACTGTGCAGTTTCACATCATGTAAGCAAGGTTACACAGTACATTTTAGTAAGGTAAAACTAATTACCTGTAACTTCTCACAGTATTCGACATAATATTTCACTATATATTTTTTGTATAGTTACGCAACATGTGTGTATAGACAACAGTATTTGTATGTTTGATTAAACCAAATTTATTTGCTTAGCTATAGAAAAATATTACCCTAAAAATAATCAATTTTTTCATGAAATCTGAAAAATGTGGGAAAATTTATAATTTTCCTTAGACTGAAAATTACTTCTTAAAATGTCCATATCACATCAAATATTCTTGTTTTAATTAAAATATGCCGTTTTACGGTTATATTTAAAGTCTTTTGAAATTTGGTATGAATTTGGTTGTTTGTATTTTGCACAGAAATGATACCATGTTTCTTAATTTGCATGCCATGCTTACAAGAATACCAATCAGGGCCCACATAGTCATTTCTTTCAGTGATAGACCAATATGACCATTTTTCATTACATCGGTGAGCAGATGTACTTTATATTTCCATTTATTATAATCTATTTTCCGTCGCGATTAAAACTTCATTGAAAAAAAAATAACTATCATATTGTATATTCCACAATTTCAAGGATGTTTCTTTTAATTCCTCAATAGAGTTTCAATAAATATAGATATTTGGCAAATTGTGTAATATCGAATGCCACTAAATATTAGAACTTTATTGTATATTTTCAAAAATGTCTGAAGATCAATGTACAATAAAACTATTAATTTTATAGCCTATCATATTGTATACTAATGTTCTTTTATAATACAAATTCCTTAGGGTGATAGTTTTTTTTAGTCTTGGAATCTTGCAATTTCTATAAAATGGAGAAATAAGGGATCACTTTTCCTACTTCCGAATTTTCTATTTATGTGTTAAAAATCTATCCAATTTGTCCTGTACTAAAATCATTTTAATACAGTTATTATAATTGGTAGATAGCTATATTAATTCTAATCTTCTAATTTTGTTTTCGAATTTGAAAAATGTTTGAGACAAAATTCAATCTTTGATTTTCTTACCTGAAACTGTCTGGATCAATCTGGAAAAACTAATTCACCCAGCTAACCTTATTGATTACAGCATTTGGTCAGCTCAACAGAATGAATTGCAGGTAATATAAATCCAGTAAATGGTGGATAAGAAATTGCACTAAAATAATTTTAATACAATCATTTTAATGGTGAATGAATGAATTTAATTGTAATTTCCCCCCTTGGCTGAAAATATCTGGGCCACAAAGAAAATTACAATTACTGCTAACCTGTGCTTTTGCTACCTATGGTTTAGTAAACAGCACATTTCTAAAGTTTTAATAGTTGGTTCAAATACTTTCCTTCATGTGTGCTTAAATAGTAGGTATTTAGTACCTGCTGTTTGGTGTTAAAAATAAGACAATTCTCATGTGTTTTGTATTTACTTTGGGATACCTTTATTATCACATTCAATGAATTCTCTCTTATCTCTTCAGTGAGTCTACAACAGAAAAAATGCTAAAGAGCACATTGAAAATGAAAGAACATCTTTACAGTGTATTGAGATCATATACCTTTATTTTTGTCTGCAATAAACCCAAAAGCAAAAAGTTCAAGATGGGCGACCGAATGTCGCAGTCTTTTTCTCTTTTGTGGATTTTAGTTTTCAACGGACCTTTTTTTGGATTTATAGTATTGCTTTCTCTTTAATACTTAATTTTATTATAAATTTAAGTTAACAAAATGCATAAAGATAGAACAAGTAAGTGATTCTTTAAATAATTAACTGTTCAATTGTAACATTTTACATGCAGATTATTTTCTATCCATATTCTAATCTGTCGCAGATGGAGAATTTTCAGCTACTGGAGATATAAAAAACTTATAATCTAATCTTTTTAAGATTACATTGATTTAGAACACAGATAAGTATTACTAATAAAAAAAGGAATTGCGTGATTTTAGTATTTTTTTATGATATGATTAAAATAAAAATCAGCGTAATCTGTGTTGCAGAAAGAAACACATATATTATGTCAATTAATGAAAAACGATCCAGCTTACAAGAAATTTCAGTTGCTTGTACCAACAAATGTCCCTTTTTAGGAATTATAGAATTGATTTTATATCTTAAACAAATAAAAATATAAATATGGAACATTCTCTGTATTTGTAAAATATGTACTCCTGTAGTTCTGTTTCAAATAGAGAAATTGCTTTTATTAATTACATAATTTATATCATATTTTTAGGATACCTAAAAAATTGTACTTTCATCTAAATGTTTTTAAAAACAGGTAACTTTGACTTTTATCAACTATTTGAGATTGTCTTGCATAGCCTTATATGTATTTATCGGTCAATAATGTTATGAATCAACATCCTGCATATGAGCTGACCTACAAGTTAGTTTTAACAAAGCTTAAAAGGATTCGAGATAGATGGAAAAATATTTATATGCCAGATTGGTTCCAGATGATGGACTCTGAATCCATTAAGAAAAAAAAGTTGCATAGGGTTATCTTCTATAACCCCGATAGACTATTAGCCAAGTGGTTGGTAACAAAAAAATATCTGCATGCCGTCTTACTGAGCAGATACCCTATTAAATTTCTGGGTGCAACACAATCTGTTAAAAATATTCCATTGAAAATAATACTGTAATTTCATTTTTTAACAAACACATTGAAATAAGGAATGCAATGAAAATCAATTTAAGACAAATATTGAATATTTGAACAATACTGATACTAAATATCAATTAAAATTAATCATAGGGAATTATTTTGCAAAATTATGTTTATTCAAGTAACAACAACTTAATTAGATTGCCTTTAGTTTTAAATATTTCTGTAACTGTGAAAAAGGTTTAATGAACAAAAAGTTACTTTGAAGAATCTATTAAAATTTAAAAGTATATTTTGTTTTAAAAAATAATATTTAGCAAATTTTTATAAAATAAATTTTAAAACTTAAAGACTTACATCTGAAAGTTTTCATTGTTTCTAAATAATTTATATGTTTTAATCTTTATGTGATTTTTTTATTAATATGGTTGATACACGTTTTTACTTAATGCTTAAATTTAGTAGTCAGATACTAAGAAGGAATAGAATATTTGGCTTTCTATCCTCTTACTATTAATCAAATATTCGGTACACTTCTAAATTAAAATTGCAGTAAGTTTTCACATTTCACTCAAATTTCTTTAAGTTAGTTTAGAGTACCTCTGGTACTTTCCATTCATGGTAGTAATTCAAGGTAGTAATTTCCATTCATGGAAATCCTGAAATATCAGCATAAGGTACCCATATAAATTCTTGTTTCTACTACAGCTTAGTTATGAATATCAAATCTGTTTATTTTTAGAGTACAGAACACGTATTAATATTTCATTTTTAATAAAAAAAATTAAACAAAAAAACATCTACATTTATGAAAGCAGCTTGCACAATTGGTTATTTCAAATTAAAATATATTTTCACACCACATAGAAAAAATTAACATAAATTTCTATTCCATTGTTTTTTATTTTTAAAAAATACTTCCAAATTGTTTAAGAAAACATCTACATTTATGAAAACCAGCTACCAGCATTGTTTATTTAAAATTTAAAGAAATTTACACACCACACACACAAAAAAATAATTCTGAACAAATGTGTACAGTCTCGCTCTCACCATTAATTTTAACCAGGGGGGGGGGAGAACAGACATATAACATAAAATACAAGTCTATCATTATTAAAATTCTACTAGAAAAATAAAAGTTCAATACCATGATCAAAAAATTGATACACTGAAGTGCAAACAAATTATGGGATAGCAAAACTCAATAGCTTTTTTTCTTCTTTTAAATTTGTTTATCAATTCTGCATGCACGTTAATTAGATATGATGTTAAGATATGTTGGTTGCAACTTCACTGTCAGGAGGCACAGTTTCGGGTAATTTCTACAAAATTTTGTAAAAAAAATCTTAAAAGTTGACGGCTGCTTGAAATTGCCATTCATGCGTGCCAACTCCAGAAGATTATTTTAACCTGGGGTATTTGCCCTATAAAGCGATAGCAATTTTCTTTCTTTGCACAGAGTTTGGGTTGTCCGTGTACAAAATTTCGCTCTCATTGGATCATTCAATTTCTCCATTTATCATTTTTTTTACTCACTGGAAAATTTTTTATAGCAGAGGATGAAAGGCGATGGCCACGGCAATCTTCACAAATTTGTGACACCTAGTTAAATGAAACATCATAATTAGTTTATTGCATCTTAATAATCTATAATTGCATCTTAATCTTTCTTTATTTTGATTAAATAATAAATTTCAAAAGTTATAATGCCCTAAAATAGCAATCTGATTAACTTGAGCTAATTTAAACAGTATATTATATACAAGAATATTTACGGGGGGGGGGGGTTATAAAATTTAGGACAAATCTACATCGAATACAATTTTCAAATACAACCATCACATCAATACTACATCATATACTAGATACTACATGGAATACAATCTCTCAACAAATACAGTTATCAACTATTAGCTTTCTTTGAAACAAAATTGAAAAAAAAGCAAATTTTAAAATTAAAAACATGATTTCCTTTTTTAATCGTAATTTTGTCTGATATAAACGTTTATGAGTATCTCAGCAAAATTACTAGTGGAAGGTGTCATTTAGTACCTTTTTTAAGTTCGGATTTATGTTTATTTTTCTTATTCTTTAAGCATTAAAAATAATAATCATCAAAAAAGAACATTTAAATGCATTAAGGTGAATGTTTACCTTTTTCAGAAATTTCTTTTTAATAATATGATTCAAATGATAAACTCAATGCATTTTGATGTTCTACTAAAAGTACATTTTGAAAAACTGCATATTAAAAATAAAATTATTGAAAAATTTTAATTTTTTAAGATTTCTACTACTTTAAATATTTATATATTTTTTACATTTTTAAACATTTTTAAATGTGTATTGTACAAGATTGCAAATGGATTTTTAGATAAATCTACTATTGCATTTAATACTTTTTTTTCACTGAAACATACATAATGAAAAATGGAATTTCACTCATCTTCATATACTTTTATTTTCAAAAAAATAAAGAAAATCTGAATGCTAATTCTATGTATATATTTATCAAGTCTATAATAAATAAAATGTACAAAAACGGTCAAATCTCTATTTCAAATAGAAAAAAAGCCTTGTCTTTTTTAAAACATGAAAGTAATAAAATATAAACGTTCAGAAAAAGTCATTTAACCTGAAAGTACACGCGCCGGGTCTTTTTGACCTGGAGTGCGTATGATTTGTGCAATTGTAATCACTTACGTTTTAAAAGTAATCTTCAACTTATTTTATCTCAAAATTTGTAAGGATTGTCTCTGCCTAAATAAAATGACGGTTATAACTTGATTGTGTTGGTGACAAAGTTAAAACATTTTTACCTTGGGTAAGCGCGCGTTCTCCCTGGTTAAAGTTTTAATTTGTGTAGGCAATTGTGTTGGGTGTATTTACAATATCTCCAGATAAAATTTCTTTTTGGGTAAAAATGAAATATAAAAATATTTACAATTAAACAGGTTTTCATATATATATATATATATATATATATATCACTTATATATATATATATATATATATATATATATATATTACTTACATATATAAATTTAAAGAAAAAAAATGATTTTTTGACCAATTTTGAAGTACGATATTTCTTTAAAAATGATTTGTATTTGTTTTTCAATGAAAAACAATACATCAATTACCGTTATAAATAATATTAAAGCTATACTTTACGGTACTGGTATATCTATATACTAATAAAATAAAAAATATCTGTGAATATCTGCGATGGCTAGCAAAATCTACAGCACGTAGAAGTCTGAAAATTTAGGTAAAGATATTCTCAGACAGATCCTGATGCACCTGAGACTCAGACTTTTAATATTTTAAGGGCCAAGATCTCTGGGCCCCTTAACATTTTTATGCACTAAATTGTTAACAACGCGACCCCTTTTTATCTAATCTTCTTCATTGTGAGGGACCTTTCTCCACTTAGTTATTTTTGCTATTTTATTTTTCAGTATTTACGCTGGATCTTTGGGGCCCGTTTCACGGCCCCTTGAAGTTTTTGTGATAATAAATTGATTCCATTCAATCCAATCTTCATTTCTGGAATTCCTGTTCCACTTAGATATTTTCAAGATTTTATATCCCATACTGCACTGGGGCCCCCTAGGAAATAATAGACTCCTACAGGGGCCTTTGAACTTTTTTACGCCAGATATTTTTCATCCCCTTAATTTCTCACCTTCCCAGAGCAAAATTTTAAAGTTGAGTCTTTTACTCTTTTTCCAGGATCAACACCCTCACATTCTTACTCGAGCTCCCAATCAATTTATGCATTTCTTTAAAATAATATTCTAACGAAAATTTCATATCCTATGCTTAATTTTTACTACTGTAGATATATTGTGCTAAGTACTAAGACATTTTTACATGTTTTCCTGGTGAGACCCTTTTTTTAACTGTCAGTTGGTCTCTTTCGAGCACCTATTACACTTCCTTTATAAATGGTCCAATTCACTAGCCTTTTTTTTCAACAACTTTTTAAGTCCTTCATCAACTACATGAACGGGAAAAAAATCAGATTTGAACTACTACAAATTTTAATCGTGTTCTTGGGCCCTTGGTGCAACAAATTTTAAAAAATGATCCACACGAATTGCATGTAATTTTCTTTAGTTTTAGCGTCCTCCCATTACTTCAATAAATATTTATTAAAAAAATCTACCCAACTACATGCGAAAGAAGTTCTTAGCCTCTTTAAATATGGCACAGGGATCCTTGAAGTTTTGTACCTTAAATTGTTATTAAATTGCCCCCTCTTAATCTTCCTTTTTAAAATCCTTTTTTCATTTAGTTTTTTCCTTTTTCTTACATTTTGTTAAAGACCGTTGGGCACCTGTGTCCCGTAGGGCCCTTGAAGTTTTGTTCGCCATCCTTCTTCCACCCCCTACTTTTCCATCTTCTCAATGCGTAACTTTAAAGTTAGGTTTTGGACTCTTCTTCCACGACCCACAACCTGATATTTTTATTGGAGTCCTAGGGCTTTTTTTTTAAAGCATTTACTCAATTTTTTAATGCATTTCTCTAAAATATTGTTCTAACGAATAATTCTTAACCTATGTTTATTTTTGACTAATTGTAAATATGAAGTGTTAAGTACAAAGGAATTCTGACATTTTTTATGTTATGATCCTGTTTTTAACTATCATTTGTTCCCTTTTGGGTCCTTTATTATAGTTCCCTTATAAATGGTCCTATATATATATATATATGTTACAGGCCAAACCCGATTTTAGGCCAAACTAGAATGGCCTAGGCCAAACCGGTCTATTCTAACGCCCATCGGATAAACAAGTTTTTCCTAGGCCAAACCGGTCTATCCTAATGCCCATCGGATAAACTAGTTTTTCCTAGGCCAAACCGGTTTATCCTAACGCCCATCGGATAAACTAGTTTTTCCCAGGCCATACTAGTCTATTCTAAGGCCCATAAGACAAACTAGTTTTTCCTAGGCCAAATTAGTTTGGCCTAACTCTTATAGGATACACTAGTATAGCCTGCTGTTTATTGGTCTGAACTAGTTAATCCTAGGCCGATTCAATTTGGCGTGATTTTATTGAATTCAATGACCGCCTCAGCGCCAACATTCTAGTTTGTCTTAGGCTGATCTAGTTTATCCTAGGCCAATGTAATTTTACGTGTTTTTAGCTCACAAGCGTTAAAACCTGAGAAATAATGAGCTCGCAGGTTCTGTATGTACGCATGTACGCATGTATGTACGTACGTATGTACGTAACGCGGTAACTCTTGATAGAAATGATGTACTTTGATGTATTATTATCTCACCAGGCTACCAAAGCCTGAGAATTAATGTGCCCGTGGGTTCTGTATCTATGTATGTACGTAAGTACGTAACGCAATAATTCACTATAGAAATACCAGATTTTCATCAAACTTTCAATATAGTTTTATTCTTATGAGGAGCTTTTCTGATTAATTTTCGGAGGTCATTGGAGAAGAATAAAGGGGGGGGGGGGAAGATTGGGAGGCTGATTCGCCTCTTCCCTTAATTCAAATAAAGGGATTTCCATGCATTATTAGCATATTTTATAAAAAAAAATTAGATATAGGAGCATTCTGATGAGGTGCCTCCATGATTAGTTGTGGGTGTTCATTGTTTAAGTATAAAGGGAGGAGGGAATAAAGGTAACGCCCCATAAGTTATGTAAATGCTTTTTTCACGCAGAATTTGCTGATATACTTAAATTTTTGAAATAGATGCATTCTGGTTAGATGCTTCCCTAATTAGTTTTGGGTGTTAATTGGTTAAGAACAAGGGGAAAAAAGCGAGTTTCCCTCCTAATTGTGCCAAATGGATTTTTCCTGCAGTATTAACCGATTTGCTGCAAATCTTTGATTTGTTCTTTCTGATGAAGCGCTTCACTGATTAATTTTGGTGGTTCTTTGATTAAGTATAAAGGGGAAGCATACAATTTATTTATTTCCTTAAATTAGATAAATTAGTTATAATTGTCCAATTTGCTTAAAATTTTGGACATGAATTCATTTTGATCAAACGCTTCTTTAATTATTATTATTTTTGTTGTTGTTGTTGTTGTTTGTTTTAGTATGATGGGTAATGGACGATTTATCGCCTTTCTTAAATTAGATAAATGGGTTTTTAAGTAGATTTATCCGATTTACCGATTAAATTTTGAACATAGATTTTTTTTCTATAAGGTGAATCCCTGAATAGTTTTGAGGGTTTAATGATTAAGTATGAAAAGATAAATGGAGGATTTACCCTCCTTAAATCAGATGAATGGTTTTTTGAGCAGAATTATCTGATTTGCTTCAGTTTTGGGTAATTGTTCAATTTTATAAAGAGTATCTGTGATTAGTTTTGGAGTTCAATGGTTAAGTATAATTGGGGGAAATGGGAAAAAGTAATTATCCTTACTTGTTTTTCGAGGGTGTTATCCTTTAAAAATATAAGTGTGTAATACATAATTAATGTAAACAGCCTGTGAATACAAAGCCATCAGTTTAACAGGGCAATATTATTTTTAACATTAATCCCAACTAGGGTAACAACCCCAGTAATTGGCACTTTAAGAATTTGTCTTTAAACTTACTTCAATTTTCATTACAAAGAAATAAGATATTTACTTGGAAATATTTTTAAATCAAAGAATGCATATCTGTGCATCTATTTTGCCCACTAAAAGCAAAAAAAAAATTTTTTAAAGTATTTTTATAAAAATATATTTATAAAAAGTTGCTGAAATCACCAGTAATTGGCACCTAGAGCACCAATGTTTGACACCTTGTGATCCAGTAATTGGCATATGTTTATATTAAAAAAAAACTTTACATTTTGCATTGGGTTTAATCGCTTTAAATTAATTTACTGTAGATGAAGATGCCATATTTCAGGTTTTTGAGAGTAAGAAATCAGCATATTATTCTCAAATGTGAACACTTTAAAACAATACAATATACTTACATTAATACCCAGTAATTGTCATGCTGTCTCCAGTAATTGTCATATGAAACTTTAATGGATTCCAATTACTGATAAATTTATATTTTCAAATAAAAACAAATGATAAACAAAATTAGTCTATAATTTTAGAAGTACTTCCAAAATAAATGGTTTAATCTCAAATTCCTTGCGAATTCCTTGTAGTTGGAATAGGTGCCAATTACTGGGAACTAGCAAAATTGAAGCACCATTAATTGGCAACTACCATTAATTCATAAACCCAAATATTTGTGTAGAAAATACTTATACACAATTAAAGTAACCCTTTTTAACTAAACAAAACTGTTGTCAATTAAAATTTAAAATATATTTTAAATCAGATAATAATGAATTGAAAAGCATGCCTTCCTTAAGCCAAAGAACAAGAATTTGCAACAAAATGGCTAATTTGATACAAGCCAGATTTGTTTCTCTTTCCTAGGCTCTATTGTCATCTTGTAAAATAAATCAAAGTTATAATCTTTAACGTAAATGAGCATATAACTGATATATGGTCTTGAATTTTTAAAAGACTGGATATAAATCTTTTTTTAGGACATGTTAGTAAAATGTGCCAATCACTGGTGCATGCCAATTACTGGGGGTGTTACCCTACTGCTCCATTGCTAACCTTCTGCAAAGTGATTTTGCTATCACCTCTGTATAATCTATTTTATTCGAAGGATAGTAGAATACTGTAGAGGTTTTGCACGGGTTGGAATTTCGAAGCCCGGCATAAAAATTAAAAGTTCAGCCCGAGCCCTGCCTGTACAAAAATCAGTGAAAAGAGACTCAGTATGGCTCGATCTGACCCCACTCAATTTCTTCAAAACATTCAGATTTTAATTCATATACATTTAAGATTCCTTTAAAAAAATGCTGCATGCATATTTATTGGATAAATTTACAATGTAATTTTAAATTACAATGTGTTCGCAGAATGGAAAATGCACAATGTATTATTGATTATTTAGATTCTTAGTCCTTCAATATTAAAATAGAGATTCATCAAATAGTTAATGTAGTTTAGAACAAAAGACAAAAAGAAGAGTTATAAACATCATAACTTTTGAATATGTTTAGTAAAAAGTAGATTTGTGAATACATTTCTCTGTCATTCCTTAAGGCTTTTCTCAAAGCAAAAAGAGCTACATCCTAACACATTTATGAATTAATTCCTTTTCGGAAATGCATAAGATTAACAAGCATTCTCACTCAGAAAATATGTAATCGAATGGCGTTAACCACTTTTCATAAAAGCGATGATTCTTTGAGAAAATACTATTAAAGCTACGTTTTGAGCCAAATTTCCACTTAAGACTTTACGGAAAAGAAAAACTTGACGCCGTGACGAGAATAGCTTATATGTCGACAGGTAATTAATTTCTCAAAAATGAAAAACGCTGTTCGATTGCAAATTATGTTTAGCTGCGATGTGGCTCGAATAATAATAATAATAATAATAATAATAATAATAATAATAATAATAATAATAATAATAATAAAAGCAAGTCTGATCTCAGCACAGCCTGAGTCTGAAGAAAAAAAATAAAAATAAGCAAACACCATGTCCAATACATCATGTCTCTACTGTTTACATGTTAAATTTCTGTGTTGATGTTGCAAGCAATGACTTTTGGCACACATTTATGCTTATTCTAGTGAAAGATTTTTTACCGGCACAACCCGATTTTCAGCCAAATTAGATTTGCCTAGACCAAACTATTTTATCCCAACGCCAATTGGATAAACTAGTTTTCCTACGCCAAACTTATTTATCTAAATGCCCATAGTATAAACTAGTTTTTTCTAGGTAAGATGGTAATCCTTTCCTTTGGTAAGATGGTAAGATGGTATCTTTGGTAATAATTTTTTCTTTCATACTTAACCATTAAACCCCCAAAACTATCCAGGGAATCGCTTTATCAGAAAGAACGTACATCAAAAATTTGACGCAAATCCGTAAATTCTGCTAGAAACCATTTATTTAAATTATGGGGGGGGGGAGGGTTACTTACATTGCCCTTTCTTTTATACTTAAACAATAAACATCCACAACTAATCACTTAGGAATTTTGTCAGAATGATCCTATATCTAAAATTTTAAATGAAAACTGATAATTCTGCATGAAAAATCCACTTCTCTAAATTGACGCTGGGAGATTAGCCTTCCGTTCGTCCCCTCTTACTTTTATCCAATGAATTTTCAAAACTAATCGGAAAAGTACCTTATGAGAATGAAACTACATCCAAAATTTGAAACAAATCGGATATTTCTATCAAGAGTTGTCGCGTTACATACATACGTACAAACATGCGTACATACATGCGTACATTCGTACATACAGAACCTGCGAGCTCATTATTTCTCAGGTTTTGACGCTTGTAGGCTAAAAACTCGTAAAATTACATTGCCTAGGATAAACTAGATCAGCCTAGGACAAACTAGAATGTTGGCGCTGAGGCGGTCATTGCATTCTATAAAATCACGCCAAATTGAATTGGCCTAGGATAAACTAGTTCAGACCAATAAACAGCAGGCTAAACTAGTTTATCCTATAAGAGTTAGGCCAATCTAGTTTGGCCTAGGAAAAACTAGTTTGTCCTATGGACCTTAGGATAGAATAGTTTGGCCTAGGAAAAACTAGTTTATCCGATGGGCGTTAGGATAAACCGGTTTGGCCTAGGAAAAACTAGTTTATCCGATGGGTGTTAGGATAGACCGGTTTGGCCTAGGAAAAACTAGTTTATCCGATGGGCGTTAGGACAAACCGGTTTGGCATAGGCCAATCTAGTTTGGCCTAATATCGGGTTTGGCCTGTAACATATATATACATTAGCTTTGACGCATTTTGATTTATAATCACCTTCTTGGGGCCTTTGATTCAGCATTTTCAAAAATGATTCGAATTGAATTCAATTTTCTTTTACATCGTTCTGACATCCGCCGATTATTTTAAAAACAGCTAAAAATATCTTTATACTCAACTACATACTATATTAATTACTAGCACATCGGAAATACTTGGCAAGAACGAAAGCTTTTATGTACTATCGAAAAAAAAAAATTATAATTTCTGGTGTTGATCTTTCTTTTAAGAATTTTACGAATGGAGGTACCTTGCCCCTTAAAGGGTTAGTTAGTCAGTAGATTAGTCCTCTCCTACACATTTGCTCTTTCTCTCATACGCACACATTTTGATAACTGTAATTTCATGACATTTAATACTTTAAAACATTATCTAAAATAATTAAACTATTGATATTATGATAATCACAGTAATAAATTTAAATTGTAAATAATTCTGGAATATTTTATTAATTTTTGTATCCTAATTGTGAAATTTATTTAAAAATAGCTATTTTGTTTCATTAGAGAAGTTTCATTTAATTCTAGAACAAATTACAGTCATAAAAACAACTAGATGAAATTAGGCATGTCTGACCCACTTTTAACTAAATCATTTTTAACCTTTTTAAATATTGAACCTTGAACAAAGTTTTATGTGTTATTTTATTCGTTATACAATCAGTTATCAGAATAAACCTGCGACATAAGTGCAATATATTTGAAGAAAGATAGATTTTAATCATGAAAAAATAATTTTTCAAGGCTCCTCACTCATAGGAGGCATGACTCTCTGCATATTATGTAGATATACAGGCAAAAGTAAAGAAATATACAAATAAACAGGGGCCTCGCTAAGAGGGGGTACAGATGGGAGCCTACACACCTTCCCCCCCCAAATGTTTGCACATGTTGTTACAGTTGGCAAATTTACAAACTGAATTGGCAAATTAGTCAAAACTTTAATTAAAAACTATAATACACTTTCTATTTCTGATAAATTGGACGAAATTCACCAATGTAATTAGAAATACTATTAAACTTTTTACAAATAAAAGCTATATTACATTTTCTAATTGTGATAATTAAAAAAAAGCTATTATATAACTGTATATAAAACTTTGTAATAAAACTAGTTGGCAAACCCCGAGAAGTATTTATGTTTGCTTTTTACTGAGTTGGCAAATACTGAGTTTGGACTTGGCAATTTCAGGCTCTCTCCCCCACCAATAAAAAATCTTAGCGAAATCCCTGCAAATAAAATCATTTTTAGAAATGCAGAATACCTTTATTTTACAAGTTTAAACAAATAAAATAATTTTAAAAATCTCATTTTCAAATAATTTTAAACCTAGAATACCTATAAACTGTAAGGTTTAAAGAAATAAAATAAGTTTTAAAAAATATAGAATACCGTTACGCTACATAATTTGAACAAATAAAATAAATTTGAAAACCCCCAAAAAATTTAAAAAACTAAAAATACCTTTAAGCCACAAAGTTTAAAGAAATAAAACAAGTTTTTAAAAAAACAGAATATTTTTAAGATACAAGGTTAAAACAAATAAAATAATTTATAAACTCAAAATATCTTTACGAAGTTTTTATCTTTACAAAGCTACAAAGATTTTAAGTCCCGAAGTATCTTCAACATTTAGGTGATGTTACAAGTCTTACAGACCGTTGCATTTTTAAATTTTTATAGTTTAACATGTAACATTCTGTTTAATTATAAACACTACCGAAATTTTGTTTCTTTTGGAACTTTATACTATTACCAGTGCCATTTGAATAGGTACATTTAAATTATAACAGCCCTTTACAACATATTAAGTACAAAAACAGTTTCCAATAAGTTAATCTCCCCTTTTATTCCTCTTTCGATGGAGCGGTGTGCCAGACTGATTTACAGTAGTTAAGTGCCGATTTATGTCACATCAGTTAAAGGTTAATTTTAAATAACATTTTTTTTATCGCTCCTTTATATTTGCAGAATAAATTTACATTCTTTTACAAATATGAACATTAACCTTTTATTGTATACCAAGTATAATAAACAGATTTCAAAAACATTTAATTAAGGGAGCTTTCACTAAGGTGAACCCTCCAACATATTGACTAGGTCAAGCCTCTCTCCCTAAGCTATATTCTAAGGAAAAAAACAGTTATTTTTAATCATATAATATACCTGTGCAAAATTCATGCCTATAATTAAAGCTCAATATTTCTGTATTAATTAAAACCTACTAACTTAAATTTCCATGGTATTTTAACTGAGAAACTCTTGCAAAATATTTTTTAAAATTTCAACTTTGTTAAAAAGTCTTCACAGCTGATTGTGTTTCACCTGTTTCGATTGTCTGCATGAAATGAAGCTTGTTGCTTGATAATTTTCTTAGCTTTGGTTATCATCTTGCGACAAAAGTCTGAAAAATATTTAAATTTGAAAATGGTTGAATGGGTCAAGCCTCCGCCGTGGTCAACCATCCCTAGTCTCCCCTATTTTTTTACATTTTGAGGTGTATCCATTACTGGAGTGTGGGCGTTTTGATATTTTTCTCTTATTTACAATTAAATTTTGATTTAGGAGAGATGGCAGTATGAGAATGGTTAAAAATTGTTGAGTGATGAATAAAACGTTGAAAAAATTGTAATATAAATAATATTAATTAAAAATTATTTTTTATAGAAGTTCATTAAGGGTATCGATTAGTAGCACATCTATTTCATATATATATTATCCGTTTATTTTAATTATTTCAATAGATGATTCAAAACATCAAATATCAGAATTACAGTTATAAAATTGAAATAATGGAAGAAAGTTAGAAGGATTAGTAGAAAAAGAATAAAAAAGAAAAGAGCAGGCGAGTGAAGTTGTATAATTTGCATTTAACAGTTAAGTTTATTGATGAATTAATTGTAGTAATTAATATTACAAATATGAAAACACCACAGATTTATTGATGTTTAATAAATACTATGAAAACTATTTCAAAATAAAATTGCAAAACTGATGTTTGAAGCCACGGATCTCCAAGTAAAATTGTTTTAATACTATGCTATAAATTTAATAGTTTAATGTTAATTTTTATGTGCATAATAGATGAATAATCAAACATTCAAGAAGCAAATAGATTTTGTGTAGTTTTAAAAAATTGTCGTTTTTCAATTGAATTTGTTTCTAGATCATCTCCATTTAGCCACTTCTTTCTCTATATAATATTGTCTACATTCCTGTTGGTTTGATTGTTTGCTACAGTAAAAAATATCAAAAGCAGAGATGTAAATAATAATGATTTGATTACAATATTTAGAAAAAATTGTTTATTGGATAACATTAATTAAAACATTGAAAGAAGCTTCTTATTAAACCATAAGGGGGAGTGGGATGGTGTGGGACAGTTACAAAAGTGTTTACAAAAGTAAGAAAATCAACTTTGTTTGATACAAACACTAAAATTTCACTTTATAGAGGACATTGTGAACGACTTTTTAATCTCCCTGAACAATATAGAAACACAACATAAAAATTTATTTTATAATTAAAGAAATGTAAATTTCAAAATGTGCCCCATACCTCTCCACTTACACGGAGGTATGAGACAGCTATAAAACTAACCTATAAAGCATAAATAGGCTAGTGTCGGCTAAATATACAATCAAACAAACATTGTAGGATGATAATGTATGTGCCACATCATAAAATTCTTGTATCTTTATGATTCAATGACAATCATGAATAAAAATTCAAGATCTTTAGTCGTAGAGGACATTAAAAAATCATCACTTCAATTTATTTACATTTTGAAGTAAATTAATTTATAATCAATGTTATAAATATATTATCCTCTAAAAATGTTTGCATGGTAGCAAATTAGATTCATCTTATGAAAAAAAAAAAGAATTGGACATGTCGAATTCACCATGTCGACATGCAAATTCTTCCTTTTATTACCATGTCCCATTCCTCCCCACTTCCTTGTTTTGTGTTAAACTTTATGTATAAACAAAAATAGGTCTTTTAATCTTATATTAAATTATGGATAACGTACAGTATATTGTTCCATAAATAAGGAAACTATTATAACTATGCATATACAAGTCATTTATATATGAAAAGCATATAAATTATATTAAGCGAATTTATTTTTGATTCTTGAATAAATCTTTTCCGTTATACGACTGCAAGTTTATACTGATCATTTTTTTTCAATTGAAGATTTGGTTATGATTGCTTGGGCTATCGTGTTACGTTTGATTGATGAAATCTTTAGTATATACGTAAAGAAAAAAAAACTACTGTCCCATTCCTCCTACTGTCCCATCCCTTCCGCTGTCCTACTTTTTCCACTCACTCCTACAGTAATGAGTTTTTTTAAGTATAATTTAAAAATAATTACTTTCAGATTTTTCCAAATAAGTGAGAAGATTTTATATACTATGAACTTACTAAATTATTTTTAGTAATGTCTACATTGGATGTTCATTACTGGAAATTAGTTAAATAAGCATTTCAGTAATGGACACTGATTTCAAAACTTTAGATTATAACAACTTATATATTTGAAATACTCAGTATTTTATCAATAAAATATTAAGAAAATGACAACTTACTTCATATCTCGTTTTCTTGTAAATAGTGCCGGAAGATGTTGGTGTTGATCACATGTTTAATGTTTTCCTTCTCAATTCCCCATGTCGCCTATGTCGACATTTACCACTGAGCATGCGCTTGGAGTACTACATCATACGTCATGCTTCAAGTGGAAAGTTCCACGAACCTCTGTGAAAATATCCTCTGGTTTTATGTGTTTTTTAAAATATCAGAATAACTTCCTCCAGAATTTGAGGAACGTTACACACATAAATGATGGCAAGCTTACGCAAATGTTTTACAGTGTAGTTATTAATTGTAAATTCAATATTGTTGATTAAAATGAATGAATACTAACCATTGTGGAAAAATAATTTCTGAGACAAAACGGAAGATAATTGGATCTATACATGATAGGGATGAATGGGGAAAAATGGGGCAACTCTCATTCATACCTAATGACGTTGAAACATTTTTTTAATTAAAATAAAACAATATTATATAAATTTAGAAATTAATAATGGGAGACTGGAATGCGAGATTTGGGAAGAAAAAAAATAGGAGAAATTTGTTTAGAAAATCATTGGTGTGGGTTCCATAATGATAAAAAAAACAGTCTACTGAGTTTGAAAAATGTGAAAAAATGTACATCATGAATTCATTTTTCATGAAAAAACTGCAAAGAAAATGGACATGGCGTTGTACAAATTGTTCAATAAGTGAAATTGACTACATCTTGACCAGCAAAAAGCATTCTTGAGACTGCAGCATTCTCAATAACTTCAGTACAAGAAGTGATCACAGGCTAGTTTGGTTAGGTGCAAACTGCTATTAAATACAAAAGTGGAAACTCGAAAGAAATCAATCGATATTATAAATCTGCAGAAACAGAAAGACGAATTTCATTTGGAACATAAAAATAGTTTCGATGTACTTCAAATAACTTTAGAAGAAGAGCAAGAATCTAATCAATACAGTACAAGAAATTGCAAAGAAGATAGCCGGCGATGCACAAATAAAACAAAAAAAGAAAATAATAGTAGAAACAAGATTCATGAAAAAATGCGAAGAACTTAAAAAGAAGAAACATTGTCCTAAATCATGAGTTGAATATGCTGAATTATGTAAAACGGTAATAAAATGTGTTATGGAAGATATCAGAAAATTTAACTACGATTTTGTCAAGAAAGTTCTAGAAGATAACAGAAGTTTAAAATCAGCTAAGTCCAAACTATGTGTTAGAAGAAAATGTATTTTTGTACTCAAGAGAACATCTGGAAAAATCCACAAAATCAATAACGAAATAGTCTACACTGTGGAAAATTTTTATAATGATCTATATAAATGTGAATCAAACAAGAATCAACTTACACGATCAACTATAAAACTTATCAGAAACTGAAGAGATAATTCCAGTGATAAGAGATATAATTTTACAAACCATTAGATTTATGAAAAAAGCAAATAGCCTGATGAAATGAAATTACAATTGAAGCTATGAAAGAATCAGGAGAAGGATTATATTTACTGTTTTTCAAATGTCTTTAGAAGTCAGACATAACAAAAAATTTGAATAATGCTGTGATGGTGCTATTTACCAGAAAAAGGGAGAAGGAAGACATAAAAAACTACCGTCCGATCAGCTTACTATCGGTGATTTATACAATATTGATCAAAGCAAGACAAGACACAACTCTGGACTCAGCTCAGTCTAAAGAATAAAGAGGATTCCAAAATGAATTCAGCACGATGGTTCATATCCACAACGCAGTGCGAAGGGAAAACTGTTCAGTTTGGCACCCCCATCATCCCACTTGTCTTTGTGATAAGTATCATAAAATTGAAAAGTGTGTAAACATAAATATATTCTATTGAATAAATACTTCGTGTTTACAGATTCAATTTAATTTGACAAGTAAATAATATAAGATAAAATTTCGCTGATACACTTTAGAACCACTGATACATTGTAGAAGCACGCGAGGTTTCACAATGCAATCGGATAATTTTTTTTTTTTTTTTGCATTTCTTATGTTTTATAATAACTGCTATTTTTAATTATCCCTTTCCGGTAAATGCAAATTCTTTTCGTAAAATGAGAAATTGTGATTGCGAATTTGTGAACTCCGGTGTAAACCGGAATTTACCATCGACTTTTTTAGAAATTAAGAACTCCTTAACTTAAGCTTTCATTATAAAAGCAAAATTTTATTAAAACTCTCTTGGTGTCTTTGCAAATTTGGAATTAAAATTACATGTGTCCTGAATGAGACCCCTGTGCCGCAAAAGGCTAAAAAGCTAGTTTTCACAAAATGTGGATGTACTAGGTCAAAAACCTATTCAAAAGCATACTTATTATTTTGTATAAAACATAAATACTGCCCGTCGTGAACTATAAAACGAAAAAAAGTTAAAATATAAAAATAAACCGGGAATCATTAACAAAATTCTGTACTAATCTCTTATGGAAATGTAAAAATAAAATTTGCATAATTTTTCTTTGAAATTTTCTCTTTCGAATTTTTTTATCTATAAAATATTTTGAATAAAATTTATATTAAAATTATATTTAAAGAATAAAAATCAAATTTGTACAGTCTGCTTTAAATAAGAATAGATATTGAGAATGTGAAATATTGGAATAAAAAAGGAAATAAATTACACAGTTAAAATATTTTACATTCTAAAAGTATATTACAAGTACATACGAACATCAAGGTGTACTATTGTTCTTTTACGAAAATGAGCTCATTGTACTTTTTAAAAAGTATTTGCTAGAAAACAATATCGTAGTATGTTTATTTAATACTCGAAATCTAGAAATAGCTTTGTATCCCAAAGCTATTTGGTTTCAACAAAATTAGCAAGAAATATATATAAAAAAAAAACCGGTAAAAAGAATAATGTGAGATGCCTTTAAATCTAAATGTTGGCATTTTAAGGTCTGCATTAATAAACTGGATGTTTATAAATAAAACGCTACTATTAAGTAACGCTTTCATATTTTGCACGTTTTTTTTAGGTGCGTTCGTAATTATGTAAATACGTAGCACCTATTGTTGTCGCTCAGTCCGTCCGTCTGTCTGTCCGTCTGTCCGTCTGTCTGTCCGTCTGTCCGCATATAACAACGCAAAAACTACCCAACCGAATCGTTTGAAATTTAAAATATCTAATTATAACATAATTTTGTCGAGTCATTTCAAATTTTATGAAAATCGGATGGATAGATCAATTACAGGGACAATCAAAAGGATTCCGTTACATTACGGTCAATGGGGAAAAAAAAATTTAAATGCATTTTAATCGTTTGAAGTTTAACACATATAATTATTACGTAATTTTGTCGAGTCATTTCAAATTTTATGAAAATCGGATGGATAGATCAATTACAGGTACAATCAAAAGGATTCCGTTACATTACGGTCAATGGGGAAAAAAATTTCAAATGCATTTTAATCGTTTGAAATTTAAAACATATAATTATTACGTAATTTTGTCGAGTCATTTTAAATGTTATGAAAATCAGATGCATAGATCAATTACAGGGACAATCAAAAGGATTTCGTTATATTACGGTCAATGGAAAAAAAATTTCAAATGCATTTTAATCGTTTGAAGTTTAACACATATAATTATTACGTAATTTTGTCGAGTCATTTCAAATTTTATGAAAATCGTATGGATAGATCAATTACAGGGACAATCAAAAGGATTCCATTACATTACGGTCAATGGGGAAAAAAGTTTCAAATGCATTTTAATCGTTTGAAATTTAAAACATATAATTATTACGTAATTTTGTCGAGTCATTTCAAATGTTATGAAAATCAGATGCATAGATCAATTACAGGGACAATCAAAAGGATTTCGTTATATTACGGTCAATGGAAAAAAAAATTTCAAATGCATTTTAATCGTTTGAAATTTAAAACATATAATTATTACGTAATTTTGTCGAGCCATTTCAAATGTTATGAAACTCGGATGCATAGATCATTTACAGGGACAATCAAAAGTATTCCATTACATTACGGTCAAAGGGGAAAAAAAGTTTCAAATGCATTTTAATGATGTTACACTCATTCGAACATAATAGAATTGGCATGAATCTATGAAATATATACTAAAATATGTATTCTGTACAACCTGTAATCCAAAGAATTTTTATTAAATTACAGGGCCACACAAAAGTATTCCACTACATACTGCTGTACGGGGAAACATTGTTTGGAGCGTGTTTTAATTATATTCAACTATTTCACATTTTATGAATAAGATATACGTTGCTGAGGTGTAATAAAAATTACTTCCTGCATATTTACAGAAACGTAAAGATTTCGACTACTATACTGTATCCGAAGTACGCTCTACTATATCAGCAAGATCTGAATATTTTTAAAACTTCGTTATCGTACGAACGCACCTCATTTGCTACATTCACGTGCAATTTCCAACTTGTTAAATATTTGTTCCATGAACTTCCTTCCATGTTCTTGAAGATTTGTTCTTGAACTTCTAAGATATAAAGAAAATGTTTGACTTCATATTTTTCAGAGCAGATTTAGTCAATGGTTCAGTTATGGCAATCTGGGAGCCAGCAATAATTTTACAATAAAATAAAATTTGCAATCATGCCATGGAATTGATAACGTTGAAAATGGTCTTTCAGATTAACAAATGAGCATGTGTATTATGTTTTATATTTGGGCTCGTTTTATTATTACGAAACTTATTATTGAAATGATCTGCTGAGAATTCAGATTGTCTGAATCACGAAATTTTTAAAACATATTCTAACATGAGAATTAGAGAGTTAACCGATTTATCATTTAAAATATGTTGTAATGAGGCGCCTAATACCACATTTCCTAAGATACATAAGCAATTGTTGCGCAGTTTACAGAGAGAAGGAGGGACAAGAAAACATCTTTAAAACAAAAAATATCTTTGATTGATCATGTATAATGCAGATTAGCCTGCTTATATTACATATGATTTCAGCAGAAATCAATTTTGCGTACTATAAAATATGAAATTCTATATTTTAATGTTAACCGGAAAAAGTATGGCATAAATATGAACAAGAATAAGTGTTAGCGATAACAGATAATTTGGATAATCCGAAGTTTATTTATTCAAGTTATCTTGCGGTTTCCAATGACCTCAAGTCAAATAAAAAAATTATATCACTGTTGACCAAAGTCGCCTGAAGATTACCAAACCAAACACAATTTTATCCCCCCCCCCATATATAACGTAACGGTCCGGGGCTGTCGCCAATACTTAGCATATTAGTATTTTGTATTTGGCTGATTAGAAATCGAAACAACATATTGTGTTGTTTACTGAGAAGCACAAGTACATTATTTTCAAGGCAACTTTTATTTTCAAATTAACATTCTATATATTATTAATTTTGTATTGGACAAATTGCACCATAAATTATACAAAAAATATGTACTAAAATAAATGCAGATTACTAAATGGTACATACATTTAAAATACACTTAAAAATTCATCAACGTTTCATTTGCTTCTACAAACGTCGTCAAGATACAATATAAAGACGTTAAACGCAATTTAAATTTTCAAAAAGTAAACACACACGAGCATAGTTGATTTGATGAAGCTAAAATTACAATTCCATGCAAAAATCTATATCTCAATAAAATTTTAGAATCCGTTAAATTCATTAAGCTCGAGCCGCGAGCTTGTAACGATCAATTATCATACTACATTCATAAAATCTGGCCCAATATGCTATAATTAATTAAGCAGTTTTACGCAGTTTCAACTCTCAAGGACTATGCTCGTAGATGTATGTGTTTAAATTTTGAAACTTTAAATTGCATTTAACATTTTTATATTGCATCCTGACGACGTTTGCAGAAGCGAATGAAACGTTGATGAATTTTTAAGGGTATTTTAAATGTATTATTTTATAAGTGTACCATTTGGTAATCTATAGTTATTTTAGTACATATTTTTAGTATATATTATTAGTTGTAGTTTACAAAACAAAACGTTGTTATTATTATTTTAGTTCCATATCATTTCAATACAGCCATAATTTAAATGGCAAAAATCTCTAAATCGTGTCGAGATTTATATCATTACCGCTCTCTCGTAATTTGCTGAACATTAATGCTTGAATGCTGCAGATCAATGAATTATGTCAAAAGTTATTAATCAATAAATTTTCATTGTTTAATTATATCCTTTTTAATATATTTAAATATTTATCATTTTAAATGTTCTAGAAACTTTCATCGAAATCGTTATTGATGCATGACATTGTCACCATATTATTTTATTTACTTCTTTTAAATCCCAATCAATATACATATTAATTTGTTGCTTTTTAGTTTTAAACAATAGCTTAGTAAAAATTCATTTTATAATATTTTTTCATTATATATGCTTATACGTGAAAATTACAAATTTGGGAATAATGAGTTTGAATCTCTCATTTTTGCAAAGATTATAAACAATTTATTCACAAGATTTTGAAAGGTTGTCATCGTCCTTATGCAAAAAAGATGTTGACAACCTGCCCCCCCCCCATTTTTCCCAAAAATTCCTGTGTGTCTACATAACTTTTAATGTTTAATTAAAAAGGTAATAAAAATATTGTTCTATAATTATAAACTTACTTTCCATCGAATCACACCTGCCCGTAGCTATCAAGGGCCCCGAAGAAAGCATCATTCTTTGGCTCTTCATCTGTCTATCATAAAAAAATTATTCACGAATAATGCAGAAATGGTCAGAGTTAAAGTTCATACGCATTATATGCAGGCATAAAATTCGTACCGGTTCTTATTAACATCTTATTGCACGGTATCACAAAAAGGTGGTCACAACTTCATGAAAAAATACTAGTAGAATGCTAGTATATGTAGGGGGAAGTGGGGTACATTGATAGAGCATTTTTCTAAAAATTTTGTTGTTGTCTAGAAAGCAGAAATGTCAAATTATTTTTCTATGTGATGTCAGCAAAACCTGTGTAGTGTGTTATAAAAATGTACAATCGTTGTTTGATATAGTATTTTTGCAAGTAATTAAAAACATAAAAAATTAAAAGTAATTTGTATCAATGTGCCCCATCCCCGGGGCAGATTGATACCTTTTGATAAGTCTGGGAAAAATGGAGACAAAATAACACCAATGCATATTTTTCATAAAAAAAAATAGTTAGCAAACCATTTTATATTATTTTTAAAAATTTAAATAACCCACACTTTATTTGTAAGCAATATTAAAGCAATCAAAATGAAATGTTTAATGACCTGATGTTCTGGCTGTTCCTTGTCTGATTGTTGGCAGTAGTAACTTGGTCATATCTGATACTTCAACCCCAGAATTATCTTCTTTCTTAGGAAAGATAAAAACTTACCAAGTTTTCTCATTATAAATCGGTTTATATACAGAAAATAAAGGATAATTATATTAAAAATTCTGTTTTTAATATAATTATCCTGTGCTGTTCTACAGCTTGTTTCTCTTACGTAACACTTTTTATGTAGAAAATGCTTTTTTCTCTGGAAAATTGGTATAGATTTGAGATTTTTCAGTCTGGCGTCCTTTTCGTTAATTAGTTCTACTAGCACTATATGTTGGGTAAGTTCGTACGTCTTGTCTTTGCAAAATTACTATAAAATGTTCTAATATAAAGAAATTAAAGTTATTTCACTTCAATAAAAACATTAAAATTTTTCGCGAAAAATGGTTGGATTAATTAGTTCATTGTAAAAAAAATAATAAAAGGTAATGAAAAAATGAACCACAAAAAGATTTAGGTTGTATCAATGTGCCCAGGCAAAGACTATATCAATGTGCCCCATACAGCCATTTTGAGTAAAATGAGTCTCAAATCCAATACTTGATAATTTATCCAACAAAAAAGAATCAGAAATTGATTACTTGTCAGAGAGAGTATTTCTTTTTTCGGTTGAAAATACTGTAACAGTTGAATAATACTATTTAAATTGAACACCTCAAATTTACTTTTGTCCTACAAAAACAATTAATCACTCGTGCCATTTCAACAAACAACTGAATCATTCCAAAACTTTCTGTATATAGCTGAGTGCACTAGTACCACCTTTTGGAGCTGTTCTAAAACTTCTGTGATGATCCTGTGTGCAGTACAGGGGGTGTATCAATGTGCTCCAAGTATCAATGTCCCCCACTTCCCCCTATATATTTTTCTACTTGGTATAATACGTTCCATTCGTTAATTATAATGGATAATATATTAATACATAATATTTTAGTGGAAGGCTTTTGGATTTCTCGATTATTTTTTATCGACTAATTTCAAAATATCTTAATAAAAATAGTTAAAAATATTTCAAATCTAATTGGTGAAAGTGTTTTCTTTCTTTCTATCTTTTTCTTGCAATGTTTCAGTAGACTTTTGAGAAAACTCTATTGCTTTTTTCTACCTTTCATAATATGTTAAACAAATACAAAATGCGAATAAAAAAAAAATAATTTTCTGTTTCATGATTCATGTTTTATTTTATTATGAGAGCTTTATAACTTTCTTCAATATAATCAATTCTCTAAGAAAATTATCCATTTTTGCTAAGTAAAGTTAGGAGTACAAATATATATATATATATATATATATATATATATCGGCTGCTCCAAAAGTCAGGACAAATTTTAAAAATGAAGAATTTAAAAACGAATCACGATAAAAGGTACGATTTGCACTAAACGGATGTAAAAGAAACCGGGTTTTGTGTGGCAATGAAAAAAATTGTTCTATTGGAATTTGTTGAAAAGTACCCTTTCAACATGCAAAAGTGACAGTCTGGTGTGGCTTCACAGCAGATTTCATAATTCGTCCATTTTTTTCGAGAAAGTCATACCTGTGACTTTTGACTGTTAAGATTCTTGAAATCAAAAATGTATCGCGACCAACCGGCATCACCAGAAAGATGCCATCCGCCAAAATGTGTCTTCCATAACGCAAGAAATGCTACTAAATGCTGTGAAGGTTGTGGTACCTCGTCTCACAGGTATACTTCTGTTACATGGACATCACATTGAACAGTTATTGTAGTATTAATTAACCTTAATTAAGCTGACTTGTAAGTTGTCAACATTTTTTCATTTGTAAATCATCTGTTGGTGCAATAAAACGCTGTAGAGTCATTTGTTTATCGCCACAGAATTATTTTTTTTCCTTGCGACATAAAACCCGGTTCTTTTTCATCCGTTTTGTGCAAACCGTATCTTTTTATTTTGATTTGTTTTCGAATTATTCATTTTTAAATTTCTTCCTGACTTCTAGATCACCCGGTGTATATATATGTGTGATTACTTGTTTTCATGCAGAATCGTGAGAAGGAGGGGACGGTCGCCCCGGGTGCGCAAATTGAGGGGTCACCAATTTAAAATTACCATCGCCCCTTTTTTTTTGGTAAAAATATTATAGAAATGTATATACAGGGTGTCCGAAAAGTCTAGAAACGGTCGAATAACTCGGGAAATACATATGAGATTGAAAAACGTAAATATACGTGTTAAATATTTTTGAATAATCTACTCTGTGATACCAAATTTGACTTTCGCAACCGACCCCCTGGGGGTCAAAGGGGGTCCAACTTTGAAATCTTAAATTATAACCCCCATTTTTTATTGCAGATTCAGATTCTACGGACAAAAATACGTAACTTTTGTATTTGTAGTTTATTTCGAATCCTCGTTTATCACGGTGTAATCGAGCATATTAAATCGATACATATTTCGGCTTTTCCAACTTGATTTTCCCTAATCGAAATTAATTGGGGAGAATTTTTGTCATCAAATTCCTCGTATTTTGCAGGAATAGCGTTTCCTGAAAATCACCCGTGCCGATTATTTCGATAGTGCTACACAGTTAAAAATTTGACCCATTTGCTCTAGCGTCACTCCACAGCTTTTATAGAATATCTCTTTCATGACCAATGAGAATGTTCCATCACACAGTAAAGTAACCGTTTTCTATAAAAGCAGTGGAGTGACGCTGTAGCAAATGAGTGAAATTTTTTACAGTGTATAGGGTTTTTTATATTTTTCTCTAGAAAAATTCATTGAAATATATTAGTTTAGTTTTCTATTTGGATTTTTATTTTATCCATTAAATGGTTTCTAAAATACGACCTACTTGTTTTGATGTTTAAATGTGTAAATAAGAACCTCCCCTCCCGAATAGAAAAAGTACATCTTCAGTGTTTGGGGGCGGGGTATGTAAATATTTTTCGTTTCGATAAGTTCTGCCTTCTTTTCTTTCCTTTTTTTTTTTAATCATTTAATTCAGTCGGGCGGATGGGAATGCGTGGAGTTTTTTTAAATAATTTCTATTATGTAGAATAACATGTAAGACAAATTGACCTGCGTGTTTCGATCTTTTAACGTATAAATATGCACCTTCTCTAAGAAATAGAAAAAGGATAATTTTAATTATTTGACGGCGGGAGGTGTGTATATTATGCGTTTTCATGGATTCTGTTGTTTTTTTTTTTTTAAATCATCTAATACTCTGATGTGGGTATATGTTTTTTTTTTTTTTAACTATTACTACAAAAAAATATAGGACAAAATATTATAACATAAAGTTATAAAACATTTTTTGTGCGGACTGTGCAACGGAAAAAGAACTATCGTAAATCCGTGGTACTTACGGAACCCGTTACTTTCCAAGTGAAATATCAGTATTTTTTTATAAAATAAATAAAGCTTCTATAAACACTCATAATTTTGCCTTTCTTAACAAGTGATTTTCAATAAGAAAATATTCGTTCTTAGTATTTCTTATTGAAATGAAATTGAAATGCAATCTTATTGAAATTATTTCCTATTCTAAAAATTCCAGGACCCTTAGGAACTCCCCTTAGGAAATTTTATTTTTTTATTTTTTTTTTTTTTTTTGGGGGGGGGGGGATTATATGTTTTCATAATTGCTTAATTACTGCAAGAACAAAATAATAAGGCAGGGAATTTTTAAACAATTTTTGTTGGTATATCATGATTTTTTGTAAATTAATATGCATTTAATTCCATTTAAAATTGTTTTTCATAAGTTTAACCGCTTAACGGATCAATATTTCTGATAAAAATTATTAAATAATGTATAATTTAGCATATCTTATATAGAATTTTTAATCTTTTATCACCTGTTATTTCAAAGAGAAATTTTTGCCTAATTGAATCAGAGAAATGCTTGGATTAAATAATGCAATATTTAAAACTAAATTTTACTGATGAGATAAATAAATTAGGATTGTTTTTTAAGCCTTTTTTTGGATTTTCGAAGATTGCGATTGTATTCGAACAAAATACATCAGATACATATTTTATTTTTTCCAACAGATTTTATCAACACAAAATTTGATAGGCCAGAGCTTTCTTCACCAAAGTAGTCGCATTAGCGGACACATGTTTGTTGAAAATAATCATTAAAGGTTGTTTCGATAACAGAAGTGTTTTATATGCTTCTGCCATAGAAATTAATAGAAATATATTCAATTATTTTTCCATTTGTGCTTTTATTTTATCCAATCAATCAAATCAAATATTAACCACTTATAAATAATTTTAATAAATGCAATGCATTAGTAATCCATAAATATACCTATATTATAAACAGGTAAAATTACTTTATTTGTAGAGGAAAATCTGCGGATCTACCGAACTGATTTCAAAAACAATGATACTAAAAGGATGGTGTTCCCCCCAAATCAAATATAGACTATCTCTTATGTCCATAGCACGAACTCAAGGGGAGCGCAGGAAAAAAAACTTTCTAAAAATGCAATTTTGTAATATTGAAAGCCCTAGCAAAATGAAATTTGGCATGTTAACCGTAATTTTTCCTATCATGATTTGCCAGGCATCCATGCTTCAATCATAATTTATATTTCTCACCAGTAAAATCTAATTTTAAATATTGCATTACTTAATCCGAGCATTCTTCGGATTCAATAAGGCAAAAGTTTCCCTTTGAAATAACCCGTCATAAAAGATTAAAAATTGTATACAAGATATGCTAAATTAGACATTATTTGAAACTTTTTACCAGAAATATTGATCCGTTAAGCGGTTAAATTTACGAAAAACAATTTTAAATTGAATAAAATATATATTCATTTATAAAAAATTATGATATATCAACAAAAATTGTCGAAAAAATCCCTGCCCTATTATTTTGTTGTTGCAGTAATTAATCAATTATGAAAACGTATAATCCCTCCCCCAAACTAAAATTTCAGGGTGTCTAAGGATCCTGCAATTTCTAGAATAAGAAATAATTTCAATAAGATTGCATTTCAATTTCATTTCAATAAGAAATGCTAACTACGAATATTTTCTTATTGAAAATCGCTAAAAAAGACAAAATAACGAATGTTTATAGAAGCTTTATTTATTTTATAAAGAAAATACTGATATTTCACTTGGAAAATAACGGGTTCCGTAAGTACAATGAATTTACGATACTTCTTCATCCGTTGCACAGCCAAAAAATATTTTATAACTTTATTTCTTAATATTTTGTCCTATATTTTTTCTGTAATAATAATAATAATCATAAAAACATACACCCACATCAGCTGTATTAGATGTTTTTTTTAAACAACAGAATATATGGAAACGCATAATATATACACATCCCATACTCAAATTATGAAATTTATTTTTTTCTATTTCTTAGGGAAGATGCATATTTATATGACAAAAGACACGCAGGTCAGTTTGCCTTACATTTTATTATACATTGTAAAAATTATTTAAAAAACTTCATACACGCCCAATTGCCCGCCTGAATTAAATGATTAAAAAAAAGAATCATCGATACGCAAAATATTTACATTCTCCGCCCAAAACTGAAGATATAATTTTTCTATTCGGGAGGGGAAGTTCACATTTTCACATTAGAACATCAAAACAAGTAGGTCGTATTTTGGAAACCATTTACTAGATAAAATAAAAATCGAAATAGAAAACTAAATTAATATATTTCAATGAATTTTTCTAGTGAAAAGCATAAAAAACTCTATACACTGTAAAAAATTTGACTCATTTGCTACAGCGTCACTCCGCCGCTTTTGTAGAAAACGGTTACTTTACTGTGTTATGAAGCATTCTCATTGGTCATAAAAGAGATATTGTATAAAAGCTGTGAAGTGACGCTGCAGCAAATGGGTCAAATTTTTAACAGTGTAGCACTATCGAAATAATCGCCACAGGTGATTTTCAGGAAACGCTATTCCTGAAAAAGACAAGGAATTTGACGTCAAAAATTCTGCCCAATCAGTTTCGATTAGGGAAAATCCCGTTGAAAAAGCCGAAATATCTATCGATTTAATATGCTAGATTACAACGTGATAAAAGAGGATTCGAAATAAACATCAAATACAAAAGTTACGTATTTTTGTCCGTAGAATCCGAATCTGCAATAAAAAATGGGGGTTATAATTTAAGATTTCAAAATTGGACCCCCCTCTGACCCCCAAAGTGTCGGTTGCGAAGGTCGAATTTGGTATCACTGAGTAGCTTATTTAAAAATATTTAACACTTATATTTAGGTTATTCAATCTCATATGTATTTCTCGAGTTATTCGACCGTTTCCAGACTTTTCGGACATCCTGTATATTTAAGTTATACTGCATTGATGTAATTTTTAATATTAATGCAACATATATTGTTTATTGCAATAATAATGGATAGAATGAAATGTCTTTTGCATCTTATAACCCTTTAACGATCATAGCATTTTCATTGCTAAGATGTCGAAATAAATGAATGACACCGGTAATTAAGAACAAATAGATTTCTAAATAAGAAAACGTGATTTTTCCACATACAAAATGAAAGAGATATTTTTAGATAAAAATACCGGTGTCAGTGTTGCGTATCGGAATTAAAATTTTGTGGTTTCGTGGCGAAACCAATGAACGTTAAAGGGTTAAAGAGTTATTTAACACTAGAACGCCCGAAAGGAGTCGATTCGACTCCAACCATGTAATTAAATTTCATTTCGAGCCAGAATTTTTTTCTTGAAATAAGTTAAATTTGAAACACGTAAATTTACTTTAAATAAATCAATTAAATCATTTCATATAAAAATTCTGGTATGAAATATTATTATGAAACTTGAGTAAAATTTCCGGGCGTTCTAGTGTTAAATTGAAAAATGATAATATACTTTATAATACTAAAATTTGAATTTTTTTATAAAATTAAAATTGGAATATATAAAATAGTTTGCTTCCCCGTACTTCTGAATTTTATTTTATTTTTTAAAATTCTGCACATATGCGTTAAGATATTTCTAAAATTTACACAAAAACTGATATCATAACAATAACATCGCTCTTTGTATTCTACTAGAAAACTTCTCATTGACCAATAATAAATTTTTAAATTCAGCAATTACGGAGTGGCTAAATTATTTTTTTAACTAATTAATTGATTACTTTCAAATAATGTCCATCTTTTTCATATCTTTTATAAAAATTTTAATCTTTTATCTGCAATTTTCAAAATAGAAATATTTTCCAAATTGACTCAGAAACCAAATCACGTCAAGTCAAAAATACGTTGCCTGTATGGTACAGTAGAGCCCGGATAATTCGGATTAAATGGGACCAGGCCCAATCCGGATTGTCGAATATTTGGATTATCCGGAGAATGTGAATAAATGAAGTAAAATATAACATACTCACATAAAATTACCTATATACTGAACATATTGAATTTTTACAGACATTAAAATTGTTTACGTTGTAATTATAAAATTTTACATATTGGGCTGTGCCAGTTTTGCGGGCCGCATGATCACACATTCCCTTGAGCTTAAGTAGTTCGTTGGATGTAGGTTTCACATGACGTTCAAAATACATCATTAATTGTTCAAAATGGGAAGTTGCTTCATTATAGTTTATAACTTCTAGTTGATCATCATTGATAATGGTTTTCGCCTGTATCATCTTCATTTTCTTCAGTTGTGCACAAAGCGATTATTAAGTCATCTGTAAGCGAGGCATTTTCTTCATTCTTTATTAGTTACTGCTTCCAAACAATTGCTAAAGTCGCTGATATCAACATCTGAGCAACCATAAAGTTTTTAAAACAAGCTGACAAAATCTTCAAGCGTAATTTCGCTTTTATTCTCGTTTATTCCTCTTTCTATTTCGATTTTCCGCACAATTTTCCGATTTTAGCACGAAGACAAGGATTGAATTTCTCCAATAATTATAGACAGGTTGTAAGTTTGAGTTGATCTCTTTTTTATATCCATGGTTGTGACTTAAAAATTATATGCTGTAGTCAAAACAATAAACGAAAAAAATAGTGAGGCAGGGAATGCGTACGGTGGAAGCCGAAAAAAACAAGGGAAAACAGAGAGCATAAGGTATTTTCGTGTATAAATATAAAATGAAAAAAATAAATAAATCTATATTTTAATTCACACCGGTAAAAGTATTCTGTAAATGTGAATGACATTATGTGTTTCACGTCGTGCTTATATTCTTTCTAAGACTACAGGGCAATCGTGATATCTTGCTGCACTAAAAGGACAGCAAGTCAAATAAAGAGAAGAAGATAGTCTTGAAAGCTTGGTTCTCGTCCCAACGGTTGCGATAACGTCTGCATGAAAATAGTATTTTTAAATACGAGTGTTTTCTATATGCGTTGGTAGTCTGTTTTCGATAATCAGGTTTCACTTTCCTAGTTCGAGTGCCCTCACGACTGCTATGACTGATTGAATCCGTATTGCTAACTTTCAGTGTATTTTTAAAAGTCTTTCTTGAACATCTATACTAATAAAATCCGTGCGGCTCTATCTGTCTTTCTGTCTGTCTGCTTGAAGCCGATTACAGTTCGCAACGCGGGCGAGTTGTAAGTCGCGAGAGGTGTCTTTCGATTCGAAAAATTCCGGGAAAGTCATTTCGGGCATTTTAGAGACCGTGAGACCAAAATAAAAAAAGTTATGAATTAAAAACCGGTCGGGAATCGGAACGGGAAAGTTCTCATTTCCGAAATGGAGCCCTGAGGCAGAACACTGTGCCACCTTGCGGTGAACGACTTGTACTTTTCCCCTTTGGCTAAAAGAAGAAGCAGGCGAAAACCCCTTTTTCTCCCGTCATTTTGTCAAAGAATGTATCAGAGAAAAAGAACTAATTGGTAAAAAATGTTAAACACGGTTTATTTTCATACTTTTTCTTTTTGGTACCGTACACAAATATTGTGTAACCTAAGATTTACGCGATTAATACTAATTTCTGTTAGTAGAAACGGAAAACGAGCTGCCAAAATTATTTGTTAGTTATGTTGTTTGTGCTATTAATGAAATTACTTATTTTTTTTTTAATAGCAGTCTTTTGCAGTTTTTAATACCGAAACTTTTTTTGCGCTTTTTTTCTTAAACCATCATGCAAACAATTTTTTAAGTAGAAAAAAACTGATTACATATTCAGAATCTGCGTAAAAGTCTGCTTCTGATGAACCAAAAAATACGAGAAAATGTCTTATGGGCGCGCAGCGCCAACCGTGCAAAAACAAATATTTTTAACGGGACGATGGCGACCATGGCACGTAGCGCCGGTGAGTGGTAGGCCGGTGGGCCGCCTTTGCACGGTGGGCGCGTAGCGCCCACTGTGCGAAATCACATATTTTTAACGGGATAATGGGCGCATAACAACCATAGCTCTTTAATTTACTTTTTTTGTGCTTGAGGATTCGAACACCAAGACTTGCTTATTAAATGAATTTTTTTGCTTATTACATACTGCTTAATATTGAGGTTCGTTTGGAAAAAGCGGCCCAGCTAGCGGGCGTAGCTCGCTAGTATTAACCCCTTCGCGACGGGAGCTTTTTACGAGATTTTTAATGTTTTGGCACCAGTCTTAAAAAACAGAAATTTGTACCTTTTTAAATCGATAAAATGCTCCGATTGAATAAGTCAAATTTTACAGTATAATTTTACCGGTGGGAATAATCAGGGATTCTTAAGCCTTTTTGCAGCACGTATACGTGTCGCTCGTCCCCAAGGGGTTAATTAAAATGTGAGCTATCATATACTGATTTTATTATGACGCGTAAAAACATTATCCTCAGCAGTAAGATTGCTTCATAAGTCTTGCCCTTTTTTTTTTATAATAATATTAGTATTAAGCAATCACTGATTCAAAAAGACATGTTCAGTAATAAGAAATAAAAAAAACAGGCCAAACTCGTAGATCCACCCAAAGGTATGAAAATAAGGAAGAATTAGAGTAAAAAAAAACACAATGATAAACCTATGAATCAAACGTTAACCCTTTAACGACCATAGCATTTTCATTGCTAAGATGTCGAAATAAATGAATGACACCGGTAATTAAGAACAAACATATTTCTAAATAAGGAAATGTGATTTTTCACATATAAAATAAAAGGGATATTTTTAGATAAAAATACCGGTGTCAGTGTTGCGTATCGGAATTAAAATTTTGTGGTTTCGTGGCGAAACCAATGAACGTTAAAGGGTTAAATCGTCAAAATATTTCAATTAAGTAAAATGGCGTTTTCTGTATTAAAATATTGGTATCAAAAAGCCGGAGACTTAGCCGCTCTGTTTTGTGTTTTAAAGTAAAATAACAAAATATAAATAAAAATTAAGAGACATTTTAAATACATATTTATTATTCAGTAGTTTATTATAAACCATTTTATTAGCATATGTTATACACATCATTTAAAATACTTGAATATGTAATTTAAATGATGCTTTTTTTTTACTTCCCTGTTGCCGTGTCTTTAAACAGAAAGAGTAAAAATGCTACTTTCTAAATAATACATTCAATAGATAGCGCTCTCTACCAATAGTCCAGGCATTTGTTAAAAAATAAATGCAAGTTTTGGTGTAGTTTTGATTTTTGGTTCTCTTTCAGTTTTTTGGGTCGCTGAACACGAATCTGGCATTATCCAACAAAATTTCTTACATTTTTTTGGCAAAAAACGTGGCTTTTTAAAGTTTTTTTTTTTTTTTAAATAACTTCAAAATTATACATTTTACATAAAATGACTTTTATGCAATACATAAATAATAGAGCACAAAATTTCCTACACTTTATACATTAAAAGTTTTTTCTCTGATCAATGGTTTAGCCGTGAGAGAACCGCAAAAATGGGTGTGAAAAGCAAAAAATTCCGAAAAACGTGAATTACAGCATCGTACGTCGATGAAGCATTAAAAAGAGCCATTTTACGCAAATTTTCCCCATTTAATAATACTAAATATATTATTATTGACTATATGTTATTAATTGGATGTTCATTTTTTCTTTCATAACTAAAAAATATATAAAAATGAGCATATCTGTGATCAAAATCTTCATTTGTATTACAAGATAATAATAGTAATAATTTCTTAATTTGACATTTAAATAATGTAAATAAAATAACTAAAACAGTGTTTAACAGATCCCTTCTGCACTTTCCTCCTTCATTGAAGGGGTGCAAGTGTGAAATAACCAAATAACGTTGGTCAAGCGCCCACTCTCGCATCCCATGTCCACGTTCAGTAGAATACTAATCCCCCCCCCCCATCCCCACCAGTCTCGCCTTTGTTAGAAATATGCGTCGCACAGATCACTAGCTTATCAAGAGGACACATTCCTCTCAGTTTCCATATACAACTGCTTACTTATAATTGAGTAATTTACCGTTTGTGTCTTCGTGTTCTGTCTTCAACATCTAAAATGATTTTGCGCTATGTCGCTGTGTTTTATTTTTGACTCTCCTTTAGAAGAGGAGCCGTCAGTGAAAGTTAGTCGAGGTACTGCAGCATAGATCAAGGCAAGTACAGAAAGAAAGAATCGAAAGGCAGTTTTCCTACAGGGTAAAACCTCAGTAGACGTACATGTTAAGTGTAGAAAAGTATACGTAAATGAACGGATGATTACTGCTTCTGTAAAGAAGGTTGAGGAACAAAGGGCTAGCACTTCTCAAATTTTAAGATCATCAACTCCTCAGTTTAATTTTCGAACTAATTGTTTCATATGTGGACTGTGCATTTCGTAAGAGTTCATTGCAACACAAGCTAACGCAATACTGTATACAGTGTGCGATACATGGGATTCAAAAGTACAATTCTGAAAACAGCAAGAGCTCGCAATGATGATTATGGGGAGGCATCAGAGCATCGAACCAGTGAATGATTTGATCGTAGCAGATGCTCAATACCACATCAAATGTTTTAAATATATTTATGGGAGGCCGAAGGTCCAATAACAGAAGAAACATGGTCCATTTGCTGAGGCAATCGACCAAGTAATGCAAAGTATATACGATTACCTCGAAAATCATGATGACGAGTGTCAATTTTCCGTGGAAGACTTATGAAAGAGGTTACAGGGAGTTATCAACCTGATATGAGAACTGTAAAGTTTATCCTCATTGAAAGATATGGACACGACATACTAATCACAAAGAATCAGAATAAAAAGTCCATTGCGTGTTTCAAGAGTATAAGAGGGAAGATACTGACTAATGCATGGTAGCAGCAAACATGTAAATCTGATCGAGATGAGAGGCTGCGAGTGGTTGAAGCAGCAGCAAAAATTATTTGCAATGATATACAGATTACAAATGTATGACACTCAAGAATATCCTCCAAAAAAAAAAATAAAGTAAAATAAAATAAACATAAAAAATTTGATAGATGTTCAAGAAAAAATGTACAATAGTGCATTTAAAAATGTACACAGTTAAATAGATACATACATATAGCTTTATGAAAACGCTTAAAACTAGATCGCAAGGAAAGCTGGTTATTTACGCTACATGTCGGCTCCATTTCTACAATGCTGTAGAATCATTTTTATTCACTGCGAAACACAAAAAATAACTAATTTACACACACTTAACCCCTTGCGGCGTGGTGGTATATCTATACTAGTAAATCCGCAGATCATGAGCCTAAACGTCAGGTCTTCAATTTTTTCTATTTTAAACTTAGAATGAATTAGAATTTGTAGACTAAGAAAAGAGCCAAATTAAGAACCTTGTCTCTACGTTGAAAAATACTGGTTCAGACTTTTATTCAGCATATCTTTCTCTGCTCCATAGGCATACGGAATTTTATTTGTAAATTATAGAATACGGTGAGACAAAACAGTTGCTCCTGAGAAATTATTCCAAAAACAGCTCCGCGAGTTTGAGAACCCCTGTATTAAATAAATATAACTTTTAAAAAGTTCAATTTAATTTACACCAGATTTTTTTAACCCTTTCAGGCACACTGTGCCCGGTCTGGGATACCTAATTTTAATTCCAAACTTGAAAACGGCACCAGTAATATTTTAGTAAAATTTTGCGTTTTTAATAAAACCTTAAACTATGGAACTCAATATTTCTAAAAAATTCGTTTGTGAATTCCGGTGTCAGCTGATAATTTCTCATTTTACTAACAGATTTTGTCCGTACCGGAAAGGGTTAAGGATATATTACATACATTAATACAAAAATATGCTATTCAATAGTCACACTTCTTCTGTTTGTTGCGTCAAATATCTTTGAAACGTATTTGAAGCTCTAGCAGCTTCCTATATGTAAAAATTATGATAATCTGCTATTTTGGCTTTTTTTTACCTTTTAAGCAGTGTTGCCAGATGGGCTACTTTTTTTAAATTCTGATTCTTGATTGGCACCACTTTTTACAAATGCTAAAATGTGCCTTATTCACTGACATGATAATTAAGGCGAAAGCAAAAGGTAATTTACTCTTTCGAAAAAGTGGTACCAGTCAACAAATCCCATTTTAAAAAAAGTAGCCCACTGGCGACAGTGCTTTTAAGACCTGATTCCGTGCAAGCAAGACATATTTCTGTACATCATAAATTAAAAATATTTGTCGCATCGACACAAAGAATGAAAAATACCAAAATCTCGGCGAGTATTCAAATTCATAATATTCGTCAACACTAACGTCCTAAAATGCCGGTTCAAAATTACGCCTTAGAAGTAACATAGCGAGTTGAACACTTAACTGTACATTTTAGCAACTTTTCAGTAAAACAATGAAAATTATTGAATTGGAATATTTTCACAGTAACACTTTCGAGAGCAAAGCACTTACATTTCTGAATTGTTGAAAAGAATGAATGACACGGGAATTTATAAATAAATTTATTTGCAAATAAATAAAAAGTTAACCCTTGGTACTTCGTTGTCTCCCCTGCTGAGACGTATTCTTTCCTTCCAAAATTAGTTTTTGGCACCAGTAATAAAGGAAATAAAAATTTTCCTGATTTAATCAGAGAGTTTTGGAAATTGTCTACTTCGAGGAAAGTTAATTTTCAAAAAATGGTGCTAATCGAATAAAATTTCTGTAAGAGGCACGGGAATGCAAAAGATTAAATTTCATATACATCTGTTTTTTTCACCAAAACTTGCTTGTGAATCCAAATTAAGTGGTTTTTCATATCACACCACCGCCCCTCGAAGAGTTAACATAAATGTGCTACTCTTGCAAGTAAACTAGTGTCCATTTATTCTGAAAATTCCCCTATTCTAAAGAGAGCTAAGAAAAATTTCTTAAAAAAATAAAGTAAAATAAAGTAAAACATAAAAAACGTGATAGATGTTCAAGAAAAAATGTACAATAGTGCATTTAAAAATGTACACAGTTAAATAGATACATACATATAGCTTGATGAAAATGCTTAAAACTAGATCGCAATGAAAGCTGGTTCTTTACGCTACATGTCGGCTCCATTTCTACAATGCTGTTGAATCATTTTTATTCACTGCGAAACAAAAAAATAACTAATTTACACACATTTAACCCCCTGCGTCGTGGTGGTACATCTATACTAGTAAATCCGCAGATCATGAGCCTAAACGTCAGCTCTTCATTTTTTTCTATTTTAAACGTAGAATGAATTAGAATTTGAAGACTAAGAAAAGAGCCAAATTAAGAACCTTGTCTCCACGTTGAAAAATACTGGTTCGGAATTTTATTCAGCATATCTTTCTCTGCTCCATAGGCATAAGGAATTTTTATTTGTAAATTATAGATTACGGTGGGACAAAACCGTTGCGCCTGAGATATTCCTCCAAAAACAGCTCCGCGAGTTTGGGAACCCCTGTGTTAAATAAATATAACTTTTAAAAAGTTCAATTTAATTTACACCAGATTTATTTAAGGATATATTACATACAGTAATACAAAAATATGCTGGTCCGTAGTCACTCTTCTGTTTGTTGCATCGAATAACTTTGAAACGTAGTTGAAGCTCTAGCAGCTTCCTATACGTAAAAATTATGATAATCTGCTATTTTGGTTTTTTTTTACCCTTTTAGACCTGGTTCCCTGCAAGCAAGACATTTTTCTGCACATCATAAATTCAAAATATTTGTGGCATCGATACAAAGAATGAAAAATACCAAAATCTCGGCGAGTATTCAAATTCATAATATTCGTCAACACTAACGCCCTGAAATGCCGGTTCAAACGTCTAAAAATTTGTGCCCTAAAAAGTATCCTTTTTAGGGCACCATGCTTATTGAAAGACTTGCAATTGCCAACTTATTCTGATATCATGCGCCACTTCTACTGGTTGCGAAGCGATATGGGAGAAAATCGAGAAATCCAATATTAGTCAATAGATGATATTATTAAAATGGTAGTTGGAAAAGTTACTGAAATCTGAATAAAAGCTTCCATACCAGTGTTTTCCCAGCGATCAATTAACAAAGAAATTAAAAACTATTAAAAGAAGTGTAGATCATTGGAGAAATCCTGTAATCGTATGGGCTTGAAAGTAACCCGCGAAGAATTCGTATGAATTGCGGAAACCTCTCTGTTTAACATTGCAGCTTGTAAGACCTAACCCATTAGTGCCTAGCGTCCCTTTTTAGGGACGCTTCAAAAGGTGCATTCAGCACTGTTTTTGACACCGGTAAAAAAGAAAAGCAATGATTATTTTATTTAAGTAATGCATTTTCGTGATTAATGAACTAAACTTAAATCTTCTAAAAATAGTGGTGCCAGCCAAATAAAATTTACGCAAAAGATGCTGGGCACGAATTGGTTTAACAATTGTAGCTGCGACATCCGTATCGGGAGATGAACTTCTTGAATGATCAAAGACCTGGTCGAAAAATGTTTTTCGGAAATATTGATTTAAAAACAAGCAAAACACTTGAAAAGAAAACTAGTCGTTGGGGGCCACCGTAATACTTACCCATCATGGATATGTATATGAAAATAAAACGTGTGAAACTATTTATACAATGCATTGCAATTCATAAACAAAATTTAAATATTGTTAATATACATAGTAATGCTATATTAAAGAACTGCTGATGTACCAATTTCGACAAATTATATAAAACGCCAAACTACTCAAGTAGTACCGAACTGCGTAAAAGAAACATCCTTATAACTCCAAAAATAATAATTCTATTAACTAACGATTAACTGCGTCGGATTAAGCGTCTCAGTTCCAAATAAAATATACTTCTGAATTGAAATTTGAATGAAATACAGGGTCATGAAAAATCGAAGAATGTGGAAAACAAGATTACAAATATTTCGGCAACTAATTATCCGATCGACTTCGTTCTATATGCAAAATGTGTGTTATTTTATTGCCTTTTACGTCCATTTCTTAGAACAAAAAAATTCGAAATTTTTATATACCTTACATCAGAACGAATTTTTCGAGAGTCCGAAAAAAATAGTTCCGGATAATCGAGGTTGCTGATATTAAATAGGGTTTGTTCCATTCTTACTTACTAACTATATACAAAATTTCAAGTCTCTATCTCAATTTGTTCGGGAGATAGAGCGTTTACAGAAAGACAGCCAGACAGCCAGACAGACAGACGGACGGCAAATTTTTTTTTCTAAAAATATGTTTTTCGAAATCTCCACTATCTAAAACGTGTAAATCCGTCAAAAAAATTTTTCGATTTTCAAAACGATTGCAAGACTTACCCTATACTACGTATGATGGGTAAGTAATATCGCGGAAAATGAAAAGGGATCAGTTTTAAAGAGACTAGTGGTCTTTCAAGAAGTTCACCTGTTGTTGCGGTACTTTACGCTTGATCTCACAGCTACGATTGTTCAAGTCTTTACACTTACAAGATGCAATGTCAAACAGAGAGGTTTCACCATTTCGTACGAATTCTTCGTGGGTTGTCTTTACTTTCAAACCCATACGATTACAGGATTTCTCCAATGATCTACACTTCTTTTAATAGTTTTTAATCTTTTTGTAAATAGATCGTTGGGAAAACACTGATATGGAAGCTTTTATTCAGATTTCGGTAACTTTTTCACCTACCATTTTAATAACATTATCTATTGACTAATATTGGATTTCTCGATTTCCTCCCATATCGCTTCGCAACCAGTAGTGGCGCATGATATCAGTATAAGTTGGCAATTGAACGTCTTTCAATAAGCATGGTACCCCAAAAAGGGTACTTTTCATGCTGTCGCGTGTTTTTTACATTGCCATGGACTTTCATACCACCCATTTCTAAGCTCATCGTAATAAAACGCACAAAACACTGTAATGGTACGTCAAACGATCCAAAAAGTACTGAATCTCTCTATGAAAAGGTTTCACATCCACACTTAATAAATGTTGCAGGTTTTCAGCATGGTAAAATAATAACAATCCCTTATCGCAATTTTCTCTTCTCTTTTATATCCTCCTTCACTCCCTCAATTTTTCGATGAGGCATTGCGCTCGCGAGTCCTGCTTCACCCTCTTTTCGCCTTCCTGATTTGTTTTTGAGTTATACTGCTGTCCATTGCCCAAATATATGACCTTTGACGCATAGAAAAAATTTAAAGACCAAGGAACATAAATAAGAGAGAAATTAACGAAAGATTCAAATCAATACAATTTTTGCCTGTTGTAAAAAGCTGTGAAAATCAGCTAATTTTAAATACACTTAACAATTAAATAATGCATTATCAGAACTTATTTAAGCATTTGGTACGTTAAAGATGCCTTTTCAAGTAACTAGTACCAAAATAAATTTAATTTAACATTTTTAACTTTTTAGCTAAAAAAGTTCAAAAATCAGCATTTTTGCAAATTTTCAAGCCATTTGAGTACAAAAAATCTCAAATTTTTTGTGTGAACTGAGTGCCACCAGTGGCCACTTTTCCGCACCCGCCATAATTGAAAATCGAAAAAAAGTTTTTTCGGCCCCCGTTATCGACCACTGTTGCAAGAAAAATAAAATACAAAATGCTTTTTTTTATTAGTGGTGCGAATAGAATATAAAAATAACAGTATTGTAGAGGTCTGCACGGGCCGGAATTTCCAGGCCCGGCCCGGCCCGGCCCGTTGTAAAACTCAAAAGTTCGGCCCGGGCCCGGCCCGGCCCGTTTAAATTTTTATATTTTAGGCCCGGCCCGGCGCGTACAAAAATCAGCGAAAACAGGCCCGGCCCGGCCCGGCCCGTTTTGGCCCGTTACAATTTATACGATTTCTGAAAAATTCTGATTTTTATCGTATAACTAAGATTCCTTTAAAGAATACTGCGTACATATCTATGTAATGATTGTACAGTATATTTTACAGCAAATACACATTAACAACATTAATGATTACTTAGATTCTTAGGCTTTCAACATTCGAATAAAGATTCATTAAAAAATTAATATGGCTTAGAATAAAAGAAAAAAGAAAGAAAGCTAAAAACATCGTTAATTTTGAAGCTGTTTAATAAAAGAAGATTTATAAATATATTTCTATATCATTTTATTACAGATTTCAATTCCAAATTCATTCTTAAATTCAGAGAAGCTCCTTTCTGATACATTTCTAAATTCATTTTTTTCTTCTCAGAAACGCATAAGATTAGCAGATATCTTTATTCAGAAACTATATAATCGAATAGCGTTATCCATTTTTTGATACAAGCGATTTAAGAATACTGCAAACAAATAAAATACTGTCATAATTAGCGTTTTGAATAGAATTTCCGGAAGCAATAGCAAGGCAAGGGAGAAAAACCTGCAATCATTTGAGAAACCATTATATCTCAACAAGGTTATACAAGTATTTTATTTACCAAAAATGAAAAACGCTATTCGACTCCAAATCCCTTCAATAGTTAGGCTTATCACTTTTGTACTTTTACAATTTAAATTAATCAGAAAATGTGTCAAACTTTCGCATTATTGAGAAATTAATTTAAAAATCATCAAGAAGTATATATCCGAAGACTAAGCTAACATGAGTTCTTCATCGCTGTTAATAATTTTACAAATCATGTTTTCTGCCAATAATTAAGTCTAGTACCGGTCCGGCCAATCTATAGTAGAAAAGTAATGCAAGCGTGATCTCGGACCGGCATGAGTCAGCTAAAAAAATGTTAAAACGGGTTACACACAATGTAATTCTCCGATGCCGATACACTGTGCATTTTTATATTGACGCTGTCAAACTAGTATGGCCACATTTATACTTATTCTCGTTAAAACCATTTTCGTTGAAAATAGCTCATATTTTATCGTTTCTGCTTAAATCTTCAGAACGGGCCGGCAGGCCCGAAAATTTTTTTATCGGCCCGGCCCGGCCCGTTTATGTTGTTTGTCGGCCCGTTAGAAAATTCGAAACGATTCCGCCGGCCCGGCCCGGCCCCCGGGCCAGGCCCGGGCCCGTGCAGACCTCTACAGTATTGCGGTCGCGGTTTGGACATTCACGGAGCTTAACCCTTTAACGATCATAGCATTTTCACTGCTAAGATGTCGAAATAAATGAATGACACCGGTAATTAAGAGCAAATATATTTCTAAATAAGAAAACGTGATTTTTCACATACATAATAAAAGGGATATTTCTAGATAAAAATACCTGTGTCAGTGTTGCGTATCGGAATTAAAATTTTGTGGTTTCGTGGCGAAACCAATGAACGTTAAAGGGTTAAGCCTCGCAAGTGTTAACCCTTTCCGGCGCAGACAAATTCTGTTCGTAAAATGAGAAATTGTTGGCTGACACCGGAATTTACAAAAGACTTTCTTAGAAATTAAGAATTCCCTGATTTAGGCTGTCATTGTAAAAGTAAAATTTTACTAAAATATTATTGGTGCCGTTTAAAGTTAGGTGTTGCCGGAGTGGTAACACTGCGCCGGAAAGGGTTAAGGGATTGCTGTACATACAGTGGTGAAATCTTACTCTTAGTTCGTCAGTTCGCTAATTTATGTATAGACAAACTTGTTCATTTCACTGCTTTTTTCTTCTTGTAATTATTTTTGACAATACTTTAGTAGCAATAATTTATAAATGATAACTTTATCTCAAAAATCCATTATTATTTTTTTAAATGCTTTCCTTAGAATCTATTAAAAGTATTATTATTAATGAGCAATAAATTCTTTTGACAAACTTAAAAGATAAAATACTAGTAACATTTAATTTTTTTTTTTTTTTTTTTTTTTTAAATAAACATAATTTGTAATTTTTTTTAATTAGTTTGTTTGGAAATTGGTATTATTCAGTTGCAATGTTTCACATCAGAATGCATCCCGAATGAGTGTTTAAGAGAATGAACAATATCCACTCAAGTCAGTTATTGAATGCAAAAAGGAAGTGATGCAATGAGATCCCGGAAACGTCGTCTGTCTGACAGTAGACAAAACGAAGTGGACAATTAAGGCATGAAATTGAAAAAGTATAACGTACGGCAAAGCAGATGACAACATTGTACATAGAACGAAACTAAATGAGAGATGAGCTTAATACAATATCAAAGATCTTCGATTTACGCTCGAATAAAGAACATTTAGTAAGAAGAAATGATTAGGTTTTGTTTACAAAAATAATTCGGTCATGCAAAAATTTATTCCTTTGATAGCCATTATATTAAGTATTGCTTGAAATACAGAACTCTTTTGCTATGTTTTTTTATTGTCTGTTAATATAAGATTTTAATTTATAGCTGAAGAAATATTTTGAGATGTGAAAAAAAAACCCAGATATAAAGCATTTTTAATTATATTTTTTTAAATCTTTTCCAATATAGTTTTAAAAAAACATTTATGAAATAAAAGGTAAAATTTCAGTACAAAATTCACCTTGATTAATAAATGATATTCATAAAAATGCAAATAAATGTATATTCATTGATGAAAGGTGTGTAAAACGTAATATAAATTCATTTAAAAATACAGGACTAACAAAAGTAAGCAAAACGTGTAATGTAATGCATGAGGCATCTCAATAACCCAACTTCATGAGCTGTTCAGTTTGAAATTGGGCAAGTCTATTTAGCGAAAAACAATTAGTTAAGATAAAATGTTAGCATAGGAATGAATGTACATTGAATGAATGGTCATATTTTTAATTGATTCATAATAAACATTTCTTTTTTTTAATATTAGTATAAGAGTGATTCTCCGTTAAGAGGCAATAGTGCATTCCCTTATTCCTAACATCAAAAATGTTATCAAAAACAGTTTTATTTATTTCATTTATTTATTTATTTATTTATTTATTTTGTATTTGTGTATTTCTATAACAGCGTTCGTTTAAGAATAAATTCAGCAAGATGATAGTTATTAATTATAAAAGTGATATTAATTATAAAAGTTTTTTAAAAAATAATTTAATATAAGATAGTCGTTCCCTCGCTTGTTCCCTACTCTTTCTATGTAATTTTAAACATATTTTTTCTGAAATTTAATTTAAAAAAATAATCATTATGAAAGTTTTTTAGCAAAGTTAAATAATTATATTAATCGTAAAAACTAGTTGCTTATTTTTCACTTGATTAAAAAAGTTATTTTGATTAACATTTAATATTTTCCCGCAGTTTAAAATCATTCCCTCACACTTTGGAAAAAAATCTAAATTTCAGCCACATAAAAGCAGCATTATTCCCAATATTTTGTTTGTGGCGTTGGCAATTTTCTGTTTCGGCGTTTTTAATTAGAGATGGTCATTTTATGATGTAAAATAAAATAAAGCAACGAACATTTGTGCAGGGGTGTTTTTTTAAATATCATTCCCTCACGCAAGATGCCCATTTCTAGATAAGTCACATAAGTCAATCAGATAAGTCACATAAGTCCCTTGATATAAATCTATTTTTTACGTTTATGTGTAAATCGCTCAATAGGTGTCTCTTCTATGCCGCAATTTTAATGATTTCTGCAAAGAACAATAGCACGGATTCCTTTCAAACTTCAGATTCGATTATTCCTTGGCATGAACTGATATAGATCAGTATCCTTAAAAATGGACACCTTGTTTTTATTTTACTGGCAACCAGGAAATTTAAATAAAATTTTCCTGTTAATATTTTCAGGGGTATTTTATATTTTCGCAAAATGTTTAAATAAATTATTAGCGGCAGTTTTTATACGAAAATTGTTTTGTAAACTAATAAACGTGTGTTTTCGTGTATGTAATAATTGGGAAATTTTCATTGAAAAATTCTGGAGAGAAAGTTGTAAAATTATGAGATGCCTCTGCAACATAAGGTTGCTTTCAAAATTTTTGCCCTCCAAAAGGTTAAAAGAAGCTTGAAAGTAATCACGTTTGTATTTTCTAATAAATTGTTTTATAAATTCTTGTGCAAGTAAAATTATTTTAAACAGATCTACTCCTCGAAGGAATCGGTTAACCCTTTGAGGGAAATAAAATTCAGTTCTTAAAATGCTGAATTAATTAAAAGACATCAGATTTTAAAAATAAATATATTTAAAAAAATAAAAGCTTTCCGTCACGTACTTGATAAAGTTAAAATTTTCAGTTAAAAATTCTGGCGTCAATGTAGCACTTCGCGATTAAAATTAAGTGGGATATATTTTATCCCATCGCCCCTTAAGGGGTTAAAATTTAATTGGCTTTATTCATCTTGCTCTCACAGATGAGAGCAAGGTATCTTAAACAGAAGCGCAGTGACACGAGACAGTTACCTCATTAGCTGCAAATGCCTATTACGGTTTATACTTACAACATACTTTTTCTGGTGTACATTTAAAGCTATATTTTTCATAATTTTAGTGATACAAATCAATTTCAGTGGCAATCATAAACGATACGTAATATACTTACGAAATAAATAAACAATACGTAAATAAATAAACGTACGTGCATTAACAGTGAATCAAAGAACGACAATTTTAGTTCCCAGATATTTTCTAGTCTATGTTATTCCCTCAATAGCTGTGTGAAAATCAACGAATTTGTGAATGATTTTTCATTTACTTGTTTATCGTGTAAAACCTGACATGCAGAACCTCATTGAAAGCTATTTCAAATCCTATTTTAAAACCGAGAAAACAGAACAGCAGAGCGGTAATATCATATCCAGTCATATATAAAGTCAACTTTAAAAGTCAAAGTTTACACATAGACACATAACTACCGCCAACAGAAAAATTTAAAAGTACTGATGAATAAATGCATGATTGAATGTTTTGCATTTATTTCAGTGTTATGCGAGTAATTTGAAGAATTTCTTTTGGTAATTTACAGGGGATAGAGTTTGAAGGAATTTTTTCAAGACTTATTCATTTTCGAAATTTTTATTTGGTTTTGTGTAAAATTGTGTTTTTATTTCTACAAAATATAGAAATATGTAAAAATAGCTGTTGTTGTATTTTTCAATTATTTTTTTTCAAAAATTTAGGAAAATATTGTTTTTATGTTTTGAATTTTCTTATTCATAACAAAGAAGGAAATTAAAAAATTGTATTTTGGGAAATGAATTGTATTATTTGAATTAAAAATGCATTTTCTTATCGTTAAAGTGTGCACAATTTTATTTAGGTTTTATCGCTTAAAAAATAATTTTAATTTCTCATTAATTATATAATAGGGATTTTAAGACCTATAAATGTCAATTAATGAAATATTAATATTTCTTAGTGATTTTTGTATGTCTGAGGTTTTTCTAATAGCGGACACCCCCGAATAGCGGACAATTTCTGCGTTCCCGAGGTATCCGTTATTTAGAGATTTTAATGGAATTAGGTAATTGATATTATTATGTAGTCTTTAGAATAAAATTTTGCTTCATTGCTTTCTTACCACAGTACGCAATGTCTCAAAACCATAGCAATTTACATATAATTAGATAATTGATATTGTGATGTAGTCTTTAGAATGAAATTTTGCTTCATTTGCTTCATTGTTTTCTTACCGCAGTACACAATATCTCAAAACCATAACAATTACATATAATTAGATAATTGATATTGTGTAGTCTTTAGAATGAAATTTTGCTTCATTTGTCAAGTTAGGAGCAAAACCCAAAGCCCGACCCAAGACAACAATACGGTACTAGTTGTACCGATCATTATTCAGCAAAGAATTCATGTGGTGGAATCAACCAAAAATCCCCACAGAACATCAAAATGTGTCTCTTTGGAAATGATCGAAATTTTACTTTTTCATCGTCTTGGAAAAAAAACGCCTGAATATGACTTCCAAAGTGTTATGCTGTGATATTTTTCAAATTCTTCTGATGGACAATATTTAGGGATGAGATTTCTGCGTTTTTTGCAAGACCAGTATTTTATTAGAGAAAATTTTGAGAAAAAATGAAATGATATTTTCTGTAAAAAAATACTGGTGTGCAAAAACGCGGTAATCTCATCAATGATTATTTCAATTTAACAGTGGCCTAATTCCACGAAAACTTGTCATGTCTGTCACATTCAACGACTTTTGGCTGCCAGTATTTTAGAACGGAAAAGTATGTCTTATTTAATCTGCGCTATCTCATAAGTTGAATTGGGCGAAGCAAACGTTTCGAAAATAACGGTGGCGAACAAGCTTAGCGATATTTAGCTGTGTGACAGACATGGCAAGTTTTCATGGAATTAATCAGTGACAGGTTTACCATGTTCCACGAAATGATTAAACCAAATAGGTGCATAAATTTCAGTTTGCATACATCCAGATTGATAACAAACTACTTTGGACTGTGGTAGCAGATTTTGCTCAAACAGCGGATTGTGACAAACTCGTGTAAAAACTAAAAGTGGCGGGATATAATGTCCAGTTGCATTAAAACAAATTTCTGCCGTTACTAATGTTCCATGCTCAGCTTATGAAACAATTCACATCTGCTTTTTGCCTCTTGCTGCAATAATTTTTGAAAGCTTGTTGGGGACTGTCGAAATTCCAGTTTCATCAGCTTTGTAAATTCTGTTTGGTGGAAAATGATATTTATCCATTAATTCTCCAATGCGTTGAAAAAGGGAGGGTACCGAAGTAGGATTAAATGCAGCGTGTCGCTGCAAGAAGCCATAAATCCAATCTATGCCAGCTACTGATGTACCACGTTTGATATGAACCTGAACAGATCTAAGCATGGGCGAAAAGGACTAAGTCGATATCGAAAATGGGAAAGTCAGTAGCATCCTGAGATAAGTGAGATGAGTTTATTTATTAAACATCTTAGATATGTCGAATAATTTTGGTGAATACCTTTTTGTTTCGGTCATTCACTAATATGTTTTTAAATATTACTTTGTAATTCTGTTATATCAAAATAGAGTTATAAAAAGTCAAATATAATTAAAAAAAAGATGATTTAAATTTATGATTATTAAACTTAGAGTAGTAACTTTTCCTCTCGCAATATAGTGTATGTAATCTTTTTAGAATTAACGATTGTGTGGCGTAATTTTAAAAATTGCTAAAGTGGCGATTTTTAAAAATTATTTCTTTACATTATTGTTTACTTCATCTATTTAAATTATTTGCATGGATTGGGTATGAATATGGCACAGATATATACGCAAATGGATAGAATGAATTTTTCCAACGCAAATTTGGCGAAATCCTCGTTTTCGAATACCAGTTGCACATACATTTTTCAATTATTTTCTATTATTTTAAAAAACAAATAACAATAAATAAAAAAAAGTTAAAATATATTAAATATTAAAAACCAATAACTATAAAACAAAAAATATTTTACATTATTTGAAAAAACAAAAAAAAGCAAACTAATTACGAGTAAATAAACAAAAATAGCAGGGTTACCATATCAGGCCAAATAACGCCATTTTGGTGCAAGTAATTGCATGCGCCCTGAATATTTAGGTTGTTAGAATTGACGAATTCATTGCGTAGCCGTCAAGAGAGGAGCCAAGCAGTCGTTAAAGCTGCGGTTTTGACATAAATATAATTGTAAAAAATAAATAAAAACAAATATGATTTTATTGAAATTCACAAAACTATAACAAATATATATATATATATATATATATATATTTCGGAAAAACAAAATCTGTGAACTAATGGAAGGAGCACGACCATTTAGTATTAATTTAAAGTAAAATTTCACAGAACAGAAAAAGAAAGAAAATGCCGAACACGATCCCTTCTGCCAAAGAAGCTGTCCTCCCTACAAGCAGTATAGAATCAGCCTGGCATTCTGCCAAGCAGGGCCACAGCAACTTTGGTCTTACAGTAAATATGTATCGGGATCAAAGGGGTTTGGGAGATATGCAAGTGATCTTATAGCTGCTCTAGTTAATCCAAACAGCCTGGCTTCCATATCAAGAACATGATGCACTATCTCTTTCTCTTGCTCTGCAGTAGGGGAGAGTGGGGATACTTGAGCATAGGGGATACTTGAGCCACCCCTATTATCTCTACAGTTAGTTAATTTTTCTTTCTAAAACTGCCAATATGTTAACACATTTATAGTTCTGAACATGTAAAAAAGAAATCACACATCTTGGTACCATTTTGAAAGTATAGTGATCAATAGTTGTCTTTTCCCTATCTGAAGTAAATTTTTGGGTACATGGTTTTTTTGTTTTTTTGTAATCAAAGTTTTGTTTAAAGTTGCAACTATATACATAAATTTAATAAGCATAATTTCAATTGTATTTTGAATCTAAAATAGTTCTAATAGCTGCATGCTTTATTTAGTAAAACTCTGTGAAACAAAACTAGTGGTAGTGGGGATACTTGAGCCAGTGAGAGTGGGGATACTTGAGCCATGTCTCAACCCTCCCCACTAGAAATTAAACATAGGAGAAACAACAAAAAATAAAATTCCTTCCTTATATTCACTAATAGATTTTTTTCTGGATAAAAGAGAGAATAATTTTTCATTTTATTTTATTTTTCTTAAAAAAATAACGACTTAAAAATGTTTAAAAATATATATTTTTTAAATGAAAATATCCATTTTAATTTTCATTTTGACTAGCAAAATAGCCTGTCTAGATAAATGTAAACATAGTTTTCAATTTAACTTTTATTAAATTAAAATAACTTTTTAAAACTGTTTTACAGGCTATAATCTCTAATACTTTAATTAGTTAGGTCCAAGATATTAAAATATTTATTTTTTTATATAACATATTAAGATTAATATCTTATATTGAAATCGTAACCTCTGTTGCTGTAATTTTTTTTAACTAAGAAAATTGAAGAAAAATTGGTAAAAAGAGCGCACAAAAAACAAGAAAAGCAACAAAAATCCCAGTTCAAACTTACCTGCATGGAGCCAAAGAGGAAGACAAAATCTTTTCCTGTGAAATCAAAAAAGTGTTTGAAATAGTAGAATGATACATCTGGCTTAAATTCCGACAGCTACTAAATTAAAAGCATGAGTTCGACATTATCATTAGAGGAAAATTCTGCCAATGATGGTGATGATGTGAAAAGAAAACCTTCTATTGATGGTTGGTTACTAATAAAATATGCCAGAAAAAAAAAAAACTAAAAATATTTGTTGGATAAGCACTTAATATTTTGAAAATGAAATTTGCCCGAAGAATAGCAGATTCCAAATTTAAATGACTCTGAACTGAGGGTCTTTCTACCGTCGTTATAACTCAAGTTGAAATTATCATTTGTCAACCAGTTCTAACGACAAAAAATGATCGTATTACTAACTTTGTTTTCTCAATTGGTTTGGAAGGACTTTATGTTTCATAATTTATCATTCTGTAAAATGTTTGTGCAAAAATAAAGCGAAAAAAATTACTTTTGTAGGTATTTTTCCGTAGTGGCTCAAGTATCCCTTCACCATGGCTCAAGTATCCCTCCCATGGGGATACTTGAGCCATCATGTAAAACAAAAAATAAACATTTTTTATACATAGAAAAATAGTTCAAAATTAATTGAAAGTGGTTTTCAGTTGAAGAAAAAATATCAAATTTTCATTTTCAATATTTTATTTTATTATAAGAAATTATAAAAAATTTAAAAAAATTAAAATTCAAAAAATGGCTCAAGTATCCCCATCTTCCCCTAAATACAGGCCTGTAGAGAAAGAAAATATAAAGGTGTTAGTATTGTTTTAACAATCAGCTGTAACTTCTACTAAGATTATTTCGAAACCTAATTAGCTGTATCTTCCCAAACCTTTTTTAAAAGCTTTTGAAACATCTCAATCATCTTTTACTTTTTTAACTCTCCTGTACAGTGTAGCCACTGGTATTCCAAATTATTTAGCTGCTTAATTAAGACTCATCTGGTCAGTACCTGCTACTGCCTCAAATGCAGCACCCATTGATGCTTCAGACCAGGATTACTGCTCTCTTTTTCTCTTGTATGATCTTACCATTATACATCTGAATATATAAGCAAAATTATTTTACGCTTTTAAAATTATAAATTGTTATAGGGGCAAAGTGGAATAAAATATTTGAGTTTTCCCCAATCACTAAAATTCTTTTTCACTTAGCGTCGCATGTAATACAAATTTTTTTATAAAAATTTCAAACCAAAAGTAGGCCTAATATTTAATAAACAAATACTTCACTAGACAGCAGAAGAATCTAATATTAACTTACAATAATAATTATGAGAATTTTAGAACTCATAACATGTTATTTTCTTACCTAATAATATTACAATATGATCATCAAATTTGAAAAATTGTCATTAACATCAAATATACTGATCTTATGAGATGATTGTTGTCTGAATTGTTGTTCGAATTGGCGAATTCATTGCGTAGCCGTCAAGATAGGAGCCAAGCAGTCGTTAAATCTGCGGTTTTGACTTAAATATAATTGTAAAAAATAAAATAAAACAAATATGATTTTACTGAAATTCACAAAAATATAGCAAATATATATATATATATATATATATATAATGTTATTTTCTTACCTAATAATATTACAATATGATCATCAAATTTGAAAAATTGTCATTAACATCAAATATACTGATCTCATGAGATGGTTGTTGTCTGACAGCAAGAAACTAGATGTGAAATAACACAATGCAAATATCTGTAGATAGGTGGCACTGTATACGGATTAAATATTTAACCATTTCACTTTGCCCCAAGTTCCCCTACGGTAATTTCAGTTCTTTTCCATCAGCAAAATTTCTCGAATAAATAATATAAAAGCTTCTGTTAAATTTTTGTGTTGAGAAAAACCTGGTGCAGCACTCCCTGACTGCGTTCTAGTGTTAAAATTAAGTACATGTTCTAATAAATTATTTTCGAAGATAATTTAATCGAAAGCAAATATTTAATACATTCCGTAGCCAAATCACTGTTTCATTATCTCATTTGTCTGATTCAACAAAGGGTTCCACCACTCTGCAAAGTATTTCATTTAGTTTTAACACCTTAACTGGTTAATTCTTTTCCGTTCAATAAATTGAAAATAGCGGTTTCACACCAATACTATTTAAGTAAAATGTTCGTAAAATTTAGTCTAAACATTTCCACCTTTCAATAGTATAAAAAATTTCTTAAAAATAAGAGTGGTGTCAAAAACCTTTAAATGATGCAATAAGCAGATTCGTCTTGCTCAGTAAGGGGTAAACCAGTTAAGGGGTTCAGCTAATCTCGATTTGAGCTAGATTATAGTTTCCTTAACTTTAGCATATCCTCTTATAAGTTAGCAATGCAATTAACCCTTTCCGGCAAGGGTAAAATCTGTAATAAAATGAGAAATTATCGACTGACACCGTAATTCACAAACGAATTTTTTAAATATTTTGAATTCCTTAATTTAAGCTTTCATTGTAAAAGCAAAATTTTAGTAAAATATTACTGGTGCCGTTTGCAAGTTTGGAATTAAAATTAGGTATCCCAGACCGGGCACAGTGTGCCGGAAAGGGTTAAACTACTTAAATAAATTAATGATTCTCAAATACCTGCTGGTATACAATCAAAGAATTTCCGAAGAATTTTTATGTCAGGTTGTTCTTCTTATAGTTAACATTTTATATAGACAAATGTCGTATTTCATCAGGTGCTAATAGGTGTGGTGAAGTAACATAATGTTGAAGAGTCTAATTTTCTTTCAATATCAATAGAACCGTTGTTTTAAAACTGTTTTTATTTTCGGACCCCAAAGTTACCCCTCGTGGTTTTACTAAAAAGGCTTGTATCCAAAATTATATATTTAGCTATTGTAAAGTATAAGAAATAAGTGTAGTAGTTTCTATATTTATGGTATCTATTGTAATTTGTTTATAGAAGATTTTCTAGCAATTTATGGCGATGGCCAGGGAAGTACTGTGGTTGAACTTTATTCCACATTAAAGTTTAAAATATTCTTCAGAAATTGAAGAAGACAATGGGAAAAAATATTCACTTTCTCAACTTTCTTCTAAACAGCTGTTGAAACATTTCAAAAGAATGAGCGAATTTCAGTCGCATTTAATTTTCTTCGCGCATGTAAAAACATATATACCTACTGTTTGAAATATTAAGTATTTTGTATATTTTTAAATGCATGTGTGCTCTCCAAAATTATGATTTTGAGAAATACAAAAACAACTGAAAATTTTATACACTGAATATGCATAATATTTGGCACACCTTACGACATTTCAAATTATAAAGAAAAATCATGTGATTTGCATATATTATGAAACACTTTCCAACACATTCAGAATATTTTAACAGAATTTCAGATTGTATTAATGTGAAGCCCGATGTTTTAATAAACTATTTAACAATCAATCACAAACTCATTTGAAAACATAGTTTTGCAGGAGGTCTTGATTGAATGATACCGTTTGAATGCACATTCTGAAGCCGAGATTCGTTTTCCCATTGGCTGAGACGAACACGCTTTCAAGCACCAAGCACCTAATATAGGGATGAGAATTTTCCGCGGTTTTCCGCGTTTTTTCCCACCAGTATAATCTTAGAGAAAATGTTGTTTTACTCAAACGAAAAATGCTGCGATTTAACAAAACAATATTTTCTCTAGTATTATACTGGTATGTAAAAACACGGAACACTCTCATCCCTACTAATAAAAATAATTTTTGTAAAGAAACTTTGACTGATTTTAAAAAGGTAAGATTTATAGTCAGGTATAACAACCTGTAGATTACGAATTTTATGATACTGAAATTTTTGAGCAGAGGTTCCCAAGCTTTTATTAGCCACGCTCCACTAAATCATCTCTAATGTTACTAAGTATCCCCTCAATCTGTAAATTCGAGTTGTGTGTATTGTTTAAATTGCTCTCATTCATATTGTGGAGGCATAACAGAGCCTCAAAAATAGTTTTATATTTCTGATTTTCAAACTTTTAATTAATGTTATGGGTTACAGACCGCTGCTTTTTATAAATTGTTATGGTTTACTTGCAACTTTATGTTTCTAGTTATGTGGCAATCTCTGTTACATCAATTAAAGGTTAACTTAGGGGTGCAAAAATCTAGGTGCCAGAGGGTAGTCTCTCACCACTCAAATTTTAAAGTTTTTTTCGCTCAAAATTTAATAGCATTCTAGCAGGAATTTTACACGAAATATTAGACGAAGAAAAACGAAATAATTTTTGTGGTGAGAAACTGCCTGCTGGCGCCTAGATTTTTGCACCCCTATCAAAGTGGTAGATCTTCTATCAGAAATGTCATTTTAATATAATTCTGTAAATTTATTGAGGCTATACATCTTCTTTTTAATGCCAAAAAACAGTTTTGTTGTACTTTACTAACTTATCTTATTATTGAATAAAAGTATTCAAGTAGTCTGCATTTTTATCACAAAACAGTTTGAAGGCTTCTGTTTAGCGTTAATATCGCCCATTTAAACACATGTAACTAGCACAGAATTTTTATTGAACATCTGACATCGGTATCGTCTTTGAAAATGTTTAATCTCGAATAGCAACGAATAGTCTTGGATAAAGATCTACCCACATAAAAGAGAAAGATTCATTAAGATTAACTGTATAAGGTCATTGAACAAAATTCTATTCGATAGAAAAAATATGCAATTTTTTTATGCAATTACCTAAAAATTACTCAGTTTTCAAATTATATTCATAGTTAATTTTTGTTGATTTTCAAAAAACGCATTAAAGAATTTCAGCGTTTGGATTTTTTTAATGATACTTTTTAATTATATTCCACAGTGTCGAAAACTTTCAAAATTTTAATATTTCTGTTTTATGCATGTATCTTATTATTAAATCAATTGTATTTATGTATATTTATTCTGCGTATATATGTGCATTCATTTTTTAAACTTTCATAGTAATATATACATGGTAATGTGGTCAGAGACATGTAACACATGGTGTGTACATGTAAAGATTTTCTAGCCCCATTCATTGAAAATGATTTAATTCAATCGGGAAAAATCTGCAGAAATATATTTTAGTTTACAGGAAGAAGCTTTTTAAAAAAGAATATTTTTACGATAGAAAAATCTCCCAGTGAGCAAACTACAGACTAATAAAAAAATAGAAATAAAAAAGACTGTAAAATCTGTATTTTTAAAAAATTGTTATTAAAACATGTTTATGCAACTAAAAGCTACATTCTTTTAGTAATATTCACATTTGTGATTGAAGAATATTGTTTAACTCTACAGACGCAGTTTGAGATTTACTTAATTTGGGGCTAAAAATGCATTTCAATGAAATTTATTATTCCGCCACCATTATTTTTTAGATACTTTTACTTTCATTTATTGATAGAATGTTCAGCCATTTAAAAAAAAAATAATTCATTTAAAAAAAATAATGGTAAAAATAATATAAATTGCTCTGCTAAGGATTTAAATATTTCACAATAATGTACTGTTAGTTCTACTGCAATGATTCAGAAAAGTTGTTATAAAAAAAAATTATTATTATTATTGAATAATGTGAATCCAAACATGCTTGTATAGCCCTAGATCCAATACCAAAATTAAAAATTTTAATGGATGTGGAACTATTTAAGATAAGTATTATTTTAAGATAAAGGTGCCAGCCTGACATCGATTACCCGTAATACGTGTGTTAATTTAACTCTGGTTTAATGAGTTTCGAACCAGAATTTTTTCAAAGAAATGAAATTAAGTATGTTCCTCTAACAGTCCTGAAGTTAAAGAAATAATGATTCATGGAATATATTTTCTTTTTTGAAATGACGTTACCCTCGATCAAACTAATCCAGGTATTACGGAAGATTAGTTGAAAGTTCGCAGCTATGAAACTAGTTTCGAAATACCGTAATTTCGGGTGTATAAGCCGCAGCTCAAACAATTCTTTTTCGACCCAGAAATTTTTAAAAGACAAATATAACTAGTCAGATCGCCGTAAATATATCTCTTCAATCACTAAATAAGATTTCTGGGTCTAAAAAGAATTGTTTGAGCTGCGGCTTATACACCCGAAATTACGGTATTTATTTAATGATAGACTAGCTGAGATGTTTTCTTGTATTTACAATTATTACTAAAGTCTACGCACTACCGAAGTTACAGCCGATATCACGTTACTTTAAGGATATATGTGGAGCCCAGAAGCCAAGGGGTATAAGTGACAAAATTAAAAAAAATGAGTTAAGTGCACAGACGATCTAGAAATAAGTCTACTTATTTGTAGGTAAAGAGTTATGAGTGATTTTTTAATTATGCACTGAGTTTTAGGGGTCAGTTACTTAATCTCTTTCTCGAAACCGTGAAACGCGTGGAGGCCAAGGGGTATAAGTGCAGGTGCATTCTTTAACGTCTATATAGCTGAAGCTCGACCAACGACATGCAAGGCTAGTTCATGACTCTAAAAACGCCCTAGGAATTTGGTAATTTTTAAACGTCGATTGGTACGAAAACACGATCATATGCCAATTTGTACCAATCACAGTTTAAAATTATTTACCCGTGTGACGTTTTAAACCTTATGAATTGGAGTTGTATGTCATTTTTCAAAATGTTTTTCGTCAGCTTTTTTTTCTGTTTAGAATTTGTTTTGTAATGCATTAAATATTACATTAAAGAAATGCAAACTGTTAACAAGTAAGAAAAATCAAACATTAAACACAGATTCTGAAACACTTTCCAAGATTTCCTGAAATCTTTTAAAAAATTCGCAATTTAAGGTAAATAAATGTTATTGTCAATAGAAAAATATGTTCTTTAATACATTTGAACAGCCCTGTGTTTGATCTGTTGGTTATATATATACAGTATAATGAAAAAAAAACTAATTTAGGAAGAAAATGCGTAACAGCTTGAAATTTCTCTTTCAGCATTTTGTACTAACAGATGGAAACATATTTGTGTACTTTTGTTCATCCCTGGAGTTTACTTAGAACCTGTATTATACGCCAGTATTTAGCTAAAATTTAGCTCCGAGTAAAAAATTCTTAAGACTACTGCAATAATATTTCAAGAAATTTTCATCCACAGATGACCATGTATCCAATTTTGTGTGTTGCCCTGTATATCATTTTATCTGTATTCTACAAACATTTCTGAGTAAACTGAAAGAAATTCATCATAAAAATACATAACTTATTTTAAAACAATCTTTAAGTAAATTATACTCATATTCAGTTACCTTCACCAGATCTTTTGTGTAGCCTTGCATATTAAATATAGCATTTTTACATACCATGTAATATGTATAAATTTATTGAAACTTTAAAGCGCATATCATGATTAAGAAGGCATTTTATCCATCCATCAACAATATCGATAATGTACATTTTTTTCGATAGAATGTACTATTTCAAATCTGTAATTCCCTGTAAATGCTGTGAACTTCATGTTATGCGCGATATAACTTATATTAAATCTCATGGACGTATATCAATTTTATTATACATGAAAATTTTAATATAATTAAAATATATTGCAAACAATTTTCACTTTCCCATTATGTAATTGAATTCTTTTGTGCGGCCCTGTAAATGAATATTAGCTTTTCTTTTCACCACATATTTTACAGAATGCATATGTTAATGAACTTTGTAGATGAATATAAATCTTAATATATTTGACAGGGTGTAACATCTTTAAAATTCATTTGAAACGATTTTTCCCCATAGTCCGTAATGAAACGAAAAACTTTTGAATGTCCCTGTAAATAAATTAATCATGCTAGAAAGTTTATTTGAAATAGGCTTCGTGCTAGGATAAGCGTAAATAATTTCCAAAAAAATCAGCACAATTCGAGTGTATTTACGAGAGTAAGAGCGCGTGCAGATGGCCAGATTGCCAGACAGACAGGCAAACAGACAAACTGAAAATATATTCACTTTTTACCTTTGTTAGACAGTGTTAGAAAATTTCAATTTTTTCAAAACTCATAATAAAATTTTAAATCTTATGTTAGAATAAAAGTTTGTTGTTTCATTCATGTGTATCAACATTGATCTTAAATTTTTCGTATTTTCATTTTTTTATTTCATAATTTTTCCTTTTTAGAACTTATATTAAAACAAAATTTTGTCCATTCATTTATTTATATCAACATTGTTCTTCATTTTTTATAAATTTATCTTTTTTATTTCATATTTTTATATTTCTTGTATTAATTCGGCACTTGTACCCTTTAGTTTCCAAGCAGTTTTCATTACTGCTTGGAAGCAAAGGGTACAAGTGCCGAATGCTGATAAATATTGCTTAGTTATACATTTAACCCATTCCGGCACACTGTGCCCGATCTGGGATACATAATTTTAATTTCAAACTTGCAAACGGCACCAATAATATTTTAGTAAATTTTTGCTTTTAGAATAAAAGCTTAAACTCGGGATTTTAATATATCTAAAAAATTCGTTTATGACCTCCGGTGTCAGTCTATAATTTCTCACTTTACTAACAGATTTTGCCCGTGCCGGAAAGGGTTAAAACAAAATTTAATCCGCTGTTTTTCTAAACAGTTATTGAAATAAGAGTTCAAAGAACATTAAGAAATAAGCAAAAGATCCCCATCTCAATTCATTCAATTACAATTGATGTTTAACCCTTTAACGATCATAGCATTTTCATTGCTAAGATGTCGAAATAAATGAATGACACCGGTAATTAAGAACAAATATATTTCTAAATCACAAAACGTGATAAAATAAAAGGGATATTTTTAGATAAAAATACCGGTGTCAGTGTTGCGTATCGGAATTAAAATTTTGTGGTTTCGTAGCGAAACTAATGAACGTTAAAGGGTTAACATTGAACTCAATTTACTCGAAATCTAAATTATGTCACTTGTACCCCTTGGCTTCTGAGGTCCTCATATATAATCTTGTTAAAATTTTGAGAAATACAACTTAATTTGAATCTAAAAAAAAGAAATCTAAAATCTAAAAAAAAGAATCTATACTTCAATTTAAAAATAAATTTAGGTAATTGTACACTTTTTATTAAATTGGATTTTTTTTCAATTCTTCATAAGCCGTTACCACCCAGCGATCTATTTATAACTTAACAATGATGAAGACATTTTCAACCGACTCCCTCTTCCTTCGTGTAAAATGCAGAAACATCGCCAGAGCCTTATTATCAACGGGGCACTCTCTCACCAGTAAAATGTTATAGAAATTTTCGTTTTGTTTAAACAACGTTTTCATGCAAAACTACTGTCATGAATAAAGAATGTTTTTCATTTATTTTTACTGGGGGGGGGGGGGGGAGTGTCCCGTTGATAATAAGGCTCAAGGGATATTTATGGATATGTACGAAATTTAAACGGAATTTTCAAGTTCTTTTGAGCACTCAGTTGTTATTCCAGAACGTGGTGTGTAAATTTATTATAGAAAATCCAAAATGAAAAATTAATATTTATGTTTCTTAAGTTTATTAAAAATATGTATAATAGTGTTTTTTTTTAACTGGTTGTCTTGTCCAAAACTACATCTCAGTGACAAAATACGTTTTCAGAAAATCATCGATAGAGATAATCCCGATTCGTGAGCTTCAAAGCCCTTTTAAGAGAGTTTTCATAAAGTATAATTTGCCTTATTTAATGAAAATCTATTAGGATTTAACGACAAGTACTTTACAAATTTTCGTGTACTGAAATTCCCAAAATCCCCTGAATTCGTTGATGTTTACGAACCTTGTAATTGTATAAGATAAGCTCGAGATTTATTTTTAGATATCTGCGAATATTAAAATTGAATATTCTTTCTCTTTGTCTTGAGATGGCTAATAATCACCCTTACTCAGAAATTTTGTAAAAAGCTTTAGAAGGGAACTTCATATCTTTATTTAACTTGCTGATATCAAAATCAGCAAGATATCGTGAGTGCTTAGTTAGTTTATTTCAAGTTAACCGTTGTACGAAAACACTTAATGTCTTTCAGATATCTATCGTATTTTTTCCGGTGTACGTTTAAAGTTTTATATTTTTTAGTGCACAAACTTGGTTTATGTAAAAGTCTTTAAAAATGTATGGTAGCCTGCATTAATTGTTGATCATTTTAACATATTTTTGTTTTTAGATGACCTTTCGTCTGACTTTCTTGCTGAAAATTACATAAAAATCAATGATTTATTTGTTTGTTTGTCTCTCTTATATTGGCAGATGGAAAATCAATTCAACTTATATTAATCCTTTCAGGGGTAAGGCATTTTTGATTTATAAATGTTCAAGTAATTAATTCACGACGCAAATTAAGAACAAATTTATTTGAAATTAATAAAAAGCTCTTTTTTTCTAAAACGTATATTACGATATCGAAATTGTACTAAAATATTACTGATTCCATTTGGCAGTGTGGACTTAGCCATTTAAAGACTGCAAATGGCGTCCCTGAAAGCAGGAGTATAGTCGTCAAAAACTGTGGGTTTACACTCATAGCAGAGGATATACTTTACAGTGCATATACCATAGATTTTATTCTACACGGACTATACAGCCGTATACTCTGTAATACATTTCTGCATGAAGGGGTTAAACCCTCCTTTGGTGGCTCAGATTATTATGACTCCGCCCAGAAAAATATCTCTTTTCTCCTTTATTTCAATGTATCGGCCATTCGTTAGTTGTGCCTTAGACAATATCTTTAACATTATTTCTGCATAGTCACAAAAATTTGACGAGTGTAAAATGTAAAAGCATCATTCTTCTCTCAAACATGCACTTCTATGTTTCGCTTGCAATCAGTTTTACCGTTGACAGGTGAATTACGCACAAAAAATACATCGGATTACACAATTAATTTACGTAATTAATTATTCTTATAGAACATAAATAATTCTCATTGCTGTGAGGTGATCAAATATTTAACATTAAGACGTAAATTGATACCATAATGATTATTATTATTATTATAATTTGCAATGCAGCAAGTGATACACATTATTCTTACGCCGAAGTGAGATCACTTAAAAACAGAAATATATGTAAAAAGATAACATCAAAGGATACATGGGAAACACATAAAGTCATGGGGTTAAGATGCATAAATGATCTCTGACCTCCCAATAACGGCAGTAAATTCAAACTTTCGTCAGCGCTAAACAATCAGAAGAGATGGTCAGCAGTCATCACCGCTCCACTGCAGCAGAATGGGTAGACAAAACTATCCATATCTGGAGTCCAAAAAGATCAGCATATTCATGTACAATCATTATACGTAATGTAGAATATTTAGTTTATTTTAATTATGGCAGAAAGTATAAGTTATCTCTACAATTTCTACGGATGTAAAGAATCAAAGCAATAATGAAGTGTACAACCAAAGCAATAAAGAACAAAGCATTAAAACGAATAATCTTTTTATGAATATTGTCACTTTGGCTAAATTGGCCGAGTGAAATTTCGCTTTGATTCACCAACCGGTATCACTTCTGCAAATTCCTCGTGCTGACTTTGGATTCCGGGTGTGACTCTCTTTACTTATCGGGCTGTCCTAATTTTTCGGCATAGAAAGCATATGTCAATGGAAAATTGGAGATTTTTCTATCTATAATTCTGCTTATTCGTGTAATCTAGTGTTTGGCGATGCAAATACAGCATGTGTTTTGATTGCAGTCATCTATACGTTTCTGCATTAATATTTTCTATGTTTACTTTTTCAAATGATGTCACCCTTCATTTTGTCACATCCCATTGAGAATTGGACTATACACTGAATACAAAATTGGCCGCTTTCGTAAGCTAATATATCTAAGTGTTTGTACCGTCCCCTGAATTTATACACTTGTACTTTCTGTAAATTTTCCTTGATTTATGTAATGTCAGAAAAATAAGACGAAGAAAAGTTTTAGACCTCGTCGGTATTCAATTTCAATTGTAATTAGTTTCACATCATTACAGCGAAAGTAGAGCACAGAATTTATTTATTTTTATTTTACTTACTTTTAATCTAAAATTTAAGAAATTACAAAAAAATTATTTCTGTACAAAATATTACTATATATATTGCTTCAAATAGCAGAGTTTAGAATAAAATTATTAAATAAACATAATGGCTACTGCTATCTTCAATGATGTAATTTTGTTTTTGAGACATTATTTTTGTAATGAAAAAAAAAATATTTGGTTGAAACTTTTCGAGAATGATTTTAAATTAAGTTTTAAGACGGTTGTTATCATTACGTGTAATTTTATATTAAAAAGGTTTCCAAGAAAAAGAATGAATTATTTCAGGATTTAAATACTGGTTTTTTAAAATCAGGACTTTATTCATAATTTAACATTACATATTTAATGCATTCAAAGCTTTTTTATTAACTTGTGAAGTTTCCTTTAATGCTGTTTTACAATAACAAAGCCACTGATATTTTACGACTAGATTTTGGTTTAAAACACCAACCGGTGGCGCTGCTGCTTTACTCCTTTTTTTAGGAAGTATTAACACGCATAAGATGAAAGAAAGTTTTAGGATTGACACATCTGACTAGTTTTAATATATTTTATCATTTAAATTAAAATGAAAATGAAAAATTAAGATATTTATAAATTTGGTTATAATTATGCAACATAAAAGTAGCAAGATTTTACTGCATTTATTATTTCTATTTTATTTATATGAACAGGGTTATAACCTGTTTGGAAAAAATTAGTTTAGAATTTTATTTAGTGTTTTTCGATTTCAGAATTCAAGAAACGGTCAAATCTGTTTCGTCTTTTTGTACATTAAGTAAATCTGGATAATCCGAAAACTTTCCTTGAAGAAACGGTTTTAGAAACCTATTTCTGCTGATTTAATTTGATATTCTGTATTATTTTACACAATAAATATAGGGTGGCAAGCGATCAGGGAAAACCGGGAAAAACATAGTCAAGAAAAGAAAACAATACCAATATTTTCTTACAGAAAATACTTCAAATAATATTAAGAAATTATGTCAACTGGATTTATCTTTAACAAAATGCTGGTAATTTTCATCTATATTGACTGTGTTTTTATTTAACCACTCGCCACCCTGACATACATAGCGCCGCAGTTTTTCTTTGTATAATATAAATATTTAGAGATTATATTCAGTACAAGACATGTTTATTAGGAGCAGTGAAGGAATATAATAGGTTATCATATGTGTGTCTATTTTAAGTACGTATGAAACATTTTATGAGATCGGATTCGTGTATATTGCAACTTTAAATGCGCATTTAAAAAAACTGATAATGAAATCATTAAAAAGTACAAAATTACTGGGTTGGTTGGTTGGTTGATTTTTGTCGTCCAATTATCTACGCTAATGGGATATAGGACCAGGGGGAGTGCCCTCCGTGGGGGTCTTTCTAAGGGAACCTAACCCGTATTTACGCAAGGTTCGAAGAAAACCACGGAAAACTCAGAACGGTTAGGCCGACAGCCGCGATTGGGTTTGAACCCAGCACCTGCCGTCTACCAGTTAAGAGGTCCGAACCTCTCGGCCACCAAAATTACTGGGACAAGAAGAAACACGTTAATCGATTTTTTAAAAATAGGCTCCCTTAGATAAAAAAATGATCACGCCGTTCCTTATAATTTTTTATAACTTTCCGGCATTCTGTGCCCAGCCCGGGATACCTAATTTTACTTTCAAACTTGCAAGCGCCACCAATAATATTTTAACAAAATTTTGGTTTTTAAATGAAAGCTTAAATTAAAGAATTGTTAATTTTTAAAAAAGACTTTTGTAAATTCGGTGACAGTCGGTAATGTCTCATTTTACTAACAGAATTTGCCCGTGCCGGAAAAGACTAAAGCAGGTAACGAAGTAATTCTATGGAAACTAAGAAAATTGCGTGCGCCTTCTGGGAAAATGGTTTTCTGATTTTTTTTTATTCAAGATTTCTCTAAATAGCACAAAATATGTGTAACAGTATTTAGATATGTCTTTTCGATGTTCTCTTAAAAATGTTCCATAAATTAAACTTAGGAAATGTGCATAAATCATTTTAATTTAAATTTTAAAAAATTCACAAATTCACATTTTTGATATATTCACATGCAAAAATCTATGCAAAACAAATTACCAAAGGGTATTTCCATGAGCATTTGTCATGTAAGTGACGACTTTGGATTTTTATTTTAGAACGGGAAAAAGTTACTTAGTGTTGTAGATGTCTTATTAATTAAAAGCCTTTCGAAAATAACCGTGGTAAACAATTAGTAATGTGACTTACACGACAAGCGCTCATGGAATTACCCCAAAGCCTTATTAAATAAAATATATATGTATATTTAAACTTGCTTGTGAAATATTCACCAGTAAAGGGTAAATATGATTTTGTTCATACTAAATTTATTATCTATACGAATAGAATAGCTTCCTTTTCAACAAAATCACCTTATCATTTTTATTAGTAAATTTAATTCTTACCAGTAATTTTTTATTATGAATTTTGACTGATTTAATCCGAGCAATTTTTTTTCTTTCTTGAATGAGCTAGACCAAATTTTCTGTTTTGAAAAACCGATGATAAACGATTAAAAATTTGGTGACTGGCGCTAGCCCCGAAAAGATTAGGGTTATCTTTAGATTAAAAGTATGTATGGAATGTGCTACCAAATGGCTACACCATACTGTGTAGTTTTAATTATAAAACACTATTCATTTTGTTTTAACAGTTCAACCGATTTTCCAAAATATTTGAATAAACATTTTCGATGATTGTTTAATATTTATTTACAATTTTATCGAGCAAAATGACCATAAAATTAACTCTGTATTTATATATTAGGCGTCTGAAAAAATTGTTTTACGCATTATCTTAAGTACATACTAAACAATTGTTTCCCTTATTTGTTCGTAACCTGTCTGGCACCTTTATTTCCAGTTAGATTTCCATTTGGGACAGGGACTACTCTGAGATTTCCCTTTCTTTTGCTTCTCACGTACGTATGAGCTGTAATGAAAAAAAATGCGGAAATAGAAAAAATGAACACTGTAGTCAGTGGCATTAGATAGTTTGTCAGTTGGATTTCACCTTACTCAAAAATCAATATGTGCCATTCCATGCAATTGTATCATGATGGGAAAGCAAGAAAAATAAAAATGATTTAAATTTGTATGACATAATAAATGAAAAATTATAACATTCAATATTAAATGTAAATTTTTTTTGTGTGTATGTGTGTCAGCTTATTTTTTACTTTTTAAAAAAAGAAGATTTATTAGTAATTTTGTCATTTACAGAGATTGAAAATTTGCTTTTAAATTAATTTTGCAAAAGTTAGCAATGTTAAAAGGTCCCCGCGTCTTAAATGTTATATTTAGAAATCTACTCTAGGAAGTAAATCAGGAAAAAATATTCAGTTTCGTATGAAAAAAACTAAACGAGTGGTTTTATGGATTCGCAGCATTTTCTGACAATAAATGCTGGGAAAAAATGAAAATTTAAATCATTCATAGTACAAAACTCGGCACATTTTTGCAATGACATAAAGTTATTTGGTTTCAGAACATGAGGAAATTTTTTTGAACATAACTTTTAAAACCTTAAAAAATTATATTCTTAACTTTTGCAAAAAGGACTATATTAACTTACATGGCCTCTAAAATACTAATGCCAACGTGACAATTTGTTATTTTGGAGAAATACACCCACTAGTGCTTAACCTTTCTGGCCCGGTGACCCTAAAAGAGGACATCAAATTTTAATTGTACTGGCACCAAGAATATTTAATTAAAATTTCCATTTCATAACATTCCTGATTCTATAATATTCGTTTTCGAATTGTGGTAAAATATAATTATTTCACACAGATATACTTCGCGCCACAAAGGGTTAAGCGGTTAATGGGTTATGTACATGAATATTGTTGCTTTGTAATATTTTACTACTGAAATGGATGTTATGAAAAAAATAAATAGCATTGGAATTATTGAAAAGGAAAAATCACGTATATATAGAGCAGCAAGTGCTCTGGGAAAAGTCTAAAAAGTGCGAAATGTTTTATTCAGTCTCTCTTTGTACAGTAGAATCTCGCTATTCCGAACCCCAGTACTCCAAAAATCCACCTATTCCGAAATGAGTTCATATGAAATACCGATTATTTTAAAAACTTAAAACAGCAAAAACGTACTACATAGAGCCTAAGCTTGATGACAACTGAAATGAAATATGAATGGAAGTTGGTTGCTTACAGCTCATGTCGGTTCCATTTATTCAATTCTGTTGAATCATTTTTAATCACTGCACAAAAAAAATAACTAATTTACACACATTTAACCCTTTCCGTCACACTGTACCTAATCCGCGATACTTAGTTTTAGTTCCAAACTTGCAAACGGTACCAGTAATATTTTAATGAAATTTTGCTTTTAATGTGAAAGTTTAAATTAAGGGATTCTTAATTTTTCAAAAAGTCGTTTCTAAATTCCGGTGTCAGTCGACAATTTCTCATTTTACTAATAGAATTTGCCCGTGCCGGAAAGGGATAAAAGTAAAGTCAGTGATTTTTTTCCGACAAAGAGCACCGATTCGGCTAAGTATCTTGATTTTTGCCACCTTTAACTTATATTTATGTGGGGGGAAAAGCGTATTTATTGCTATGATATTACAGTTGTAATTTTTTATTTGAAACGTCTATTATATATTAACAATGAATTTCAGATTAAGCTATTAGAAATACCAGAACCTTTTCCCCATGAGCCGATCACCGCAATGTAGAACTGTCACTAGCAGATATCCCCACATTTAATTTACGCCTTAACACTTGAACGCCAAGAAAATTTACGCACATTTTCTAAAACATATTTAAAACGAGAAAAAAATATTTAAGATATTTAGTTTATTTATTTAACTCATTTCATTCTTTGGAGAGAAATCTCCAAGAAATCTTGGAGATTTTTCTGATTTCAATCAACAATTATTCTTCGGATCAGTGTTGAAATGACACCAGCCCGGTGTTCAGGTGTTAACCCTTGGGGACGAGTGAAGCGTAAACATGCCGTAAAAAGGCTGAAGAAATCATGTTTATTGCCACAACCGCATTTTACTGTAAAATTTGCCTTATTTAATCGGAATATTTTCTCAATTTAACCCTTTCGGGTTTGGTGTACTACTAATAGTACATCATCTTTCAATTAACATATTTTTCCAGTATTTAGTAATTGTTTTCAAAGCGCGTTATATTCTATTTTAAAGACACCTCTTTAAGTGTTTATTTAATCTTTTCACTGAAAAATAGCCCTACAAATCCAGGAACACTCATTCAAGATGGATGAAACTTTGAATGCACTTCGAGCAGGGAATTTTTTGGAATTTGCTCTCATTGTTGATATTCTAAATAATTAGAATTATTTTTTTTTAAATTATTTTCGTAAAATAAAGTATTGTAGCTAATGTTTGATGTAATTTTTGTAATCAAAATGATTGAAAAGGTATAATTTATCAATCTTTGAGAATATGTGCTATTAGTAATACAGTAGTCTTTAAAGGAATTAATGTTACTAAAATATGCACGTTGTATTCATTAATTTTAAAAAATGAAATTTGTAGTAACTTAAGTTGAATGTGTCTGTTTTATAGCAATATTTCTCATTTTTTTGTGTCTAGATTTATTAGACTTTACTTTATCAGTAAAAATCACAGACTTTCAAAAAACAAACTACAACGCTGCGAAACGTGGTAATCCAAGTAATTCACCCTTGAAACCATCACTTCGCCCAACTGAGGATGTAAGGTATGATAATACTGGCCATATGACAGAGAGAAGCAAGGTACAACAAAGGTGCGAATAAACATATTTTTTCATGACAGTGGAGCATCGTTTATACGACGCCAAAGGGACTAATGTCGTATAAGCGATAACGTCCTATAATCGATTTTCACTTCTAAAACAAAATTTAATTTTGTTTTTACTTAGTTTTAATGTTTAATGCGTTGTTTTTAATAAATTTGTAAATTAAATTAACGAAAATAAAAAAATAACCAAAATAAATACATAAATAATAAAAAGGGGAAATATTAGTAAGCAGTTTCAATATGTAACCTTTATTTATTTTTTACTTTTGAAGATTTTATTTAGTATTACAAAAAAATGTCTATGGTTGTTGGGACAATGGGTCAGGAGGCAAGCATTTCAACTTACTTGACGAAAAGGCTGCTCTTTTCCTTTCCTTTTACAAGCAAAGACCAAATCCACCGCGTGGCCAACTAAAAGTCGTCATAATGATAACAGTTAGAACGAAGATCTATTTGCAAAAGGTCGGAAAAGCTGAATATCCCGGCAAAAAGAATGACCCTCTCCAATGTAATCCGTTGCGCGTAAGCTGATTTTTCAGAGTAATCGAACTGCAACCTACTTTTATTGTTATGTTGTACATTTAAACACGCTTTTTGGTGTCATTCATAGCTGCCAACTTCCGCCCATTCTTGAGATTCACAAGAAAAATAAACAAAAATAAAACCATACAAAATCGAAAAATCGACGTATAAACGATTTTGTGCGCCGTATAAAAAATATATTTTTACACTAAAATGAATAGGAATGAATTGGGACCACACTAAAACGTCGTACAAATGTAAACGTCGTATAACAGATGCTTTACTGCAGGACTCCCAAATGATCAGTGAACTGAACACCAATATTTTTTAACAAAAAATTTCATGGTAGGTTTCTACGGCTTTTGTGCTAAAACTAACCTTCGAAGGCAATTTCTGCGCAATTTTCAAGAAAAATATAAAAGGAAAAATCTTTTTAACCTCTTCGCTACTGGCGATTATTACAGTATTTTTAATTATTACTGAATTATTTCTTCTCTCGTTTGACTTCATAGCGAGATTTTTGTTTTATTTTCATTAGCTCGAATCTTAGAATTCGAAACATATTATTCTTATATCGAAATTTCATTTATATTTGAGTATCATTAATAAAATGGGACAAAACTGATGTACCCATTTGGGTACTCAGGGACTGAAGAGGTTAAGAAAATGCTGATGTTCAGTTGGCGGACCATTTGGGAGCCCTGTTTACTACTGTAATATCTGTTTGTTAATCCTGCAAATATATCAATTCAATCAATGATTATTTCTGACACGTTATTTTCTTTATAATTGGCCATTAATAATAATAATAATAATAATAATAATAATACAGAGCGTTTAATAGAGCAAAGAATTCATAGAGCCTGAGAAATTTACGAATCAATAAATAGAAGATTACTAATCGGAAATAATGATAGGAAAATAGGCACGAGTTTCAAGTGTTAGGTATTTACCGAATACTACCATTCGTCTTACATAGTTGCAGAACTCTAAAATTAAATAAGGCGAACACTATTACTTAGAAATACTGATACCAAATGAATAATCGCTTCTGCGTCTTCTGTTTTAGTTTAACAAAATATTATGTCTAATTAAGAAAACATAATGCTACAAATTAATAAAATGAAGTCAATGTTTTCTTCGTATTAATGAATTACATTGTGATAATGAAGATCTTGTTGTCTTATTAAATAAATTTCATATAAAAATATTTTCTAAAAGACCGTCATGGTGATTAAATCAGTTGTTAAATTAGTTTAGTACCGTTTAAAAATAGTAGTATGTGCGATGGAATTATACTTTTCAAAATCATAATTATTTTTTTTTTTTTTTTAAAGTAAAAGTTTTTAAAAATATTACTTATTTATCATACGTAGTACAAGGTAAGCTTGGAGATTCCGGAAAACTATTTTTAGATTAAAAAAATTCTGTCCGTCTACCTGTGTGTCTGTAAATGCTCCGAAACGAATTGATATAGAAACTTGAAATTGTATGTACTTAGTATGTAAGAATGGAATAAAGCCTATTTAATATGAGTAATCTTTATTATCTCGAAAGAAAAAAAAAATCGGGATTTCTAAATATTCGTTCTGATGAAAGGTACGTAAAAATTTTCGATTTTTTTTTTTTATTTTAAGGAATGAATGCAAAAGACAACAAAAATTGAAACACGTTGAATAATTATGCATAAAAACCCATGTATGCAAATTAAGGGGAAGGGGTTTGCTCCCCATTCCCCCATTTATACTTAACCAATGAATATCCATATTTAATCAATGGCGCCGTTTCGGAAAAAACCACTATATCAATTTTGTAGCAAATCGTATATTTCTGTATGAGAACCCCATCTACCTAAGTTAGGGGAGGGATTAGCTCAATTCCCCCCCCCCCTCTTTTATACATAACCAACGACATCCTAATCTAATTCAAGAAGCTATTTAACAGAATAAAACGGTATATAAAAAATTTAAAAAAACGAATAATTCTTCTTGAAAACCCATAAACCCAAATTGCCTAGAAATCACTTTCACCCCCCTCTCTCCCATTATACTGAAGCATAGCTGCCAACTGCTTAGGATTTTTTGCACCACAAAAATGTTTTATTAATTTTTTTCTTTTTGAATCGTCGTAATCGGACCATTAAATAAGACAATTTTTTCTATTAAAATTCTTTGGCACAAAAAAGCGGAAGAGTTGGCAGCTATGCTTAGCCAATGAATCACCCCATTTAATCAAGGATAATTATAGGAATAAACCAGTGTATCAAATTGGAAGCAAATTGGATAATTCTGCATCAAAAACCTATTAAGGGCTTGAATACAAACGGTACATTCACTTCTTTCAAAATGTTTAACTAATTTGCCTTAGTGAATCACAGAAATACATTAGAAATTCTGCGATACAATAAGACAATTGCTAAGACTTGTTTTAAGCTGTCGAATTTCGAATGAATACTATTATTCACCTAACTTAATTGCAACATGTGTTTTAAGGTGTTGTTTTAAAATAATGTTAAAACAACATTATTTTAAATTATCAAATTTAAATAGTGATCACATACTTCACCAGGATTCTTACCGGTGCCTTTTGAATACCAATATTTATATAAAGAAAATTGTTTTTCATTTTATCAAGTATTACACATTGCAAAAATTTTCCATATGGAAAAGGTGGCATTCAATAGGGAAAATATATGTACCTGTATGAACCGTGTTCGTGGAAATTTGTAACGCGTGTCCTTATAAACTCTTTGAATACTTTGCATGCTGATTAATTAAATAATTATCTTATAAATGAAATTCTTGCTTTACGAATTCCACATTCAATATCAAAATCCAACTGCAACAAAAAAATTTAACATTTTTTTTTTTAAATTTTAATTATGATTTTCAAGCAAGAATTTCATCATACATAATATTCCTCTTAAAACGTGATTAATTGATTTGATGAGCGATTGAATCATCACCAAGTCCTTTTAGAAAATATTTTTTACATAAAATTGCAGAACAAGGATTTCATTATCACAATGTAATTCATTAACACGGAGTAAAATAATAAACTTTCACTGATTTCATTTTATTAATTCGTTTGGTTTCTTTTGTTTTTTATATCGATACAATATTTTGTTATACTAAAGAAGACCGCGTAGAGGAGATTTATGTTTTGATATCATTTTTTCTAAATAATAATATTCGCCCAATTTAATCTCACATCTCTGAAATTAAGTAAGGTGAATAATAGTATTCATTCGAAATTCGACAGAATAAATCTACTTCTCTTTTTTGTTACCACTATTTCAATATAGTAATCGTCATTTTTTAATTCACTGAAATCTACTCCGCTACAAATTCTATAAATTACTAAACGCACTGTTCTAAAAATTTCACCTTATATAATTATATAAATTTCACCATATATTTCTCCTTAATATATCAAAATAAGGCATTGGGTTGCACTGATGTGTTTGTATCATTCACATTTAAGCAGACGTCATTAGGAAAATTTTATTATTGTCATTTTTATTGACTTGTGTTCTGCTTAAGGTAATTCAAACGAAAATCGATCTTAATCTAGTCGGGTGTGCCAATCCAAAACTTTGTTCTGTCTTATGCATATTAATACTCCCTGAAAAATGCAACACAGCAGCGCAATCGAACTAAAATCTAGTCAGCAACAACTTATGCGTTTCCCGCGCATTAGTCTTTTTCATGGAGCTAATACACGGAACTTTAAATATTTTAAATCTTTAAAGAACCTGCATAATAGCGCTAAATGTTGATTGATGAACACAAGAAATTAATCAGGATCAATTTTTATCAGGTACTGGCTGAATCTGAAGCTTCTTGAAAAACCATGCATTAATTTTTGAGATACATTTTTTGTGGAATCGCAAAAAATGCATCATAGAAGCGCCGTTTGTTAAGTGATTTACACCAAAAACTAAACATTAGTAATCTATATCAAGGACGAACTGAATCGGAAGTTTAAGAAAATTTGTAGCACTAGTCCTTGAGATACAGCTATTGCAATAATCGCGAATAATGCACAATGGCGCACTACTTGTAGAACGATTTGCATAAAAACGTGATTATCTCCACATTACGTCAAGTATTGACTAAATATTAAGTTTTATGAGAACCCGTGCATTAGTTCTTGAGATATGGCTATTGTGTAAATTGTAAATAATGCAACATGTAGCGCCACCTTTTGAGTGATATACATCAAAAACTATCCAAATTTAGTTTATATCAAGGTCTAATAGACTCTAAAGTTTTATGAAAATCTGTGCATTCGTTCGTGAGATAGAGCTATTGCAATAACCACAAATAATGAAGCACGGCAGTGCCACGAGTTGAGCGATTTGCACGAAAACATAATCAGTACAATCTTACGTCAATCACTAACTAAATCTAAAGTTTTATGTAAATCCATGAATTAGTTCGTAAGTACCGTAATTTCGGCTTTATAAGCCGCAGCTCAAACAATTCTTTTTCGACCCAGAATTTTTTAAGAAATAAGTATAACTAGTCAGATCGCCATAAATATTTGTCTTCAATCACTAAATAAGATTTCTGGGTCCAAAAAGAATTGTTTGATCCGCGGCTTATACACCCGAAATTACGGTAATAGCTATTGTAGAAAATGTGAATAATGCAGCATAATAGCACCAACGTTTGAGTGATCTACACCAAAAACTAATAAGTTTTAGATTATATCCAGGTAACAGAATGTAAAGTTTTGTAAAATTCCAAACAGTAGCCCTTGAGATAGAGTGCGCACAAAATTTTTAACACATATAGGCAGACAGACTTACAGATTCACAGACAGACATTTTGTTTTTCGGATTTTCTGACCTCTAAAACGTGTAAATCAAATTTCGAAAATTATTATGATTTCAATACATTTTTTCTTGTAATGATATACGAAAGTAAGAATATTATGTCTATACCGGAAAAATATTAAAATTATTTTGTTGATTTGTAATATTGAACTAAATTTCACGAGCTGGAGTTTTTCAGGATTGTAGTTCACGTAATCATGCTGCTTTGGAGGCGGCATGAAAAAATATTCTGGGAAAACTAGATTCATTCAACAAGTCGTTTGCAACGTTAGATATTTCGTTCGACGTAAAACATTCGAAGGAAAATATGAATCGTTGTTGGTGTAAAAGTATGCATAAAAATGTGAAATATTAAAATTATGGAATTCCATGAATACTTTAATGAATCAGTGCGAATATATGTTCAGAATAAAAGAATATTTAAATATATATTACATAATAAAATCAACCCGAATTTAACTCCTTAACTGGTTTATTCTTTTCCGTTCAATAAAATGAAAATAGCGAATTCACACTATTATTATTTAAACAAAATATTCAAAATATTTAGTCTAAACATTTCCGCCTTTCAATAGTGTAAAGCCCCACCAGTGGCCGAGAGGTTCTGACCTCTCAACTGGTAGACGGAGGAGGGTTCGAACCCAATCGCGGCTGTCGGCCTAACCGTTCGGAGTTTTCGTGGTTTTCTTCAAATTTTGCGTAAATACGGGTTAGGTTCCCTTAGAAAGACCCACACGAAGGGCACTCCCCCCTGGTCCTATATCCCTAGAGTAGATAATTGAACGACAAAAATAAGCCAAACCAAAAAATTTTCTGAAATGTAATAGTGGTGTCAAAAAGCTTTAACCCTTTGCGGCGCAGGGCAAATTCATTCCTTAAGTTTTGAAATTAATGGCTGACACCGGAATTTGAAAACAACTTTATTTGTAAATATGAAAACGCTGTATTTCACGCATTCAATAAACCGTAATTTTTTTAAACAAAATTCCGGTGCGAATGTGGCGTTTGGGAATTAAAATTAAGTGGTATATCTACGAAACCACTGCGCCGCAAAATGTTAAATGATTCAATAAGCAAATTCGTCTCGCCAGAACGGCTTTCGGCCAAACCAGTTTAGGGATTAAAAGCCAAATATAGAAATTTAACTGTTTCATTGCAGTAAATATTTCATTTTTGGAATAAGAAATCGTTATGAGAAAGGCTTGTAAATAATGACGAAAACAGCCACATTCTATAGTATCATTTATTTCAACCCTGACAATCAAATGAAAGTGGAATGTTTTATTTATATTTTGTCATAAGCATGCAATCGAAGTTTTAAAAGTCAAAACTAACTTTAAAACATATAATATATACATGTGGTGGCCCGCCAACAGTGGCACGCGAGACACAACTAATTTTTAGAAGAATCTTCTTAGAACGCAAAGATTCGATGATTAGATTCAATGATTATTAATATTATTTTTTAAATTTTGGGGTCCAACATGTCATAATCGGCCACCCCTAATAAATAAATGCATGCACGTTTTATAATTTTTTGCTACTCTGCAAATACTCCTTTAAATTATTCTAAATGAAGACATCTTCATTATTTCCTTTTTTCTTAATAATATTTACTCTTTATACCTATCTATTTTCTTAAATTTAGAGCGCGTATGTTAATCGTTATTTTATATAAATTCCTAATTTAAAATTAAATCCCTTCATAAAATTTTATTAGTGCATTCTTTTATTTCTTATTCTAAAAAATTAATCTGTTGAAAGTAACGCCCTTTTTAACAAACCCATTGAATTATTATATATTTTAAGAAATTTGATACTTGTTTATTAGCATTATATACAGTTCTTGGTTTTTATTAAATTTATTACAGTAAAACCTCCATAACGGACATTCCGAATAGGGGACACTTTATTCGGCGATAAAGGATGAAACATTATTTTTTAAACATAAAAAAAAGTAAAAAAGTCTCTAAATTTATCAGGGCAACGTGTCACAAATTTTTTTATCACAGTTAAATGTAGATTAAGAGTCCCCCCCCCAACGTTCAGTGCTATGTTCAGGGGTTTTCCCGGGAGAAATAATCTCCCAGACTATTGAAATGTCATCCAAGAACATTTTGAGATTTTATGCTTTTAAAGATCAAAAAGTGTAATCTCTCCCTCCTCGCCCGGAACTCTATAATGTCCAATAACATCACACAGAAAAATAAATTATATGTAATCGCAAGCAAAAATAAACTTTTGTAACAGATTTTTTTCCACAATAATTTAATAAACCGTGGATAAAAGTGTACACAATTACATTTCAATTTTATTGCTTAAAAAAATTTAATTTCTGATTAATTATATAATAGAGGTTTTAGGACATAATGAAACATTTAATGAAACATTTGAACACACTTAATGAAACATTTAGCACTTTTAGCGGTTTTTGAATATCTGAGGTTTTTTAAATAGCGGACACCTCCGAATAGCGGACAATTTCTGCGTTCCCGAGGTGTCCGTTATTTAGAGGTTTTACAGTATTTGAAATCCCAGCTGGTATTGTAAGTCCGTGACGCTGTCTGGCGCCACTAGCTTGTAACATAAAAATTTTGTTGCCATACGATAAGAAACTCTTTATCGTTTTCGCTCCCTCAACTTCTTTTATATCTGTTTACCCACAGTTTGAACCATTTATAAATGTTGATGGTTATTTTCAAATTCGTATTCGAATCCTGTATTTATACTTTTTTTTTACAAAACCAGCGCACACGAGTTGCGGAGCATGGTTTCAGAGTTGTTTTCGAGTGCTTCAAAACCTATCAGTCGACGTCTAAAATTCTTGTAGAGTAATAAATTATTATTTAAATTCATATCGCACTATGTATTTATTCAAGTTTTGTCCTGATCTCTTCGCCTTCGTCTGGAATTGTTCTGTTTTAAAATTATGAAAATAAAATTTCGTCTAATTTTATTTGGCAAATTCTTTAAAAAACCTCTTGGAACGCTCACGCATTGTATTGTTATACTAACGCTTTAAATCCTTGAAACCAGCAGGCAGTTTCTCTCTACTAATTTTATTTCGGCCTTTTTTGTCTAGTGTAAAATTCTACTAAAAATGCTCTTAAATTTTAACGGGAGAAAACTTTTAAATTTTAGAGAAGCGAAACTGGCCGCTGGCGCCTATATTTTTGCTCCCCTGATTGAAACAATTTTGCGTCTGCGAAGGAGTTCTTGGGTTGTTTATTAGATTTAGCTGATGATCAGTAAATGCATATAAGTTGACTGGGTGTGTCGAATTTCAAAAAAAGGTACGATTTTTCATAAACTGCCAGTGTTCTGTGAAATTAATGCAATCTAGCTACAGCTTCCGCTATTTTGAAAGAAATTTATACAATGCCACACTGGATGCTGTGAAATTAATGCATTGGGTTACTACTAACACTATATTGACGAAGGTTTATTCAACGCAAGTAAATATATATATATATATATATATATACATATATATATATGTGTGTGCGTATAGGGGAGAGGGGGGCACCTTTGAACACTCTAAATATTTTCCTTCAAATAAATTATTTTTAAAAAATGTATATGGCAATACATTCAAAGGAATAATTATACAAAGCTGTATCATTTTGTATGAACAGCTCTGTCTAAACAATATATCTTTTTCTCCCCCTTGAATCTAAATTTAACAAAATAAAGATGTAAGATTTTTGTTTACAAACTTATATCCCTAAAATTTAAATTTATTGTTCAATGCTTAAACAAAGATGTTAGCTTTAGGTTACAAGCTTTGTTTTATTCAAATTCTTCAGCCGAATTGAGTAAACCGTTGGAATGTTGAACTCCATGTGATAGGGCACCATTGAACAAAAATGTTGGGGTACCATTGAACAGCGAAAAAACACCGAATAAACTGGTGATAAACAATAATTGAAATAATTTAAAGAGAACACTTAAAACTATGAAGTAAAAAGTTGTTAATGTATCGACATATTATTATTTCTGAATTCTTTTTATGTGAAAAGAGGTTAATTAAGAATGTCAAAGAACATGCACTTATACTGCTAACAATCCCCTTAATGCTCAGATAGGTTCCAACCTCTATATGTATCAGTGATGGGAAGTTTCAAATATTGGATAATTGCAAATAATGGATACAAAATAATAATTCATGATTTAACAGGTTTTAAACATTATTTCTGGTTTCCGTAACGAATAAAACGGAATTTTATATCAGGTCAAAAAAATAACGAATGAAAAATTTTAATTTTCCAGAAGCATTAGATATCAGATTGGTGTATTTCAAGGGTATTGTAAAAAAGTTTTCACAATCAAACACAACTGGAAGGACACTTTGTGTTTTATTAACAATGAGTTTTAACATCAACTTTCATGGATTTAAGTTTAGTTAAATAACAAAAAAATAGTAATTTGAACAAAATGTAGTTTTTTAATTTTATTCGAATTACTTTATATTTCTGTAACATATGCAAATTTTTATAAAAACTGTCGATATTTTCATATTTTATTCATTTTCTCAAAGGTGCCCCTAGCTTGTTCAAAGGTACCCCAACATGGAGCAAATAATCGAAAGGAAAATTAAGCTTAAGTAGTAACTATAGTAATAAAAAATAGAATTAAATTATAATATTAAAATATATTAAGGAAAATTAAGATGAGTTTAAGTCTTAAATTTTAAAATAAGGCTATAGCGGTAGTTAAGAAAATACTAGAAATACAAAAAAAAATATATTAAAGTTAGCACTAGTTAAAAAATTACAGTCACAAAGCATGGACAAGTAACGTCTGTCATTAAATTAAAAATAAAATAAAACAATACTATACAAAATTTCTGGTGTGAATGTAAAATATCAGAATTAAAAAAGAGGCAAAATGTGGCAACGCAATTAGACGTACAGATATCAACCGGTGATTTTCTGGCGTCTTCAAAACTTATTTTATGAGACACAAACTGGAAATTTGCTTAAAAACTCACAACTGAAGAAATTAAAACATTTGATTCTGTTCGTTTTCATTTCAATTTTACATATAAACTCAACTAGAAAGTTATGTCATGTAGTTTTATTTTACGCCTCATTCTCTTTTTTTAACCCTTTGGGAACGAGCGACACGTATACGTGTGGCAAAAAGGTTTAAGAATCTGTGTTTATCCCCACCAATAAAATTTTACTGCTAAATTTGCTTTATTTAATCGGAACATTTTCTCGATTTAAAATATGGCGAAAATTTCTGATTTTAAAAACCGTTAAGAAAACGTTAACGATTTCAAAAAAGGCTCTCAGAATTAAAAAGGGGGCAAAGGATTTGAAATTATTTTTTCTTCATTGGCAGTAAACTTCTGAAATAACAAAATTCCCACTACTCTCGGGGTCACGTAAGGTGAAAACTGCGGAAATTTTACTATTTCAAAAAAATGGATTAATATTAGAAATTATTAATATATTTTTTTTTTTTTTTTTTTTTTTTTTTTTTAAATAGGCGTTAAATAATATTATGCGAGACTTTCTGGTTGCCCAAATAATTTACAGAAGATATCAACAGTTAAAATTATTCTTTTATGGACTATATCTAGCCATTTAATTTTTCCAGTCATTTCAAAAATTTAATAAATGAAATATTTTCCTCTACTGATTAACCATTTCCGATTTCTATCAATTAAACTAGCTATTATATCGAAATATTTCTGTATTGTCATAACTGTTTCCATTACATTTAAGGTTGCCACCGGTGACTAGTTTTTTAATTATATCTAGCCCATTCATTTAAAGCAAACTAAATTAATTAATTAATTAATAAATTAAAAATAAATAAATAAATATAAAATATCACAATGGTTTCACAATATCTGCAAGATAAATATAATAAGAATTCTATTTTTAAAAAATAGAGGTGTGATAGGAATATAAAAATAACCGCTTGTTTCGAACTTGTTTCACTTCATTTGTTAAATCAAAATATGTTTATGGCTTTGATTAGTTGCTTTAATCTGCCATCTTTTGTAGCATGTACCAGGTCGAGAAATCCATCCTATTACTAAACTTCGTTTAAATCTGTTATTATTTCTAGACGTTGGTTAAATAATATTTTCTTACCAAAAAACTTCCTAATAATGCGGATACTTTAACTGTTTTATGATAGAAAATAAAAGAAATAATTGTGATTACACTCATAATATATATTTGAAATAAATGCCGTTAGAAAAGTAATTAGTAGCTCTGAATTAAAAATATTTATTTGCAAAATATTTTATTTCTTGATGCTTTATTATTGTACTCTCTATATTTTTAATCTGCCAAGCTGGCTAATAATTTTTTACAACGTATATAAAAGTATTTATTCATATTGAAAAGGTAAAACCTTTCACATAGAGAAATTCTTCATTCGAAAAATAAAAATTTTACTACAGTGAAATATTTACAATTTCATATTTGCAGTTTAAATTCAGAATTATTTTATTCTCAAATATTTATTTATTCTTCCATTTTACATTAGCTTCTGTTCAAAATTTGTTTTTTATTTTTTTAAGTACTTTTCTAAATATTTAATTTAAATTTTCTTAAAATGTAAAAAGTTCCATGTCTACGACATAACATAAAATTCCAGAGTTTTTGAAGTTATGTAAATACCCGCATGGATTTTAATAAGATCAATTCTTAAAAGTAAAAAAATCAACACGATAGCCTGAGAAAACGATTTTTCACGAGTATCTATTTTTAAAGCTGTTTAATTAACACCTTGGGGACGAGCGACACATATATGTGCCGCAAAAAGGCTTAAGAATCCGTGTTTATCGCCACCAATAAAACCTTACTGTAAATCTTGCCTTATTTAACCTTCCTACCCTGTTCAAATTTTACTCAATATTGAAAATAACATTTTACACCAGAATTATTATTTAAAATGTTTTAATATATTTCATTGATTTATTTCTTTGAATTTGTTATTTAACTTTCTTTATAAAGAGAGTTTTGGGCCGAATTGTATAAAACAAATTATAGTTATGGGTCATTTAGACCCATTCAGGGTAGGAAGGTTAATCGGAACATTTTTTCGATTAGTAGAGTACAAATTTCTGATTTTTAAAATCGGTGACACATTAAAAATTTCGTAAAAAGCTCCCGTCGCTAAGGGGTTAAGAAGATATGAATAAAAATTATTTTAGTTTTCAAAACAAAATTGCATTTTAGATAATAAAACATAAAGATTACATATAATTTCATCAAGAGGTATAATATAAGAAGGAAAAAAAATTTTCATCTTCCAATATTTAAATAAACGATCGGGAGCTCAACGTATATTAGAGATGTTTGTAAACAGTGATTTGTCTACTGGATTTTAATTTCATATTTATTTAGCTTTAAAACAGTGAGAACATTTAATTACTTTAAAATAATTAAATAGATTTTCATAAAGTCTTGTAAGATGCATTGTATACATTTACAAATTTCAGAATAAAGATAACATAAAATACAGTTTTGTGGTAGAAATTTCCCAGCATTGTTTTTTTACTTTAGGAAGAGAGTTTCGCCAATTTTCATGAGTCCAATTGGATCTCCTTGCAGTTTTTATACGATTAAACAATCATGTAATTTTTATATATTATATATTATAATCATATATTATCTGGCGCAAAATTTTCCCTTTTTTGTGATTGGGTTTTGTCAAGGACCCTATAAATAACAAGTAGCGTATTGTCTCCTATAAAATGTGATAAAGAGATGATTAATTATATATGTTTTAAATTATCATTCGAGAGTTGTTTTGCCAAATTACTCCATTTATATATACATTTTTGAAAGGCTACGTGGACGGCGTTACACATAATAGCTAATTTAGTTATAATAAGATTCCCAATATCACGTTTTATATGAAAGACAAGCAAATGCAGAAAATAATTAACAATTTTCAATATAATTACGTTACATACAGAAAGGCAGAGGAGAACACACTCAGAAAAGTAATACATCTTTGATTGATCAATTATACTGATATAATATATAATATATAATAACCCTATATAAATTTCGAATTTCTACATAAATCGTGTGTCACTAAAATTTAAAAAAACATAAAAGATACATTTTAACTCACACCGGAAACACATAATATAAATGTGATATATAATAAATATTTCTATAGTAAATTCGATCCACTTTGACCTGTTTGAAGCCTCATGTATCGTGCAGTCTCTCATGACAGCATGCCAATAAAAAATATGATTTTGTTAGAAAGTACGAAATTGCTGGAAAAAGGTAATCAGTAGAATAGACCTCATGGTTGCTAGGCAACTTCATATCCAGCATTGTAAAACATTAGCGTCTAGCGACAGTTAAGACTCCTAATGGTAGGAGTTAGAATAAAATCTGCAAAGCTTGAAACTTGGGATTTATCCCTAAAGAGGTATATTTTCCCCTCTTTTCTCAACTGCTTAGGGAAATTATCGATAGCGATCTGACAATGTGGGTTATTGAAAATGCGATAATCAAGGTTTTTCTATCATAACCAGCGATATCCAGCTTTTCGTTTTTTTATTATCTTTAAGATTGCTTCTGAAATGAAATTTGTTACTTAATATTTATTGACACTGATTAGAAAGTCGAAGAATTTTAAAGTTTTGCTACGAAAAGAATTTCTGGGAATATTTGCTTGTTTACACTCTTAAAATGAAATGTAATGAAAGTTTTTTTTCGTGGGGGGGGGGGTTAAATTACTTATGCCAATTATTTCAATTCAATATATATTATAAAATATATAATAAATTAGCATGCTTAGTTTATGTTGTTATAAAACTGTAGCTATATTTTGAAAATTCCGCAATGTAATTACCACATAAATTCAAGAATCGCTTTAATAGAGAACAATATAAGCTCTATAAATAATTTAAATGCCAAAACTTAAAGTAAGAGTTTTCATTAGTCCCTAAGAAAACCGTTTCTGGGAATGCCTGATCTTAAGATGTTCTAACATTTTTTTTTTTTTTTTTTTTTTTTGGGGGGGGGGGTGGCGGAATCATTTTTTATGTTAATTATTTTAATTTAAATTGTAATTTATATGATAAATATGAAATAATAAATTAGCATGTTTTTGTTTAGCTTATCATACATGAAAGTATGGATGTGATTTGTAAATATTAAAATATAATTATTACATAAATTTAAGAAGTAGTTGAATTAAGAGCAATATTAACTTGAACTCCATTGGTAATTTATTTCAGTTTTGTCTGTCACAGTATTCAATGTAGTAATAATCTCAAATAACTGTAAGTACAAAGGCTTTAATTTTCTATTAATAGATGGAAGCACAATACAACAGTCTAAAAGAGGAAAATATCCCTCTTTAGGGATAAATCTGAAAGTTCAAGATTTGCATTGAAGTCCTACCATTGAAGTCCTACCATTAGGAATCGTGCTGTCGCTAGACGCTAGTTTGTAAAACATATTGCATGGGCATTAGGGAGCCACAAAAAAGAAAGAAAGAAGAGACGTGGCTGCAAGCCACAGATACGAATAAAATTAGCTAACAAAAATTAAAAAACATAGTATGCGTTAAAATATTTAAAAAAAGAAAATTCACAAAAAAAGAAAGAGAGTTTACAAAACAATTACAGTAAGAAAAGCAGTTAAAAAAGAAAAATGTTCCGTTAGTTCCATAAAGGCAAGACGAATAAAGCTACTGGGGCGGGAGGGGGGTTGCCCCAAAAAACAATACAATAAAAAAAAGACTCTTTACAGAGACCATACATTTAAGGAATAGCACAATTAATATTGCTAGAAAAAAAACTAGCACAAGGTATATTATAAAGGAAAATTTTAATTAAGTGTCTTTGTTGCCAGTAAAATTAAAATTAGATGTCCTTTGTAAGTTAAAGCTTGTCCGCACTGAAAAGGCTCATGTGTGAAAATATTCTGTATAATGATGAATATATATTATATCAATTTCCGGTGTGCCTTCTGTAATCAGTTTTCACCTTCCTAATGAGGATCCTAGTTAGTGTCCTTACGACTGCAACGATTAACCGAAATTGGAGAAGTGATTTTCCGTGAAAATAATTCTTGAATTCATAATTTGAAACCTTCAACTATTCATGATATTATGACCCTAATAACTTTCTACTCCGCAGTATTGTAAGTATAGCGGGATTTTATAAATTTTTCAGATTTTTTGATAGTTTTTACCGACTGTAATGCTAGTCTTAAGAAAGAACTTTCCTTTAACCCATTCAGGGGCAAGGTATTTCTGTTCCAAAAATGTTCAAATAATTGATTCACACCACAATTTAAAAACAGACTTATTTGAAAATAACCAAGAGCTGTTTTTCGCGCATATTTTAAAATCGAAATTGTATTAAAATTTTACTGGTGCCAGTTCGCAATTGGAACAGTAATATTATGTGTTTGCACACTGCAAACACCGCCCCTGAAAGGGTTAACTTAATCTCGGTAAGCTTTTTTTTTATTAGCTATTTTAGCACACATTGCAAGCCGAAAATTCGATTAAGACATTCACTTTGTAGAATAGATCATAGCTGCCAACTTTTACGCATTTTTCATACCACAAACATTTTATAGTAAATATTACCTTATTTAATCGTCGAAATCTTATGATTAAACAAATGGAAAATCTTTGTACAATTTTAGTGGTAGCAAAAATGCGAAAAATTTGGCCGATATGAATAGGTATAAAATTGTCAACTGTATGCTACACTTAAACTAGTCATGCAACTAGTCATGCTTACAACTAGTCATGCATAAAATTAAAAAAAAATCTTACAAATGTTCAATAGATGCATCTTTAGTTACAGGGCACACATCCAACCTAAAGTCCAATTCTTCCCTTATTTTGATGACGAAGTCTAAAGTCATGGAAGCAGCAACATCCTCCGTGCTGTGTCTCAACTCTGGAAAATTATTAGGTTGCGGCGGAACGTAGACGCGATTTTTACTGTATCCACGCCTATCGTTTCTAAAGCCCTAAAGGTAAAAAAATCGCATGGCTCAAACGGTTTTTAAATCTTCATCCAAGTAACGCTTTACGCACAGGAATCCTATTTTTTGGTATTTAGCAATGCAAGCGAGTCAAAAACAAAATAATACTCGATCATGCGATTATCTAAAATTGTTTGTGTTTATTATATTTAGAAACTTTTAACCAACACTCTACAAGAGGGTGGAGCGAAAAAAATTTTTTTTTGAAAATCAAAAACGGATAGGTGGCAAAAGTTGCCTTTATACTAGTACATTAACTGCGTGAAATTTTACTGCTGAAAAAAAATGGCTTGAGTCTGCGCTTTTGCTCCAAAAATCGAAATTTTGAGTAAAATTCGTCATTTTTTGACATTTTTTCAAAAAAATTAAAAAATTCCTACAGAGTTGGTTAGTATTTAAAAGTGTTGCTTAGACCTTTATATTTATCTGCTTAACATATTTAAACTGTAAAACAATATCTGTAGTCTGTATAATTGGAGCAAGTCTGACAACTTTTTGTGAAAAATCAGCGTTAACCTCTCTATTGGAGCATACAACGAAATGTTCTTTTGAATGCATTTCTTACCTAGCTGCTTTCAAAACTACTGTGTATATAACTCATAGAGGTGGTTGCATTATCCCACCCGTCTCAACCACCCAATAATCTAGGCCCAGTGTTTTATTTATGTATTGAATTGTTACTTTTTTCCTGAAAACGAGTATAAGTTTTCTATATATCAAAGTAATTTATCTCTTCTTTGTATTCACTGACTTTGGATGATTTGGATTGCTGGTGTGACCTACTGCACGTATATTTTTATACCATGTATAACAGAAGAGAAGCTGAGTAATGTATTGAGTGTGTTCTTAATTGAACCTATTAAGCAGTCTATTATCTTTATTAAATTTTCATGCAATTAATACATTATGATTGGAAGTTCTGTTACCACAGCATTTTTTCAATCAATTACATTTTATATATAATGATTTTTCTAAAAAAATATTGTATGAATTCAATTTTTAGTATGTCATCATTTAGTGTCCTTATTACATTGAATATATTTTGAGAAGCTGGCTGCTTAATATTATGACGATCGTCACAGAGGATTGCAAACAAAATTTACGTGTAAAACAACAATATTTCTAAAGAAGTTTTAGTATGCTTTATGTCGTTTCCTGTGTTGTTCTATAGTCTAGTAATTTCTAATAAAATTTGAGATCTATTATTTAGGTATGTAGTACATTTGGTATAAAACATCCGGCGGTATAAACTTGGATTATACATTTTGTGAGTGAACATATAGATGCTGATTGCCAATCTGTGCTTATATAAAGCGGAAAATTTTATTAACTTTATGAGCTGTCTTTTGTGTGAGATGTCTTCTAAACTCCTATTCCCCATTCTTTCTGAGAAATAGCTTTTCTTATGAATTAGCTTTGCAATCTCTGACAGAAATTTCTAGTCTGTTCTGAGCATCTTTTTCTCAATTTGAGAAAATAATTTTTCAAAAATATTCTTTATTTTATATATATATATATAAAAAAAAAAAAAAAAAATTGCAATAGGAAGTGAATAGTACGTAGACAAAGATTTTCCTTATTGATCCAGTGAATCCATGTAGCTTAGAACGTTTTATATCGACTTCTCTAATAATTGGCGCAAAGGAAATTCACTGGAGTTGAGATAGCGAATGATGCAATATTATACACAATTCTAAGCTTACCCCATGCAAAATGGTTCACAGTGACAAATAAAATTCTCCTAATTTTAAAAGAGCACTTATAGTCGATTAGAATCCGTACATTCCCTCATAAAGTACTATGCATTATATGTTTATGCCCAGGACATTTCACCATCAAATGTTGTCTACTCATAAAAAGAGGATCTAAAAGTTAATAGGAAATTACCTGGATACGAAAACACTTAGAAAACGGCATAAAACTAATGCAAAAAAAAAGTTATTTACAACAGCTGTTGCTTTACACATGGAGAACAAATTTTCATTGCAATTCTCGCTGTCGATCACCATCACATTAAACAGCTCGCTTCTCAACATATAAAAAATGCAAAAGTAGAATAAATGATGGCATACTTATAGTTGAAATATCTGAAATCATCTTTGAAGCAAATCATTACGTAAAAAAAGTACAATTGACTGAAAAAATGTTGTGGTAACAGAACTTCCAATCACTATTTATCAACTGAATGTAAGTTTGATAAATATAATAGATGGCCGAATAGATCCCTTTAATAGATTCCCGTGCATTACTCCGCTTGTCATTTTTTTGCATAAACTGTAAAAATATACCTGAAGATAGTTAAAGCAGCATGTGGATGCAAAGAACAGATAAACAAGGTGGAAGCATTGAAAACATGCCAAATTTTTATAAAGATAATCACAAATCAATGTATAAATAAAACACTGTACTAAGATGATCGAATAGTTGGGCTGTGTTGTATAGGAAATATAGCCACCTCCACGATGGATGTCCAAGGTAGTTTTGAAAACAAGAGGAGTATTAAAAACAACAATTCGTTGTATGACCCAATAGAGTGGTAATGCTGTTTTCTTACTAAAAGTTGCCTGTTTTGCTCCAGGTATAGGGAATAAACATATTGTTCTATAGTTTAAATATGTTAAGCAGATAAATATAAAGGTCTAAGCAACACTTTTAAATACTAACTAGCTCTGTAGGAATTTTGTAATTTTTTTGAAAAAATGTCAAAAAATGACAAATTTTACCCAAAATTTCGATTTTTGGAGCAAAAGCGCAGACTCAAGTCATTTTTTTTCAGCGGTAAAATTTCACGCAGTTGATGTACTAGTATAAAGGCAACTTTTGGTACCTACCCGTTTTTGATTTTCAAAAAAAAATTTTTTTTCGCTCCACCCTACTCTACAACGGTTACAGTTGATACAATTAAAGTTTATATATTTTCTAATAAACACCCTGTGTTATGCAAGGAAAATGGAAATTGTGTTAAAAAGAGTTGCATTTTGTTTACTTACCAATGTTCCTAAAAAACTAAACACTGATAAATATGTTTCAAATAATTTACATCTTAATGAGCTACTGTTTCATCTTAAGATATTATCAAACAAATTATTTTCAGAGTTACTATAATTAGGATAAGATAGAGTTATGTTTCAATTCCCACCAATTTAAATTTTCTCATGAACCATAAGCTATTTTTGTTTTCACTTATTGTGATTGATAGAGGTTTATTTTCATTTCAAAGTCTAATTAGGTATCTTATCTTTATAAATCGTGAGAAAGGATAATGCGAATGATCGAAATTAAAAAAAAGAAATCTTTCATGTATAGTTTCATAATGAAATATTTGCAGCATAAAATGTCAATTTATATGCACAATGAATGCATTGAAAAAGTGGGAAGAAACATAAAATTATAAAAAACGAGAAAGATGCAAAGCGCAATAATCCTATTTGTAATCTTATCTGCTTCTATTCGATTATTTTAAATAATAACAAACGTAATTTTGCAACACTAGATAAATCGCTTCAAAGAATAAATAGGATATTTTAGAATTTTCCAGAGTTTATTCTTTGTTGCAATATTTTCATAATTCAAATTTTTATAAAAATGTCTGAAGTGTGTTATTATCTTAAACGGGTTGAAAGTATTGCATACGTGAAAATTTTGAGAAAACCGGTTTTCGACAATGTTTTGGGGGGGTTCACAGATCCCGAAAAACATGTTTTTACAAAATGTCTGTCTGTGAGTCTCTCAGACTGTCTGCATGTGACAAAAAAAATTGTGGGCGCTTTGTCTCAAGAACTAACGCATGAAATCCTAACACTTCAGATTCTGCTAGACCTTGATATAAACTAAATATGATTAGTTTTTAGCATATATCGCTCAACAGATGGCGCTGCTATGGTGTATTATTAACGATTTATTTTCACAATAGCCCTTCTCAAGATCTAGAGCATGGATTTTCAAAAAACTTTAGATTTAGTTAGTTACTGAAATAGCACGGTGCTGATTACGATTTTGGAGCAAATCGTTCGACATATGGCGCTGTCATGGTGCATCATTCGGGATAATCACAATGACTCTATCTCAAGAACTAACGTACTGCATTCTACAACACTTTAGATTCTGCTAGACCTTGATATAAACTAGATCTGATTAGTTTTAGATGTACATAGCTAAACAAACGGCATAGAATCGCCACTTGTTGAGCGATATAGGCCAAATTTTAATCAGATGTAGTTTATATCAAAGTCTTGCAGAATCTATGATTTTGAGAAATTCCGTGCATTAGTTCGCAAGATAGAGCTATAAAAATAATCACAAATAATGCACCATGGCAACGCCACTTGTTGAATGATTTGCACAAAAACGCAATTAACACTATTATATATCGCACACTATTATATATAGTATTAACTACATTTTTATAAAATTTCCTGCACTAGTTCTCGAGATACTGCTATTGTGTGAATTGTAATTATAGCAGCATAGCAGCGCAATCTGTTTAGCGATATTCATCTAAATCTAATCAGATGTTCATATCAAGGTCTAACAAAATCTAGAGTTTTGTGAAATTCCGTGCATTAGTTCTTGAGATAGAGCGTCTACAAAATTTTCGTCACATACAGACAGACGGACTCACAGACAGACATTTTTGTAAAACATGTTTTTCGGGTTCTCTTATCCCTAAAACTTGTAAATCCGACGAAAACCGGTTTTTGAAAATTTTCACGAATCCAATACTTTTTTGTAACGATAAAGGAAAGTAAACACCGAAAAGTAAAATCATCTTTTTAATATTTATGCACATGTATTTTCTTTAATTAGACACAACCTCCCACATATTTTCTATTTTTAAAGCGGAAGTTCATAAATTTTAAGAAATGATTACTAATTTACTTCAAATACACTTCTTATTATAAACAAGGCTATCACTTTTTGAACCCTTGCAATTTATTAGACACATAATGTAATTCAACAATACAAAATTATTTTTTATGAAGTTTAAAGATTTTCATGAAAGAGACAGAATGAAATCTTCTTATGATGAGTAAATTGTTATTGGATTTAAGGGGGGGGGGGGTATAGTTTTTACCTTAATGTTCGAATAACTAATCGTAAAACTTTTCAGAACTGAATGCGACCCTTTTTAGTATTTTTTTCAAATAGGCAGAACTATGCAAGTTCGTTGATACGATTTGACAATGAAAATCTATTGACCTTTTAAAATTGCTAAATATGGAAAATTTATTTTAAAAATATAACTTATGAAACATGTAATTTATTTCATACCAGGCATATTTAAATATATTTTATAAATCGTTTTGCAAAAGTTTTCATCGCAATTACTCTTCTTCAATTTGTTGGCTCATTCTGTTTGTTAGCTGAAATATCTAGATAAAAGGTTGCTAAAGTTGGCCTCCCTTATAATTCTAGAATGCAGCCAGACTGTCGAACGTGGTAAAGGATGCGAAATTGTGAATGATATGACATAAAAAGCCTGTATAAAGCGGATTTTTTTTAAATTACAGATTCATGATTTTAATGAATTAACAGCTGTCGAAGTAAATTACATGATTCAGTATTATATATTTTGAATTTTAAAGTAAGTTGGTCATTAGAAAAATTGTGAAATTATGTATGTAAAAGATTTTTTTTCTTTAAGCGATGCGAATGTTAAAATGTTTAACATTTTCTATTTCGAGAATAATCAAAACTCGCAAATGTGAAGGGATTACTATATTCTGATTTTGATGCAATAATTCTTATATAAAAATACATCAATACAAATATTGATGCGAATACATATCTTAAATCAGTAATACGAAGTTAATAGGGTTCTCTCTTAACCCATGAAAGACGACTTCTTTTACACGACTTTTAATACTTACATACTTGTTGACACCAGTTCTTCCATATTATAATTTAACAAAACTACAAGTGTCTCAAACTTTGGGATTAGAAAATAAAATCAAAAAATCCTTACTAAAATACCGGTTATCACATTTTAAAGTTTCGCGCTACATGAGTGGCAAGTTTAAGGAGTTTAATGAATAAGCAACGTTAATGAGTTAAATAGGAGGTAATCAACATCACAAACCAAGATCTCTCTGTGTTATTACCTGTCATAAGATAACATTGGACTAATTTCGTATGGTGGGATTTAGTAGAATGAAGATAGCTTTAACATTTACCTTTTTATGTTCTGACTCTATTTAAAAAAAAAAAAAAAATTGAAATAGGTCGAAAAAATTCGCCAACGATTATATGAATAATATTTTAAGTCATTTGACTGGATATATTTGTATGGTTTGATGCAGACAGACGGGATACAGTACACTAACCAAAATCTTTTGCGTGTTCCTGTAAACACTATGCACTTTCTATTTTACAGGAAGCAACTTATAGTAAACCTCTGCAATGTGTATTAATTTCATTATATGTGAAATAATTTAGCATGAACATAACTGCCAACTTTTACGCATTTTTCCTACCGCCGAAATTTTATCGTAAATATTGTCTTATTTAATCGTCGAAATCTTACGAGTAAACAAACGGAAAATCTCTGTATAATTTTAGTGGTAACAAAAATGCGTAAAAGTTGGCATCCATGCATCTGTAAATACACCGAAAGGAATGTTTTGTCCTGTACCATTACATAACGCAATTCTTTACTGTGTTCCTGTAAATAAATAATATATATATATTTTTTTTTGCACCGCATATTGTACAAAAGTACACTTCATAGATGCGTAACATCCTTACTTTGCTTCAAAGGCTGTAAAATCATTAAAATGCACTTGAAACATTTTTTCCCCTTTGGTCGCAACGTAATGGAATACTTTTAACGGTCTATGTAATTGAACTATACATCCAATATTTATAAAATTTGAAATGACACGGCAAAATTTGCGACAACTATACACTTTAAAATTTCAAAGTATTCGGTTGGGTAATTTTTGCACTGTTATATGCAGGCAGAGAGACGGACGGACGAACTGAATGATGACTATAATTGCTACGTATTTATATAATTACGAACTCACCTAAATACGAGTAATAACGAGTAAAAAAAAAAAAACACTAAAGCAAGAAAGGAAAATGATACGTCGATTACAGATGACGAAATACTTTCCAATATAGTCAAAAGACTGTAATAAAAATGAAACATCTGTGGTGAAATCTAATGTCTAGGTCAATGACGCGAGAAACGCACAGTATATTTGAACATCCAATCTCAGTTATTACCATCTAGCATTGATAGATAGTTTTTTGGGTTCAGATAAGTTTATTGATATGGGCGGAGCTGGACAATTATGCAATAGCCAGGGATTTTGCATAAATCATTTTAAAGCGCCCAAAATTAATTTTAAAAATTACATTTTTAACCATTTGCGGCGCAGATGTTTCATAGATATACCACTTAATTTTAATTCCCAAAAGCCACATTGGCATCGGAATTTTGTTCAGAGAAATTACGGTTTATTGAATGCATAAAATATATCCTTTTCTTATTTAAAGGTAAAATTGTTTTCAAATTCCGGTGTCAGTCATTAATTTCAATACTTAAGCAATGAATTTGCCCTGCGCCGCAAAGGGTTAATAAGTATAAGAGCTTATAATACACACATTCTATTACACACAGACCTATGACAAGCAAAGTACATGGAAACTGATAGCTGAATTTTATTTATTTTTGATGTTAATAAAAAACAAACAATGAAAATTTTCTATCATGTAATATTTTTTTAGAAAATTCAATTTTACTTTGAATTTAATTTAGCATTCATCATAGAACGAATATACCAGTTCCTTTGCCTTCAAAGGAAATGCCAGTCAATTCTTCAGATTCGGGACAATCTTCACGACTCTCATGCCCAGTGTTCTCGCTGACATTTGGCCAACGTTAGTAATTTGGCTAATTAAAAATAAAAAAAACATTCGCCAAATGATAAATGTATCAGCAAAATAGATTCGCCGTAAAGCACAAAAAAAAAAAAAAAAAAAAAAAAAAATCTTTAATACTTTAATGTATCTTCCTTTTCTTTTTATGTTCTAAAAAAAACTTTAGTTTTTATAATTGCGACAACGATTGTTATTAATCTAATTTCAACTATCCGCTACAAATATGCTAAAAATATATATATATTAAAAAGATGTACATATGCATATGCATGAAAAACGAAAAAGAAAAGAAAGAAAGGAAAAATTGAGAACTAGGAATTTGGCGAGTCTAATCGCTTGTTTACTCGCCAAATGAAGAATTTAGTCGCAATTTGGCGCAATGGCGAGCGACAGCGAGAACCCTCCCATGCCGCATATAAACACATCATAAATCAAACGTTAAAAATTATATTTACTTCTTAAACCTTTCCGATGCGGTATCCTTACAAAGGGCATCTAATTTTAATTTTACGTCACCAAGAATATTTAATTAAAATTTTCTTTTTTAACATGCGTGAAAATAAGCAAGTTTACATTTTCTCATAAACTTGTTTTAAATTCTAAACTTGATTAATCTCCGCTCCGGAATGGATTAAATATTTAATTCTTTAAAATTAGATGATACAAAAGATCAATAATTCGTTAGGCGATAATTTTGTTAGGGCATATTCTATTCGTCTGCATCTCAAAAATATATATCCTGTTACCGGTCCTGCACCGAAAATCTGCATTCATTACTTTTAATTACACATCTCGAATTTGAAAAGAGGGTATATCTCCGAAATTTAGGATTTAAATTGCGGAAGGGTACAATTTTTATTATTTGATTTTAGGAATCGATAAAATTCTATTCATTTTGTAATTTTTCTGCATTTCCTAGATATTTTGTGGTACCATTATTGGCAGGTTCGGAAAGTCCTGTCTGTTTGGGAAAATCAATTCGTCCCGAAAAATTCTGTTACTTAGCTATTAGACGTTGTTTCCTATATCTGACGTTTAGTACTTAATGGTCAGAATTTTCCGATACAAATTGTTTTTCCGAAACGGAAACGACTTTCCGAATGAATGAATAATTTTTCAAATTATGTAATTTTCAATTCCTTTGCATTCAGTGAGACACTAATATTTGTAAAAATACATTTTTCACGCTTGTTAAATTAGGCCACCATAGAATTTTTATGTTCAGAAAATAAAGTTAGAATAAATTATGACTAAGCATTGTAAATGGCAATTAGGGAAAATCATTTTTACATTGCGAGTTCTTGCGATCACTAAGTAGGCATATGAAACAATGACTGGCAATTTATTAGTGTCATGTGTTCTGTTAACGACCCCAATAAGTACGTAAAAACCGTGATCGTAAAATCCCGAAATCTGCAATTTTCTGAATTTTAAGATTTTTAGGCTCCCAATAAAAATGGAAATTACAGAAGCAGTTTTGTTCTATACGCAGGGGTGCAAAAATCTAGGCGTCAGAGGGTAGTCTCTCACCACTAAAATTTTAAAGTTTTTTTTCGCTCAAAATTTAATAGCATTCTAGCAGGAACTTTACACGAAATATTAGACGAAGAAAAACGAAATAAATTTTGTGGTGAGAAATTGCCTGCTGGCGCCTAGATTTTTGCACCCCTGTCTATACGTCTATTCTTCGTTTTTGAAAGCGAGAAGAGAAACAATAAGTTTAGAATAAAACATGTTCAGAGTGGCAATTGGTCAGGGAAAAAGCACGGTCAAAAAATATATTAATTAACCTTCTATAATATCTTTATATTATTTAAAATATTTTCTGAAAAAAAAAAATAGTAATCTTTTTTTTTTTTTTTTTTTTTTGAAGGTGTTTTTTCTTGACCTTTCATCGCCCTGTTGTTGCTATCAGATAATTACTTTAAACAAAGTTTTGCTTTCATTTTCTTGTTTTAAATAATAATTGAAGTTAATTTCACAAATTAGAGTCAACGTTATAATTTTCATTAGCTCTGTTCTTTATATTATTTAAAATGTATGTACACACTATCACTAAACTGAAAAAAAAAAAAAAACAGATTTCTTTTTATATGGGTACGTGTATTTTTATATGTATTATATTTTTTCCTCGGTTAATTGTCACAAAAATAATAATCTAAAGATCTGATGCTCTAAGGCCTACATTAAACTACCCTCGTCGCATTTTTAGGTTTCGTATACTCTTTCGTTTCTGTAGCTATCGCCATCAGACATTCAAACACACGCACAAATACCAACACAGAAAGAACGAAACTTTTTTAAAAATTATATTAGAAGTAGCTTCGAACAGATTAAAGCTTTACATGAATAAATGATAAGCAAAGTAAATATCTATTCTTAAAAAATGTGACCACTGAACTGATAAACATTTTTCTAAAAAACTTTCAAATAATGTCTATTTTTACATGTCTGTTACAGAATTTTTTATCTTTTATCACCTGTTTATCAAAACAGAAAATTTTGCCTAATTGGATTTGAAAATACGCGGATTAAAAATGCAAAATTTACAATAAAAAATTACGGTACTACTCTGTTATCCCGTCGACCAATGTCGCCAAATTATACAAAACACCAAACTAATAGCCAAATTATACATAATAGCATAATTTTTATTTTAAATAACAAAAAAACCCAAATAATTAGTAAAATATTAATAAAAATTCAAATAAAAAAAATCTCTTAATGATATTTTAAACATGTGAATTGAATTTAATTTCATTGAATGTGACATTCATGATCATCCATTATTGGCATTTAATCTTATAGTTTGGCGATATTTTTTTGGTCGACGGTTTAACCTAGAAGTACCAAATTTACTGGTGAGAATAATAAATTATAATTGTAATATAGATGTCCGTACGTGGTACGCATAGCTGCCAACATCTTCCGCTTCTTTGGCCCGGTAAAATTTTAAAGAAAATTTTACCATTTGAGATCGAAGTAATCCTTCGATTAAATAAGGCAAAAATTTCTATTGGATTTTTCCGGGTCAAAAAATCAGAAGAGTTGGCAGCTATGGTGGTACGGACAAATTATTATTAGCAAAGACACGTTGTGCGTGTGACTTATGGGAAAATCAGGGAAGCGGTTAACCCAATAACGCCCGAATTATTTTCTTCGCTAAAATTTAAAATATTTTGTATTTCCCACCAAATTAACTTTTATCTAAATTTATCGAGGATTCTGTCTCGTGAAATAAGGTATATATTTATTTTCCTCTTTACTGGTGGGAAAACCGCTTTCTTGCTGTTTTTGTAACCGTCCTCAAAAAAGGACGCTGGGCGTTAATGGGTTAATACAACAAATAGAAAAATTTGTAAATAAAACATCACACCGGAACATTTTATTGAAGAAAGTAGATGCTATTTTGAAAGTAATACCTGATTACATCTCCTTATTTACATAATCTAAGTTGTGGAAACACAGCCATTGTAGGCAACAGCTGTGTGAATCAAATTTAAACTAATGATGTGACAGCTGTCAGCTGTCGTGAGCTGATAATCTGTGGTGTGGCAACTACAAGTCGTATTTAATCCTTTAATTCTTGCTCCGGTCAATAAGTTGAGATGTCGTTTGTCATTTCTTACGCCCCACAGTGGTTCCAAATGGCAATTATGTGGCCAAAAATCAAAAAATCGAAGTTTCGTATTTCGAAATGAAATAAATTCCACAGTATTGAGAAATATCTGAAGATTTATATTCTTTAATATTTTTGTTTTATATGCTTTCATGAATTCGCAGTTCTTATCTGAAGTTGGGAGTTTTGAGCGTTTTCTACTGTTGCATGATTTTCAGTCAAATTCGTCGCATTCATAGTCTAATTAAGACATTTCAGATAGTTGAAAGTTTTTTCTTTGCACTTTTCTGAAACAGCATTAAATTATATATTTAATTTTTTTTTCGGTTTCAAAAATTTAAAAAAGTTGATACATTTTAAAAATAGATAGTTTTAAGGGATTTTCGTACATAAAAGTAATATATAAAAAAAACTCCTCCGAACATATCGGAGATTTTACAACAAAATGAAGAATGAACCTTCTAAAATAATATCCCGAGAGATCTATTGCGACTTTTTTCGATTTTGTGAGAACCAATATTTTCAAGTTGTACATTGGATATCGCCCATATTAGTCCAAAACCAGTAATCTGGTTGAAGGTCTGTGAAATTTCCGCACTGACACAAAATTGCCAGTGTTTATATAATGCAAAAATCCAATTTATGTAACACAGTCAACTTATTTTTTTTTAATTCTAGGGGGATATATATATGTAAATTTATTTATTTTATTATCATTATTATTATTTTACAATTTTTATTTTATTTTTCCGTTTATATCAAAAATAATATTAAAACTTGAAGCATATACTTAGAGTTTAGTTTATATATATATATATATATATATATTATATACACATACATATATACATATACATATATACACACTATTTCTACAAACATGCATGTAAGGAACTTCAGTCAGCTGGAAAAAAAAAATTCATTCGATGTTTTAAGTTTCTGGATTATTTTTAAAGTTATATTTTGTCTACTGACAAATAAATTTTTTAAGTGTATTTTTTAATTTTCACGCATTGTCATATAAATCTATTGTTACATTTTTAAATAAAGGTTTTTTTTTTCAATTTATTACATGAGTATAACTTTATTATATTTGGGGATTTGGATTAACGACCGATGACAACACTGCCAGAAGATTTTTTTTATAATCCATCAGCAGCAGCTAAAGCAATGGGAATTGAACATAATATAAACAAAATGTTTGGAGTAATTTTCTTTGTTTTGTCGAGTGGCCATGAGGTTAATGTCGAACATTTTGAATCCTACTGCAAAAAATTTTTATTGTGCTATAAAAAACTGTACAGTTGGTATCCATTAACACCAACTGTTCATAAAGTTTTAGAACATAGTTCTGAAGTACTAAAACATTTCCTCTTGCCTATTGGGCAGCTGTCTGAAGAGGCGCAAGAGGCAAGAAATAAAGATATAAGAAATTACAGGAAATTTTTCATCCGAAAATCAAGCAGAAGGCTGAACATCAATGATTTATTTTGCCGACTGCTTCTATCTTCGAATCTTGTAATCTCCTCTGCTCGTGAATTGCCCCAAAAAAATATGCATAAGCTTGCTCAAGAAATTAAGAAAGATTTGCAAGCATTACTAATTTCAAGACAATTTCATGAAAGTTTACAGGAAAATGCAGCTATAAGCGATGATTCTATTGAAGAGGAACTTAGCAGTGAAGAATCATCAGATACTTCAGACTGATTGTTGTAGCTATGGATTGTTGCTTTACTATGTAAATTTTGGATTTGACATCTTAAATTTTCGTTATTTCATGATGTGTGTAAGTATTGCATTAAATTATAATTAATTTAGTTATTACATGTCTATAGTTATTACGTATTACCAAGATTTAATGATATTAATGTGCAAGGTTTATTGATTTTAAATAAGCAATACGAAAGAACAAATTAAAAAATGTATGAAAGTTTACTCAACCCTCGAGATGAAATGTTGCGATTACTCGAAATGTCTAATTCCACTTTTCGGAAGAGCATTTAACCCTTTATTTAGTGATAGCACTTTTAAGTACAAGTGAAGAAAATTTATTGTTAAATTTATTTATTCTGTCTATTAATGAAAATTTATTTTTCTTTCGATAAAATAAAATTTGCTCTATCAAATTTCCATAACGTAGAGATATAGTCAAACCTAAATAGTTTCAAAAAGTGGTAATATTCTTAATCATTTTCATAGGTATGGCTTTTCTTTTTAAGAAAAAAGTTAGATGACACATTTTGAACTTCAAAAGTCTTTCAATACATTTAAATGCATTGCATGTATAAGAAATGTGATATTTCCATAAGGATATTTTTGGCTAATTAATCTGATTATTTTTGTAAATTAATTACAAAAAAAAAGTTAAAACTACCGATATATTTAATCAGTTTTAATGAAAATTTATCTAAATTTCTCATTATTATAATTTAAAAATCCAATATATCTTCAGATATTAAAGAAGATAATTATTGAGCTGAAGCAATTTCTTGATAATTAATTCTATAGATAAAGGATTAAAAAACGGATTTTATTTTTATTTTCCGATAAAAGCAAAAAAAAAAAAATTTTTTTATTTTTCAAAACAGATTTTGTTTGTAAAAATTAAAAAAAAAAAAAAATGGGTATACTAGAAATTTCATAAGGGCGAGGGGAAGAAATGCGGGAAATTTGAAATATGCTAGAAATTTGGAAAAATAATTATTTATTTAATATAAACAAAATAAAGTGACGAAGACAGATTCTTCAATTTTTTTGGAATTTCAAAGTTATTATTCTCTGTGTGTTAGAGAGGTGCAAAATAATTGGGGGGGGGGAGGAGAGAGGGAATCGAAAATTTTAGAAGTGATATAATTAATGAATTCTATAATTTATTATTAATTCATATTAAGTTGATGTTGAAAACTTAAAAAAAAAAAAACATTTTTAGATTTTCTTTGCTGTAGGGTCAGATTAGGGGAGCTTTCACATGTGTTTAATGGGGAAAAGGGTGGGGTGTCGGGAGACAAAGTTTAACTGATTGTTTCTTTTTTATGTATTTCGTTGATTTTTTGCAATCTTTTGTTTTTATTTTGCAATAACATTAAAAAGAAAAAAAAAAGATTTTAAACTATACATTTTCAATAAAGGGGGGGAATTGAGGGGGATGTAAATATCAGGGAATATTGAATCAGATGATTTGTCTTGAAAAAGGTTAAAAAATCTCAAAAATCGAAAACTTCCATTCCCGTGAAAAAACTAGTAAAACATAGAAAATTTAAATCGAACAAAAACTTTCCCCGTCTTTTGCCCCCCCCCAATCCTCTCCCCTGTAACCCCAACTACATTTGTTTGCAATTCACAATGTAATATCATATAGTATGTTATAAAAGGAAAATGAATCATATACAACCACTAGGAAAGCCAGAAATGATTTTTGGCCACTAAATCGCGATTTGGGACCACTGTGCGTCATATTTCCGGGTTCAATATTTAACTACTGGCACAAAATTCTGAAACCAGCAAAAATTACCTGGAATTTTCATTTGAAGTCTTTGAATAGGTTTGGTTTGAACGATTGATATTTTGGTAATATGGAATTTGATGAATCAAGCATAACTGATAATTGGAATATCAGTGAATTCGGCAGCGATTCGGAAAAAAGTGCGTTTTATGTCAGTTCCGGTTCATATGATGAATTTGATGATACCAATGATGAAGCAGTTTTATTACATGGCCATATATTGCAGAAAATTTCGGATGCTGCTCCCCAACATGTCAGATTTGTGGAAACACCAAAATAAAAGTAAGTTTTGGTCCAAGTTTGGATGCTTTTTTCAGTATTTTGTAAATGATGAGTTAATGATCTTATTGTGTCAGGAACAAACATATATGCCTAAACGTCCGGAAGCTCCAGGTTTTCGCTTTTCAAAAGGTAGAAGTACTTGGAAACCAATGACTAAAAACGAATAAATAGTATTTTGGGCCATTAACATCTTACAGGACATTATAAAAAACCGGAAATTAAACTGTATTGGAGCAAAAGACATTCCATTTCAATATGTTTTTCTCTAACATTATGGCATGCAACAGATTTTATGAATTACATAAATGCATTCATTTTGTAAGTGATAAAACTTATGTTCAAAATAATTATCCAAATCTCAAATTAAACAAGATTTGGCCAGTTTTAGAGCTTGCAAATAGTTACTTCAAACGGGCTGTATCTCCACAGCGTGGAATAACTATCGATAAAATACTGATAGTTATTAAAGGTCGTTTCTCGTGAAAACAGCAAATCCTCAAAAAAAAAAGGTCATGTTAGGGAATAATATCTTAAATGTTTTGTGAGTCAAGTTTCGGTTACAAATGGTCGCAAATGATATATACCAGTAAAGGTTCTGTATTTGATCCGGAATACCCCAGTCCATACAAGTTGTAAAGTATCTTATAAAACCTTTATTAAAAAAAGGATACTGTCTAATAATGGATAACTTTTATACGTCACCCCAATTGACAGACCTGCTTCTGGAGAATCAAATAGATACATATGGGACACAGGGCCGTAGCTAGAAGTGAACCATAGGGGGGGCTCAAAAAATATAGGTGGAACTCATATTTTTTTTCTCTCTCTGACGCAGAAAGATAAACTGGAGCATATTCACATTGTAGGTACTATGTTTCTTATTAAACTGTTGTAATAACTTCATTTTATGCTAAGAAAACTGTATGATGATGAAAATTTTGATTGTATAACTGGTGCAAAATTAAACATCATGTTAGCTTCATGCATACAAATATGATGAGGGAGTGTTGAAACACTTATTTTAGATACAATTGAGTAACTCTGCAAAACTGTGAAAGGGTCTCAAAACTAAATTAGATTTTTGAACAGAATTTCATTTGAATTGTCAAAGCAGAAATTCATTGAGTGACCTTGGAATCTTTTTCCAGGGGGGGGGGATCAAAATATTTTAGGGGGGCTGAGCCTCCCATAGCGCCTGCTTAGCTACGGTCCTGATGGGACAGTGAAACAGAATTGGAAAGAAATGTCACTAGAGCTGATGAAAAAAAAATAAGAAGAGGACAAACACTCGCCTTTTGCAGAGGTAAGGTACTTGCTATGAAAAGACAAAAAAGGTGTTACAATACTGTCAACGACGCATACAAACACAATGGCTGATGTGAAATATCACAACAAAGAAGTGAAAAAACTAACTTTGATAATTGATTATCATAAAAATATGAGGGGTGTAGATTTTGTAGTCAGTGTCTTTGTGATTATTCAACTGAAAGAAAAAGGAGAAAAAGGTATCATGGAAATTTTTTTCGTCTTTTAGATCAAATGATATTAAATACTTTCATTAGTTACAAAAATGAAGGTCGAACAAAACCTCATTGGATGTTTCGAACATTGGATGTTTCGTTGGTAGAATCTCTCCAGGTAAAAATATCACTAACCCGAAAATGTCCGAAATAGAGAACGTCCCACTTCAGAAAACAGTCCCAAACGTTTGATGGAACGGCACTTTCTAAAACAAATACCTACTTCAAGGAAGAAATAACCATCTAGAAAATGCAGAGCATGTTGTTTTAAAAGGTATTCATAATTTTGCGCTAATTTGATGTTGGATTTTGTATTGCATGTTTTGAAATATATCACACTTAAAAAATAATTAATTCACATATTATTTGTTAAGCTTTTTAAAGATGTCAAAAATAAAGATCCTATTCGCATTAATTTGTATGGTGTAAAGGTAACATTAAGCCCTTAATTCTCGTGGCCGTATTTTTCACGGGCAGTGTACAATATATTTTTTTTTAAATTGAGATTGTTTTTCTGCCACCAGTTTTAATAAAATAGTGCCATTGGCTTTATTTTCGCATCATTTTATCAACCATAAATTATAATAAATATTTCTACATAAAAAAAGAATGGGGTTCAAATAATTTAAATTATAAAAAAATAGCCTACACTCATTGGAGAGCGGAGCCTCAGGTGTCAAGACACAGAATTCTCGCATGATGGCTTTTCCACAAATGTGAATCTATTCCATAACATAGTTTTTTCCCTTAACCCTTTCCGGCACACTGTGCCCGGAATGGATACCTAATTTTAATTCCAAACTTGCAAACGGCACCAGTAATATTTTAGTAAAATTTTGCTTTTACAATAAAAGCTTGAATTAAGGAATTCAGAATATTTAAAAAATTCGTTTGTAAATTCCGGTGTCAGTCGATAATTTCTCATTTAAGCACAGATTTTGCCCGTGCCGGAAAGGGTTAAAAGATTTATTGCATGTTTTACTAAGAAACCATATAATTATTCAATTTCTGTAATTAAAAAATCTGTACTTTTATATACTTTTTTCAAATATTAAACAACTTTGTAAGGGCTAATGTTTATTTCTTTATTTTTTAAAGCTTTAATATTTTTTAATACTTTTTTTACAATCAACGAAAAAATAATGTTCAAATTGAAGTGAACAATTGATATTAACGTTGATAACTTTGCATTATATCAGCTGAAACAATATTTAAAAAAATCTGAAACATGTTATCGATGAACGGTGATCAGATATGTAATATTCTTGTTTCATATTACAACAGTGGTGGCCAACTGTACTACGCCTGAAACCAAAATTTTTTAAAAAGAAATAGCCGACTTCTTGAATCACAGAGATTCGATGATTAGAAAAGGCATTAATTACTATAAAATTTTAATGATGTGCAGCATGCCACATTTGCCCCCCTCTGCATTATATATACACCATATTCGTGTAGTGGTTCGTGTAGTATACTCAGTGGTTTGTACAATCAGAAAAATTCAATAGATAAGAGAAGAAAGAGCTTTCTCTAACAGAAATATATTGAAAATAAAATACCCAATTTTTTGTATTTTGAAGAAATTTCCATCGCTCCAAATGCAGTTTAAAAAAACAGAATAGATGGTTGATGCTTCATTAATCATATAAACAACAGTTTCACTATCCTTGATGTCAGATAATATCTCTGAAATAACCCTTAAAAAACCTTTTTCTCATCAAACGACTTTAGATTGTTCGTTTATATACATATAACAGTTTTTTGTTTTAAGTTTAGTTTAAAAATAGAATAAAAAATAGTTTCAGATTATAAAATACAAATAATATATTTACATACAAACAATAAATACAATAAACCGAACTCGAATGAAAAATTAGCCAGAGCCAGGAATTGAACACGGGTAGTATTGCAGGCCGTTGCTCTATCCACTAAGCTACTCCGGCCAATGTCTCAGTCTGCAATTTCTGACTAATAAACCAAGTTGGCTGTTCCAGGTTATATATCATTATTTTCATCTTCGTCAAACTGATTTACATACGATATACCACACGTATAGAACGCATTTTCCAACGAGATTGTCCAGGTCCGGAGTAGAAACATTAATCTAAGGTTAAATCTTGTAGCTTATACTGTATTTTCACATGATTTTTTAAATTTCAACAAATACTTTCACGAAACTATTGTCTTTATTTAATCACGTCAAATACTAAAAATTATGCGATAAATTAAACCAAAGATTATTTTTCGTAAAAAAATGATAGCAAATGCAAGAATAGTACGGGCATAAGATATGTTACCTGACCGAGAGCCAACGCTTCATCCAACCGAACTATCCCCGATAACTCCGGCCAACACAATTTATTCAAAAAGTATTTTAGTCAATGTCTCAGGGTGGCAAGTGGTCAGGGAAAAACAAAGTCAAATAAAGAGGAAATTGCCAGTATGTAATTTAAGAAAATACTTGGAATGATATTAAGGGACGGAATAATAATAAATACGAACCTAATCTTCACCAGAATACTGGTATTTAACACCTTTCTTGCCCGTGCTTTTCCCTAACTATTTAGCGAAAAGCACGTAAGAAATCTGCACGGGCCGGGCCTAGACTCGAAACCCGATCCGGCCCGGCCCGCGGACCGGGTTCGGGCCGATCTCCATTAACGGCTTTCGCGCCGGGCCGGGCCCGGGAATTGCTTCTGAAGACTCGGGCCGGGCCAGACGGGCCTAGTTACTAATCTTTTCGGGCCGGGCTGGCCTCGGGCCTTAATTTTCTTCCCTCGAGTATCGGGCCTAGCCTAACTTAATTTTTCCGTACAATGCCGAGACAGATTTCGTTCTTCATAACCTTCTCGGAGCAAAATAATCTAGCTCATCAACCCAGCTAGCATCCTGTTGAATCTTCCCGTATGAAAATTCTTTTCTTCACGTGGAAAAGTCTGTTCATAAATCAGTAAAGTTTGGCTTGGTCAAAAATTTTTTGCAAAATAGGCATATACTTTTAAGTCGTCATTATTCTACAATTAAACATTAGAATTTATTCTTTTTAAAGAATCGTAGATCTCTAGGCGTCTTAAAATAGAATTAAACACATTAAAAAAAAACCATGATTATGACGGAATTTTTGTTTAAGCTTGAAAACTACAAATTTTGTACTGTTCATTTATGCAAAATGAATACAACAATACATGAGAAAAAAAATATTAAACATTTTACATCTGTTAAGAAGGAAACGTATTTTTTTTCTTTCCAATGTCTTAGAAGATTTTATTTTTAACATATATCATTTTTTAGATTTTTTTATGTATTAATAATACTAATAATAACTCAAACATTTACATACAACAAACAAAGCGTAAATATCTCATCCTATGGCACTTCAACCTAAATAAAGATTATAAACATGAAAAGAAAAAAAAAAGTCTAAGATAAGTTTTTTTGGTCTGAACTCTTGCGTTAGTTTAAAGATCAATGTTCTGTAGAAATTCACTCGATCCGGATCGGGTTCAGGCCGAATTTTTAACTTTTTTCCGGGCCGGGCCGAGCTCGGGCCGAAATTTTAACTTTCGAGCCGGGTCAGGTCGGGCCAAAAAAATTTTCGTTCGGGCCGGGTCGGGATCGGGCCGAAATTTTAACTTTCGGGCCTGGTCAATATTTCTTTCTTTCGGTACGGGCCGGACTCGGGCCAAAATTTAAATTTTCAGACCGGGCCCGGAAATTTCGGCCCGTGCAGACCTCTAAAGCACGTATCACCGCCCTAATAACTGTTACCGTTATTCAAATATATAAATCATAGAAATCCCGGGAGAGAATCAAAATAATGGATGTTTCCTTTGAAATTTGTTTTAGAAAAAAAATCATTCATACCGCAAAAATATAGGAGCAAATCATAAATATAAAAAACTTGCATAATATGTCGGCACCTTCGTTGGTTTCACTGTAGTGAGATCATGTAACTATGTTGTCCCGTTCGGACGCTTACGGAGATACAAAAGTACTTGTATGTCAAGCGAACATAATCGTGAACATATGCTGCACGAATTAGACCATGGCATTTCTTAGAATGTTTCAAAAAAATGAATTATCTGAAAATATTACAGGCGTGACGGGCTATACGGGAAAAAACACAGTCAATAAAGGTACTCAAGAAATTTTTGAACTTATTAATCTATACTAATAAAATCCGTGCGTCTCTGTCAGTCTGTCTGCTTGAAGGCGATTACAGTTCGCAACGCGGGCGAGTTGGAAGTCGCGAGAGGTGTCTTTCGATTCGAAAAATTCCGAGAAAGTCATTTCGGGCATTTTCAAGACCGTGGGACCAAAATTAAAAAAGTTATGAATTAAAAACCAGTCGGGAATCGGAACGGAAAACGTCTAATTTCCCAAACAGAGCTCAAACGGAGCTCTGAGGCAGAACACTGCGCCACCTTGCGGTGAAGAACCTGAACTTTTCCCCTTTGGCTAAAAGAAGAAGCAGCCGAAAACCTCTTTTTTCTCCCGGGAAAACGACTTTTTCTTTCGTTTCGATTCTTTGAAAAAGAACTAATTGGTAAAAAATGTTAAACACGGTTTATTTTCATACTTTTTCTTTTTGGTAGCATACACGAATATTGTGTAACCTAAGATTTACGCGATTAATACTAATTTCTGTTAGTACAAACGGAAAACGAGCTGCCAAAATTATTTGTTAGTTATGTTGTTTGTGATATTAATGAAATTACTTATTTCTTTTTAATAGTAGTCTTTTGCAGTTTTTAATACGGAAAACTTTTTTTTGCGCGTTTTTTCTTAAACCATCATGCAGACAGTTTTTAAAGTTTAAAAAAACTGATTACATATTCAAAATCTGCGTAAAAGTCTGCTTCTGATGAGCCAAAAAACACGAGAAAATGTCTTATGGGCGTGCAGCGCCAACCGTGCAAAACCAAATATTTTTAACGGGACGATGACGACCATGGCGCGTAGCGCCGGTGGGTGGTAGGCCGGTGGGCCGGCTTCGCACGGTGGGCGCGTAGCGCCCACTGTGCGAAATCACATATTTTTAACGGGATAATGGGCGCATAACAACCGTAGCTCTTTAATTTACTTTTTTTGTGCTTGAGGATTCGAACACCAAGACTTGCTTATTAAATGAATTTTTTTGCTTATTATATACTGCTTAATATCGAGGTTCGTTTGGAAAAAGTGGCCCAGCTAGCGGGCGTAGCTCGCTAGTCCCTTAATATTAGTCGAAATATTTTCTATAAGAAAATAGCGGTAGTTTCCTGTTTTTTCGACAACGTTTTTCCCTGACCACTTGCCATCCTGATTATAGAGGTGATCGCTATCACATAAGAACATGGAGAGAGTGAGTGATTTATGAGTTCGGGGATTTTGTGCCTTATTAAGAGTACACGTCTTTCTTTGAGCATTATTTCGCCATAACAATTAGCTTCGTTATTGACTTTGTATTGTAATGATACTATTGTAATTCTAATACTATTATAAATGTAAAAGTATGAAACGTTACGGTTATTTACAGCAGCAAATATGATGTCTAATTTTATATTAGGACTAGCTGAGCCGCTTGGTGTTGCCCGGGCCCGTAATAATATTCTTAAATAAATCTGATATTTGCACTACCTAGTTTCAAAAAGAGGGAAAAAAAGAAAAAAAAATCTCAAACGACTCCCGGCTGCATACGGTACCGTTTAGCAGAAGTGCTGCGCCCACACGGCAAAAAAAGGGAGGGGGGGGGGGTATCTTTATTTTCATATTCCAGAACCAGGGAGCGAAGTCTTTTCTGAACAAAACTGTTTGTATACTTAAGAAAGATATTTGATGAAATTATTATTTGATAATAGGAATAAGTACACTTTTAAAATGTCAGATTAACTAAGTATCATTTATCCCAGAGCTCTGAAAAATTTGCATTTAAAAGGGTACGGTTTTAAACATTTGATCACGCCCTCCCTAAAATAGTAAAGCCTCCCCCCCCAGGCACATAACTTGAAAAACCCTACTCTTTAGATTCTTTATTATGTGTTTTAAACTATTAGTAAGTTTTATATTTAATAAGTAATATTTATCTCAGTGCTTAGAAGTTCGCATTTGAAATGGTATCCGCTCCCCCTAAAAAATCCTCCCGCCCTATATTTGATGTTCGATACTCTTTAAAATATTTACTATATGTTATAATTTATCTGAAAGCTCCATAAGGTTTTGTTAGGTTTTTTTTTAATTAATTCTCGATTCATCATTTCCTTTCCTTTTTTAAAAATCGATTTTTTATTTAAAAAAAAACATGGCTTCCTATAAATTTAGATATTATTAAACATTGTTTAAAGATATTGCTCGATGCATAACTTTAAAATCTCTAAATGGCGCAGTTTTAAAAATTCGGCAGTGTACCAAAGAATCCTAATATAAAAATCATTTGTGGTTTAGAAACTTGCTTTTAAACAGAGCAAGTCATCCAAGTAACGAATAATAATTAATATATAAGGTTGTAATTGAGCGACTGCGAAGAAATTTACCTATTTAAAATCAGCAAAAAATTCTTTATTTGAATTGATAAAAATTAAATTTATAAATTTAACATTCGAAAATATTTGCAGGCTGCTTAGCTGTCTGCATTGCAAAATATCTGCTATCGTTCAGAAAGATTTCTCGAAATTCTGTTTTTTTAAATGGAAATAAAACGAGATTTTATAAATGAATTTTTACGGATTTTTCAACTATACTTTAACAGGAGTATGAAAATAATTTTTAGAAATTCTGAAAGGGTAATTTTTTTTACATGTAGCTGTCTAATTTTTGAGTTTTTAGGCCCAGAATATTTCAAAATAGAGCTCTTTATTAAAAAGCCTAGTACATTCATCGCCATGGCAACCCTGTATTTACATTATCCCTTTTCCTTTTCTTTGTGTTTTCGAATAAATATTCTGTGGTTTGATAAAAATCTATGCTCTTATTGAATTATGAGTACTTTCCTTTCTTCTAACCTAGGGGTTTTTAATTAATTTCTCAACTAATTATTAGAATTTTAAAATTCTGAGGGTCAGGTACATTAGAAAAGGCCTTGGGCAATCTTTACAAAACATTTGAACCTCGTACGCGCCGTAGTTTTCGCTAACACAGAGCTACTTATTATTTTATTAGTATAGATATGTTACTTCCGTGCTAAGTTTCCGTGTTTTTAGATTCTTCCGAAACAAAAAAAAAAAAAAAAAAAAAAAAAACAATAAAGAAAAGAAAAGAAAAGAAAAAGAATAAAGAAAAGAAAAGAAAAACGGAATTCAGAATTTTTTTTATTTTGCTTTTGGATAGTGAAATCGACATAAATAAGAGCTTATATAAGAGAAAGATTTTCACCATCATTTTGACACCATTATTTTTAAAATTGATTTGGTACTTCTTGAAATTGCGTTGAAATCGTCTTTTAGACAGTTTTATACAATGCTTTTGTGCTCATTGTGTCATCTCTTTTAAATTTTGGATTTTCATATTATGCGAGATTTCATGAAATAACATTCATAAAATCTGGCATAATATGCTATAATTAAAAAGGAAGGTTTACTCACTCTCAACTCAAGTATGCTCATGGACTCTTGGACGTATGTGTTTATATTTTGAAACCTTTAAATTGAATTTAACATCTTTCCATTTTATCCTGATGACGTTCGCAGAAGCAATGTGAAACGTAGATAATTTTTAAGTGTATTTTAAATATGTTTTTTTGAAGTGCACCATTTAGCAATCCGTATTTATTCTAGTACTTATTTTTAGTAGCATGTAATTTACTAATACAGCCATTTTTATAATTAATTCTTTTAAAAAAAAATTTCACAATTATTTTTGCAATTTCCTCCTGTAAGTCACATACAGTTCCAAAAAAAAAATAAAAATAAAAAAATAAATAAATAAATAAATAAATTTAAAAAAAAAGGAAAAGGACTGAAAGCATATTACTTAAATTTTACTTCATGAAGTTTTCAAACACACTTTAATTAATCTGGCATCTGGCGCAAGCGATAAAGCGCCAAAAAATGTATCAATTGCTTCTATCATACTAATTTATTTTTTAAGCTTTATAAATACTATTTTCATGTTTAAATCAAACATTTTAGCATAAATTGTATAAATAATAGTATTGTGTTACGATGTCGTCCTATTCTGCATATAATTTTTGTCCGGTGCATACATGAAGATTTTATTTGTTTTATATTTCGTTTCGTGATATTATATAAATTAATGGATGTTGGAGCCGTATAATATTTTATGTACATTGCAAAACTTTTTTTTGGGTTTGAAAAAACACTTTTTTATGTACTTCACTTTTTTAGATGCATAAACTGATAAAATTTATAAAAGGTATTTGTGTTATAAAGTTTCAACAACAGAAGAACCTTTATGCTGCACCTATGGAATTGCATGCTAAACATACATTATTTGTAAATAACCGTAAATATATTATGAAACACACATTATTTTTAATTTTACCAAAAGACTTAAAAATAATAATAATTTTAAATGTTACTTTTTCTGAAGAATAAATTTCTACATGTTGAAATACAGTCGGCTCTCGTTATTTCGAGCTCGCCGGGACCACAAGAAATGTTCGAATTATTCGAAGTTCGAATTATGGAAAATATGAAAAAAAAAAACATGCTTAAAGCCGTCTGGCATTAACTTTGCAACCGAATTTGTGTCTGGAAAATTAATTATAGGTTGTCTGCTATCCAAAGAGTAATGTCTTGTAATTTTTAAGCTTGATAAAAACATATTAAAAATGAGCCTTGTTAAAATGACGTGATTTTGAAGTTTTTTGACCTGCAAAACCCCATCTGCCACGGGTAAACGCAACGTCTCCCGACTACCAGACCGCTTGCAAACGTAATCTACCATAAAAGGGAAAAACATATTAAAAAATGGGTCTTGACAAAATGACGTGATTTTGAAGTTTTTTGATCTGCATAACTCCTTCTGCCACGGCTAAACGCAACGTCTCCCGACTGCCAGACCGCTTGCAAATGTATTCTATCATAAAATGCAAAAACATATTAATAAAGAGAATATTGCCCAGTTAAACTGATGGCATTGAGCTCACAGGCTACGCATACTAATTGTACATTACAGCCTTGTATTTTCGTTAATTCCGTTCGAAAAAAAAATTAAGAAGGGGAAACAGCTCTTTCCTTTCTCCTTTTTCATACTTAATCATTGAACTTCCTAAACTATCAACTACATGCTTTATCACATTAAAAAATCTATATCCGAAACTCAGAGCAAATCGGATAATTCTTAATAAAACCCATTTAGCATTTATATAATTTAAGAGGAGTTATTTCCATCTTTTATACTTAACCATTAAACTTCCAAAACTATTCAGAGATTTGAACGAAATGTGACAATTGTGATTGAAAATCCATTTATGCAAGTTAAGGGGAGGGGCATTAGAATCCCCGTTCCCCCTGTTTATATTTATTTAATGAACACCTAATAACAGCCACGGACTCGCCTCATCCGAATGATCCTATATCTAAATTTTGAACGAAAACTGTTACTTCTGAATGAAAATCCCGTTTATATCAATTAAGGGGAGGGGCATGAGCCCCCCGTTCCCCCTGTTTATACTTATTCAATGAACACCTAATAACATTCACGGTATCGCCTCATCCGAATGATCCTATATCTAAATTTTGAACGAAAACTGTTAATTCTGCATGAAAATCCGTTTATATCAATTAAGGGGAGGGCATGAGCCCCCCGTTCCCCCTGTTTATACTTATTCAATGAACACATAATAACAGTCACGGAATCGCCTCATCAGAATGATCCTATATCTAAATTTTGGACAAAAACTGTTAATTCTGCATGAAAAATCCGTTTATATCAATTAAGGGGAGGGGCATGAGCCCCCCGTTCCCACTGTTTATACTTATTCAATGAATACCTAATAACAGCCACGGTATCGCCTCATCCGAATGATCCTATATCTAAATTTTGAACGAAAACTGTTAATTCTGCATGAAAATCCCGTTTATATCAATTAAGGGGGGGGGAGCATGAGCCCCCCGTTCCCCCTGTTTATACTTATTCAATGAACACATAATAACAGTAAGGGAATCGCCTCATCAGAATGAATCTATATCTAAATTTTGGACAAAAACTGTTAATTCTGCATGAAAAACCCGTTTATATCAATTAAGGAGAGGGGCATGAGCCCCCCGTTCCCCCTGTTTATACTTATTCAATGAACACATAATAACAGTCACGGTATCGCCTCATCCGAATGATCCTATATCTAAATTTTGAACGAAAACTGTTAATTCTGCATGAAAATCCCGTTTATATCAATTAAGGGGGGATGCATGAGCCCCCCGTTCTCCCTGGTTATACTTATTCAATGAACACCTAATAACAGCCACGGACTCGCCTCATCAGAATGATCCTATATCTAAATTTTGGACAAAAACTGTTAATTCTGCATGAAAAACCCATTTATATCCATTAAGGGGAGGGGCTGAGCCCCCTGTTCCCCCTCTTATACATATCGAATGAACTCCAATAACTAATCAGGGAAGCGCCTTATCAGGATATACCTATATACAAAATTTCAAGTGGATCCGATATTTTTATCATGAGTTATCGCATTACGCACGAACATACGAACGTACATACAGAACGGACGGGCACATAAGCTCTCAGGCTATGATAGCCTGTGAGCTAAAAAATGAGCCTTGATAAAATGAATAGACTAATAGTTTAGACTCTTAGACTAATAGTTTTTAGTACATTTGAGTATTAGTGAGTTCACTATAATTTAAACATCTGTTGTAGCACATGAACCATTTAACTGATTCTTTTTTTAAGCAAAGTAAATTAAAAATGTCGTATAAACAAACCCCATTTTAAGCGAAAATATTAATTATATTTAGTCTAAACATTTTTGCCATTTAATGGTATAAAATTATATTTCAAAAATTTAGTGGTATCAAAAAGCTTTAATTGATAGATCAACCCAACTCTTCTTCTCGTGCGATGTACGGGCAATCAGCAAAGTGGTTAATAATATGCAGGGCCTGATTACTAACGGGGCACTCTCCCACTAGGAAAAAGAAATAAAGAATTTTTCCTTATTCATGACAGTAATCTTGTATGAAAAGGGCGTTTAAAGAAGACGAAAATTTCTATAAATTTTTTCTGGTGAGAGAGTGCCCCGTTAGTAATCAGGCTCTGATAATATGATATAAAGTACGGCTTCTGAAATCGGCACTTTTGTATCTTGACTTATTCAATAACCGAATTTCTGAGATTTCCTAAGGTAGAGAATACTATTAAAATTTAATAGTGAAAATCATCTATTTTTGGCGCAGGGCATCTTTGTATATGAATTTATTAATTACAACCCTTTGCGGCAGGGTATAATTTTTAATGTTTTTGAAAATATTAAAATATAAATTATTACTCTATTTATAATAAAATTTATGTATAATAATCTATGATTAGCATGATTTTACAGATACTCTGTATTTTTATCTTAGCATCTCAATGTGCACAATTAGAGAAACAAAATGAAGTAGATACTGAATTTTGAAACTGCCCCTCAACATAGAAGAAAAAAAAAACACGGATATTTATTCCAAATATTTTATGAGTTATCTAGAAATATTTGTGTCTTCTTGATTTTTTTTTAAATTGGAAACAGGTGGTTATGATAATCATCGTATATATCACACCCGACCATTCGGACAGCCGCGATTTGAGTGCCCTTGTTAATCGTGAAATACAAAATAGAGTAAATGGAATTTATTTCAGCACATTCCTTTTACGGGATTAAATGTTTGACTTTTAATTAAAATATGATTCATTCGTTTACGAATGACGTCGTAAAAACATCCTACTAGAATTCTACTAGAGGGACTGAAATATGTCTTCATTTTAATTTTAATTTTGAAGATATTTTCCGCATAGAAGAATTTAATCAAAGAAGAAATCAGTTAAAGGATTTAATAAAAAATCTTGTTAACCCTTTCCGGGGCAAGGTGCTTGTATTAATAAAATGTTGAAATAATTGGTTGACACCAGTATCTACAAGAAAATTTATATGTAAAAACGTAAATGTGTATGTTCGCGTACTTTATATGGTTGAAATTTTCTCTAAGAAATTCGGGTGCCAATGTGTCAATAACGAATTAAAATTAGGTGATGCCGTGGCGGCATCACCGCCCTTCAAGGGGTTAACACTAGAACGCCGGGAAATCTTACGCAACTTTTATAAAATATATTTGAAACCAGAAAAATAATTTGTAAGTATTTAGTTTATTTGTTTAGCTCATTTCATTGAAACTGATATGTAACTTATTTCTTGAAGATTTTTTTGGTTCGATTCGATCATTAGTCTAGTAATCGGTGTCGAATTGACACCTTCCCGGCGTTCTAGTGTTAAACGGCATAGTTTTCCATTTCTAAATACATTTTTATTAATCTTTTCGAATGAAAATCGATTTTTACAGTTTTTGTAATTTGAAAAGTTAAAAAACACTAAAAATGTGAGAAGATGAAGTTTTGCAAAGAACAGAGAATATTAATTGTTACAACTTATTTTGAAATTTCGGTCACATCATACTATTGAGAGTAATTGTTGTAATTTGCCATGAAGTCCACATTTTCCTCTTTAAGAAAGCCATGTTACTAGTAAAAAATACTCCCTCTGTCCAAAATTCGTTGCGACATTTGAATACCTTTGTACTGATTATTGATATTTATAGCTTTATGAATTTCATTGAATATTTTTCAAACACCTATACTATCTATGAACAACATTTACTTACTTAACATTCAATTCGTCATTTTATAAATTAGTATTTAATTATTAAAAATAAATCTCGGTTCGCACGTTTTTAAGCCACGCCCCATTTTGTAAAGATTTTTTTAACAGTAATCACAAAAACTATTTTCGAGATAATTAATCGTAAGTTCATTCCCGGAAATTTCATTAAAACATATCTGAAAGATATTTTTAGCTGGAAAAAAATCGAATTCTGTGCAGCTTATTTTTTTTCTATTAGACTTGGTTTAATGAAGGATGAAATACGCTGCAATATTTTACCAGCCTTCAGAATCCTGTATTACGAATTATAACAGCATACGATAATCTTTGCGGTGATTGTCTTCATTTTATAGAAACATCTTTCATTTTGCTCAGTGGATGAGAAAAGTTTTTATTTTCGTCCGCATTTAGATTTTTTTTTTTGTACCTTTACATTGTAAATTTCCTCATATTTTATTTTTGACATCTTTGCCTGCTTCTGCAAACGGGATATGACGATGAATATTAAATTTAATAGCTACAGCATTGTGGTTTAATTTATAATTTTTAAAACATCGCTGCAAACATTCCAGTACGGCATTTCACTCTATATTATCCATTCACTCCTTCAGATTTTTTTTCTAAATTCTTATTTCTTATTTCTATTACTTCACATTGAAGTTAACATTGCTTCTGGCACCTAGTATATATGGTTATATTCATTCTAGTATAATTTAACTTTTGTCGATCTACTAAACTGCATCATAAGTTATTTATGACCCTACTTGAAATGTTACAAACAATTTGGAAAAACATTTTCACCTCAAATGTAGCAACTAATTTGGGACAGAGGTAACATGAGTTTTTAACATTTTTCATGCTGCCGGAAAAGACAGATAAATTTCATGAGTTTGAAGACAGTGAACTGCAATACGCATACGGTTCGAAAATATTTAAAATTTAAATTATTTGCAACATACATTTACCGTCATCAATTATCGAAAAAAAAAATCTCTAAAATTTTCTTTAAAGGTACCAAACCAATTTTCTCTGAAATCGCAATAATTTAGCGGGTATTTCTTATAGCGGGTAAATCGCAATAATACTCCAAAGTTCGTACGTGCTCTGGAATTCCATGGCCAGAAAATTCTGTGGTACCAGTATTTTCTTATAGAAAATCCCTTATTAAATAAGACGAAATTTTTCTAGTTTGAAAAATTTTTTTTTTGTTTTTTTTGTTTTTTTTTATATATATAAAGAAATGCCGGTAGTTCACTTTGAAAATAACGGTACCTGTACGAAACTGAATATATTTCAGGTATCGCAGGTTTTGGCAAAAATTTATGCTTTTTCTTCGCCTTATTTAACTTTAGAAAAATGTAGGAAATTCGGTTATTAAAAAGGCGATTACAAAATAATTTGTATGTATAAATTTTCTAATGTTTCCTTAATATGTTTTTTAATTGTTGCGCCAAACTGATTGGAAATTTAAAGGAGTGTGCCCACATAAATATAAAGAGCTCTCTCTTGGGACCTCACTAACATACCCGCTTAATTTCAAGTCAATCGGATGTTTTTTGCGGCAGTTATCGCGGAACAGTCCGACAAATGGACAGACTAACAGACATAAATCAATTTTTTTTGTCTCTACAGTAAGCCTTCACTGACGTTTCGGCAAGAAGTGAAATAATTTATCATGATTAAAATGCGAGGAAAGTTTCAACATATAGTATCATGCAACGGAATTCTTTTGTGTGGACCTGTAAATGAGTAATAAACCCTTTTTGAACCTGATATTGTAACAGAATGTATATTTTAGTACACTTCAGCAAATGCATATGAATTTCATTTTGTTCGAAAGGATATAACATCATTAAAATGCACTTAAACATTTTTCCCCATTGGCCCTAATGGAAAACTTTTGACCATCCCTGTAATTAAACTATACATCCGATTTTCATAAAATCTGAAATGACTCGACAGCATTTTGTAATAAATATATATCTAAAATTTAATACATTCGGTTGGGTAGTCTTTGCTCTATTATATGAGAACGGACAGACGAACTGAACCGACAACTACAGGCATTGCGTATTAGTATTATTACGAACGCACCTAAAACCGCTATCTTTTCGTTACTTGACTTGCTGTCATTGAAAACAGCAAGATTTCACGATGTAAAAACATTATGCAACCTTATGCACAAAAATGAGGCAAACATTTATTCTATTGCACATTTATGTTATACTTTTTCCGGTAATTTATAAAATGAAGATTTTTTTTAATATTTTTTTTTAGACACAAAATTTATTTGTGTGGAAATAATATAGGCTAGCCAACATTAATATTAGATCAATTAACCACTTAACTGATCAGTATAATTTTGAAAAGAACTTTCAAATAATGCCTACTTTTTACATCTTTATAGAATTTTTAATATTTTATCAACGGTAAGTTTTGTCTAATTGAATTTTTAAAAAATGCTCGGATGAACAATGAAAACTTCCGTAATTCAGTTAATCCTAATTTATACAAGAATATTTCAATAATAAATTTCGCTTTATTTAATACTAGCAGTTACCCGTGACTTCGTTCAGATAACATTTAAAGAAGAAATAATTGATCAATCAAGCAAAAAATTTCGATGATGAAAAGCATGTGTAATTAACTTTTTATCGCGAATTTATGGTAAAAAAACTTCTGATAATCCCTAGTTGCTAATTTGTTTGCTGGTCAAAATTTTCCTTTCAGCGATTAATACTAATAGATAGAAACATTCTTGAATTCTTTTGTTCAGCCCTGTAGTTTTCCAAGTGCCTTTAATACACGAAAGTATCTTTCTAAAATTTATTTCAAACAAAAATATTTCTTATTACTACCTAAATTACATTTTCAGAAATTATCATCCGAAGACAACCTTGTATCCAGTTATTTGCGGGACCCTGTTTATCATTTTATATATATACTACAAACATTTCTTAGTTTACTAAATGCAGTTCAAAATAAAAATGCATATTTTATTTAAAAACCACCTTTAAGTAAATTACGCTCATATTCAGTAACCATTCCGAGATCTTTTGTGTAACCCTGTATATCTAAATTTAACTATTTATACTATTACCATTTATACTCTCCATTTAATATGGATACATTTAGCGAAACTTAAAAGCACATATCATAATTCAAAATGCATTTCATCCATGCAACAGTCATCATCCATGATATACAGTACTTCGGATAGAACATATAATATTTGAAATCTTTTGTGTGTCCCTGTAAATTCTATGCACTTCGTATTATGCATGAAATAACCTACATTAAGCCTCAGAAACATATATCAATTTGATTATACATGAAATCGTTTACCATAATTAAAATATGTCGGAAACTGTGCCTCCCTTTATTCCTATGCAATGGAATTCTTCTGTCTGGCCCTGTAAATGAATAGTAAGTGCCCTTTTCACTACATACTTTACAAAATGCATATTTTAGTGCACTTTGTAAATGCATATAAATTTGAATATGTTCTACAGGCTGTAACATCGTTAAATTTAATTAAAACGATTTTTCCCCATAATGCCGTAATATAAGGAAATTTTTTGACTATCCCTGTAAATAAACTAATCATGGTAGAAACTTCATTTTCAATAGGTATTCGTGCTAGGTAAACGTTAATAATGTCCAAAAATTTCATGGAAATCGGAGTATATTTACGAAAGTTGGAAAGCGACCAGACAGACAGACAAACCGAAAGCATAATAACTTTTCAACTTTGTTCGAAAGTGTTAAAAAATCGAGCCAAAAATATATTAATGAAAGATTTTATTTTCCACCTTTTCTCCACAAAAAATTTCTTCCATTGATAATTATGAGTTTTGAATAAAAATATTCATTTGTATGTAACTTATAACTTATTAATTAGTATAAGTAAAAAATATTTCTGATTCATTTTAAATATGACGTCATTATTTATCTCGCTCCATTAGCTACTAATATTCATACCCCTTGTACTTTTAACGACTGCTATAAAGTACCTGCTTTATTTCAACTATGACGTCACATTTTCATGAGTGAACCATTTTATTACAAATATAATTCTTTTTCATTCTTTTTACTTTTAATTTATGTCACCATATTTTACACAAAAATTCCCATTAACTAAACAAATATCTTTGTTAAATGTATTATAAAAAATACACCTTTTATTTTTATTTCAAACATGACGTCATATTTATTTTCTTTTAAATTATTTTATTATAGTTTTTCGCGTGGAAGTTTTCTATTAAAAATTCATTGCCGCTGAAAAATTATTATTCCAATTTTTTATTTTCTTGGCAACAGGAAAGGAAAATGGTTAAATTTTATCTGAAAAATGCCTATTGATTTTGTATGAAAAATAATTAAATTTTGAATTATTAAGGAAAATATTTGAATAAAATAAATAAAAATTACCCTATTATTTAATCCGGACTTCTAACTTTACGTCTGCAAAATTTCAAAGCAATCGGTTCAGTAGTTAAGGCGTGAAAGCGGAACAAACAAACAAACAAACAAACTCACTTTCCGATTTATAATATTAATAAGGATTTACTAAATAAACAAATACATATTTCGAAGCATATTTACTTCCATCGATATTAGAAAATGAAAAGCTAAATACAGGGACAGCAAATGGTTTACTCATAATGCCAACAATAACGAACAAAATCTTTAGTAAAAACACGCCGCTCTTGTGATTAGAACAATTTACGACAGGAAGAAATGGTTAAAAATAATGAATTAATGCATGCATTTTTCAATATTATCATTTTTTAACACTTTCAAACAAAGTTGTAAAATGTTTATGCTTTAGGTTTGTTTGTCCGTCTGTCCGCACTCTAACTCTCGAAAATATATTTTATGGTATAAATACGAACCCTATTGAAAATGAAGTTCCTACCATCTTTTATATTTACAAGGATAGACAAAAGTTTTCCGTTACATCACTGTCTACAAGAAAACATCGTTTCTAAGGAATTTTAAAGGTGTTACACCCTGTCAAACATATTCAAATTTATCTGTATTTTGCGAAGTGCATTAAATACAGGCAATGAAAATAATAGTTATTATTCATTTACAGGGTCACACTAAAGAATTACATTATAGATTAATAAAGGGAGGCGAGATTGTTTGCGACACATTTCAATTATGTTAAAAGATTTCATGTGTAATAAAATTGTTATACGCCGCTGAGGCTTAATATTTCACGCAAAATTTGAAGTGCATAATATTTACAGGGATACAAATTTTTAATGTTTTGTCACCGGCTTTTAAAAACAGATATTTGTGCCTTATTAAATGAGGAAAATGCTGCGATTAAATAAGGCAAAATTTACAGTACTTTTTTACTGGTTGGGATAAACAAGGATTTTTTAACCTTTTTGCGGATGCATGTCGCCCGTCTTCAAGGAAACCTCTGATTTTATTAACATACTGAATGTCTTCGAAATTGTGAATAATTTGAAGATCTTATTTGACGAATATGTGAACACCACAAAAGTATTTCTTAGTGCAAAAAAAAGCGGATTGAAGTATTTTAAATCCTTTACAAAATTCGCTTCTGTTAACCCTTTCCGGCGCAGACAAATTCTAATCATAAAATGAGAAATTTTTGACTGACACCGGAATTTACAAAAGACTTTTTTAGAAATTAAGAATTCCCAGGAAATTAAGAATTCCAGATTTCCCTGTCATTGTAAAAGTACAATTTTACTAAAATATTATTGGTGCCGTTTGTAAGTTTAGAATTAAAATTAGATGTTGCCGGAGTGGTAACACTGCGCCGGAAAGGGTTAAGCATATAACTAATTGGTAAATGACAGGATTTAAAGTTAATGAAAATGTGTAAAAAATAAATAATGCCATTCAATATAAAAATTTACGGAGATTATCTCTTAGACTGCCAATAGTAGATATGTCGAATAATAAAAAACGTGTACAAATCAAGCAATGCTTTTAAATATGACACTTGTTTTACATAATCCGTTAAATACGAAGTTAAGTTTTTCAATGAAACCTGCGTCCTACATTTTTGCTTAATACGCTGACAAGTGAAACTGAAAAAAAAATCTTGTAAGACCAAAACTTTCGTTATTAACGCTAACGTTAAACATTTTACATTATTACATTTTATGAAATTCAGATTTTTCCGGGATTAAAGAAATAACTATGTCATTGAAGACATTTGCGTTGCAAGAACGCAAAGGTAACATCTTTATCAACCACTATTTCACATTTTTGTGTTCATCAGGGAAACATGAAAACATTTTAAACTAATATTGTCTCTAGTTGTATTTCAAATTTTATGCTTATGCATCCGGTAAGTGGAGCTGAGATCAAAAGAGACATCAACGTGATATTCTGCAGATTCTTCACGTCGTAATTTATTGCTGTCCATAATCTTCCATCTGAGATCCATCATTGTCTGCGAACTTCAAAATTTAAAATTAATTTAAAGACTTATAAATTGTAAAGTTTCATTTTTTTCTTATTTATTTATTTATTTATTTTGTCGTCTGTATGGGCACAAATATTCTTCTCACTGTTTCTACTTTATGTTTATTTATGTCGCCATTTCAACTACTAAAATTATTTTTTTAATTGCAAAGATCCAATTTCCGATGAAAAAAAATTGTTGTCGTTTGAAATGATCGAAATTCGCCACTATAGTAGCTTTAGAATTGTTTGTTGTGCTTTACCGAAATCTCGACTACATGTCAAAAAGAAAAATGAATTTGCATATAAAAACAATTTCAATTATATATTCGGCAGAAAATAACAAATTCTCACTGTCTATATGGACGCCATTCAGTTCTCATAGATTTTGCAAACAGTGTACATTTTAAAGAGAATCTCTTTTTTCCCTAATTGATGAACTAAAAATTGAAAATGAGCAAAGTTTAAAAATTATAAAATTGCAATAAAAGTGGGATTTAATCATTAATACTAGATTTGATAGTTAAATACTAATAATTAACTGTTGATCGTTACATTTAATCACGAAATCAAAATGACATTAGCGTTTTTTACGGGCACGTTTATTTTTATAATATATAGATTAACAATAACTCCATAACATTCACAAAAACATTACCAATAGAAAATGAAATGCTACAATTACCCTAAAAAAGGGCAAATTCACTAATTAAAAGCTAACATTGCATTAATATTCTTTATGAACTTCTAATTTTATGCATATCTTTTGAACATTAGTGAAAACTTTCCAGCGATGCCATCTTTTGCAAATTACATTTGAATGGTATAAAATTAAAGTCTTTTGGATTAATGGAGTTCAGATTTGTAAAGAAATTAAGTAGATTACAATTGTATGCTACAGTACAATCACCAAAATCTTTTTTAACAAAAAAAATGTAAATTAATGTAAATATTGTTAACATAGAAAACTTTCAAAATTCACAAATTTACTGTCGTACAAACCTACCTTGAATTCATCATAAATTTTAAATCATTAAACCAATTTTTCTTCACAATAGTGCAAAAAGATTTTTTATAGTATGTTTTTCTTTTTATTCGACACACTTTAAAAATTTTATTTAGTACATTCGATTTTGATCGTAATACCTGTGAAATATTGTTTGAGCATCTCACGCTGTCGGTAGTGGAATATTATATCTTTTTCCTCACCTGCGTCAGTAACAAAGTCTTGGTATGTCAATAAAAGCCGCATCACCAAAGTACCTTTTAAAAAAATTACGTATAAAACGGACCTCATTCAGTTATATCCAATTAAAAGTGAAAATTTCGTGCGTATTATTATTTGGGGGCTACGTATTATGGAATTCCTTATCATTAACTTTAAATAAAAAATGATGGGGTATTCCTTAAGTATCCTCCTATTTCCAAAGTATTCCTTATTAAGACCTTGGAGATGAACGACACTTAAACATGCCAGAAAAAGGCTTAAGAATCCTTGTTTATCTTCTCCTGCAAAAATTTACTGTAAATTTTGCCTTTTTTATCGGATAATTTTCTCGATTTAAAGAGACGCAAATTTATGTTTCGAAAATTAGGTACAAAAAAAACCCCATAAAAATTTCGTAATTGTCTCCCGTTGAGAACGGGATAACTTTTGATGATACTGGCGTAGTACTGGCTAGAAAGAGTCCACTGTAAGTTCATGCAAAATGTATCCAAAAAAAAATCACTATGTAATTTAAAAATAACTTTTTTCGGAGTACCGGAAAATATAGGGAGAAAAATAAGTTAAATAAAATACTGCTTTTTTTTTGTCGTTAATGGAAAAGCTTTATTCATCAAAAAGTTCATGTTACAAAGCTATCAAGAATGATAGCTTGAGTATCTATTAAAATAAATAATACGGTTCGAAGAAATGTCCTTTCAGAGTGTCTAACTGTCAAAAAATCCTTCTTTGTAGCCTGATTAATTGTAGTTAAACTGCAAATGAACGAAGTATAGATACTTCATAAGAAGTATCTATACTTCGTTCATTTTTTATTTCGTATTTCTTCGTATTTCGTCACTTTTTCCTAATGTCTTTCCTTATCTTTTCCTTATTCTCCTTCCTTATCTCTTTCCCTTATCTCCATCTTAACCCATTAATGCTTGAATTATTTTCTTCGTTAAAATTCAAATTTTGCATTTTCCCACCACTTTTAAAACAAGAATAACTTTTATCTTTATTTATCGAGGAATTTGATTCGCGAAAGAAAGTATTTATTTATCCTCCGTTTTATTGGTGTGAAAAGCGCTTACTTGAATTTTTTTAAACTGTCCTAAAAATGGGACGCTAGGCACTAATGGGTTAACACTTTCCTGCGCATAGCACTACCATTGCGAAAATGTTAAAAGACTGAATGACACCAGAGTTTACGTGCAAACGTATTTGAAAAAAAGAAAAATCTGTTTGTCCCATGTATTATAAACGGTAAATACTTATTGGTTCCAATGAAGAAATCTGAATTAAAAAAAGAGAGACGTGTAACAATATTATGCGATAAAACATTCTGGTTGACTTGATATTTGAAATTTCACATCCGGAAATAAATCAGATAATGAATTATAACAATCGACATCACGGTTCATTTTCATGCAGTTTGCTAACTTCATAGGTACCGATCTAAAATAATTTTTTCTTCTTAGCGAATGATATAATTATTTGAGATTAAATAGGGCGAAATAAAGTGGAAAAAATGAGTAATTCCCAAGGCATTTGGATCTTTGATTTACGTGGGATACCAACATCAATTATGCGCTAGCATCCTTTACAGGAATGGTCCTATTTAGAATGCTTTATCACCCCTTAAAATATGTGGATTTTGGAATATTTTGAAATTTTATTCTTATATAATCTTCATATGATACTTTCAGTTGTTAATTAAATTATTGAATCGAAAAATATAATATTTAAACTACAGGAATGTTGGTCAAGTCTGATGTGTGAAAAAAAAAAAAAAATGTGTAACCTGTGTCTTTGTAATACTTAACCCTTTCCGGCACACTGTGCCCGGTCTTGGATACTTAATTTTAATTCCAAACTTGTAATCGGCACCAATAATATTTCAGTAAAATTTTTCTTTTAGAATAAAAGCTTAAATTACGGGTTTCAAAATATCTAAAAAATACGTATGTGAATTCTAGTGTCAGTCGATAATTTCTCATTTTACTAACAGATTTTGCCCGTGGCGGAAAGGTTTAATTCTCACCTGAATAACCTAAAAATTTTGTTTTGAGATAAGATGGACGATTTTTCAGAATTCTCCTCTCTCCTTTTCCCCCAAATTAAAAAACATAAAATTTAGTTAAGAGTGTGAATCTTGTTTAAATTTGGTGGGATATGATACATCTAACTGCCCCTGATGGGATTAACACTACAAAGGCCGGTATTTTTATTCAAGTTTTACAAAAATATTTAACACCAGAATTGTTTATTTAGAACAGTTTAACTTCTTTATTCATCTTTTTTTTTTCTTCGGAGTATCTTTCAAACTTATTTTATAATGACATTTCTTGTTTAAACCAAAATACATTCATATAATAGCAGTCAAAATGATAACTCATGGCCGTTGTAGCGTTAAATTGAATCTTAGCAGCTCAAATCGTTGAGTATCAATATCGCCAGTGGGTCGTTTCTATTAAGCTTTAATTTCTAGAGCTGCACCTTCACCTTTCCAATCTGTTTTTCGAAATCATTATTTCATAATATTATTATTTTAATTTCATTTACTACCAGTCAATCTGAAAAAAAAAACACCATACTAACTTCATTGCTTAGTAGAGAGTTCTTAGGGATCACAATAATATGAACATTTGGATGTAGTCATTTCTAAAATGCGGTCAAGAATTATGTCAGGAATGTCGCATGTCATGTGAAGGATGACATACGTTCAAGACTATTTTTAAAAATATGCAGCAACTTACTATCATCGTAAACACGGGGACATTAAAATTTATGGTTTAATAACGGCTTAAAAGATAACGTTTTGTTTATCTGACATGCTGTCACGAAAGACTGCATGATACGTAATAATTCCAAAATGCATAATTTTGAAGTATATCCAATGACAAATAATTAATATTTTTTACATTTAAGACATATTTTTTCAGGTGTAAATTAAAATATTTTTATTATATATTTTTAGTGACACGAAATCGATTTATGTGGACATCATTATTAATATATAACGCTGAAGAATTTCACCTCTACTACCAGCTTCAAACAACATCTCCAAGAAAGTATACAAGTCATTTTATTATCGTGAAATAATATACAAACCCAGTAAAAAACACTCGTCGTAAATATAAACAAGTTGGAAATTGCACGTGAAGCGTAGCAAATGAGGTGCGTTCGTACTATAAGTTTTAAAATATTCAGATCTTGCTGGTATAGTAGAGCGTACTTTGGATACAGTATAGTGGTCGAAATCTTTGTGTTCCTGTAAATATGCAGAGAGTAATTTTTATTATACTTCATTAACGCATATCTTATTCATAAAATGTGAAGTAGGTTAATATAATTACAACACGCCCCAAACAATGTTTCCCCGTATACCATTATTTAGTGAAATACATTTGTGTGGCCCTATAATTTAATAATAAATATTCTTTGCATCCCAGATTGTACAGAATGTATGTTTTAGTACATACATCATAGATTCATGTCAATTCTATTATGTTCAAATGAGTGTAACACCATTAAAATGCATTTGAAACATTTTTCCCATTGATCTTAATGTAACGGAATACTTTTGATTGTCCCTGTAATTGATCTATGCATCCGATTTTCATAACATTTGAAATGACTCGACAAAATTATGTAATAATTATACGTTTTAAATTTCAAACGATTAAAATGCATTTGAAACTTTTTTTCCCATTTTGATCGTAATATAACGGAATTGTCCCTGTAACTGATCTATGCATCCGATTTTCATAACATTTGAATAATATATGTAATAATTATATATTTTAAATTTCAAACGATTCGGTTGGATAGTTTTTGCGTTGTTATATGCGGACAGACGGACGGACTGAGCGACAACAATAGGTGCTACGTATTTACATAATTACGAACGCACCTAAAAAGCGGGTATCTTTTGTTTAATGTGAATTCATTTCTTTTGAATTCGTAAAATTAAATATAGTGTTAAAAAGTCATCATAGGAAATTTTATTTTTTTTTAACCTTTTCAGTCCCTGAGTACCCAAATGGGTACATCAGTTATTTCCCATTTTATTAATGATACTCAAATATAAATGAAATTTCGATATAAGAATAATATGTTTCGACTTCTAAGATTCGAGCTAATGAAAGTAAAACAAAAATCTTGCTCTGAAGTCAAACGAGAGAAGAAATAATTCAGTAATAATTAAAAATACTGTAATAATCGCCAGTAGCGAAGAGGTTAAGTTTCCACAGTGAATTGGTTGAAGGGGAACAGTGGAATAGGCTCTCCGATCCCCGAATTTTGCTGTATGGAGTTACAGGGTTCATACGGTTCAGGCATTAATCCTGGAGTGTTACCAGTATTTTGTTTTTTATCGAAAAAGAAATCTAAATTAAACAAGCAAAGTTTCACCTTCTTTTAAGAAGAAATTTTCGCTGTGTAAATACTGGTGTCAAAGAAGTTTATGATCTGCAAAATTTCAGGACACGTATGAGCCCTGGAGTTACCTTAAATTAACCACTTAATCGTCGCGCCCGAGACATTCACGGGCTGCAAGCTTCAAGGCTTTTATTCATAACTGTTTGATTCACACCAGTTTTATAAAACAGTGTTTTTCTGCTATCATTTCACTTGCCCATTAAATAAGAATTTTTAAACCGTAATTTAATGCGACCATTAAGGGGTTTAAAGTTTACAGTTTGAAGATCAATGATAAAATCCATTTCCGTGAGCGAATCGGTAGTGAGTGGTATGCCACAGCGTCAATCTTAGTGACCGACATTCCGAAGACCACGAACGATCGCCTGCAGTTGTATTTCGATAATTGAGTCAACCATATTGGGAACAAATTGTAAAAATTCATGTTTTTCTTATGATGAGGGGTTTTTGACCCATCCTCTATTTCATAATAACTTCCAAACAGAAATCATTTATTTATATTTTTTTCAAAATAACACATACTTTAATTACAGATTTTTACTTTCGTCTATCTTTACAAGTAAAAAGTATTGGATTCGTGAAAATTTTCGAAATTCGGTTTTCGACGGATTTACAAGTTTTAGGGTCAGAGATCCCGAAAAACATATTTTTACAAAATGTCCGTCTCTGAGTCTGTGAGTTGTTTATTTTTAGGTGCGTTCGTAATTATGTAAATACGTAGCACCTGTTGTTGTCGCTCAGTCCGTCCGTCTGTCCGTCTGTCCGTCTGTCCGCATATAACAACGCAAAAACTACCCAACCAAATCGTTTGAAATTTAAAATACATAATTATTACATAATTTTGTCGAGTCATTCCAAATTTTATGAAAATCGGATGGACAGATCAATTACAGGGACGATCAAAAGGATTGCGTTACATTACGGTCAATGGAGGAAAAAGTTTCAAATGCATTTTAATAGTGTTACACTCATTTGAACATAATAGAATTGACATGAAGTATGTACTAAAATATACATTCTGTACAATCTGTGATGCAAAAAATATTTATTCTTAAATTACAGGGCCACACAAATGTATTCCACTAAATAATGTTATACGGGGAAACATTGTTTGGGGCGTGTTTAATTATATTAAACTACTTCACATTTTATAAATAAGATATATACGTTAATGAAGTATAATAAAAATTACTCCCTGCATATTTACAGGAACAGAAAGATTTCGACCACTATACTGTATCCAAAGTACGCTGTACTATATCAGCAAGATCTGAATATTTTAAAACTTCGTTATTGTACGAACGCACCTCATTTGCTACGATTCACGTGCAATTTCCTACTTCTTTGTTACGTTATTACTACTGGTGGATGTACAATAATTTTACATATACATTTATTAATTTATAATTTTGTGGAGTTTTTTAACGATCTTTTTCCGCAGATGTTATATTTTGTAAATATATTTTTTGTGCATAGTGTGTTGTGCATACACAGATATTTAGGTCGTTAACAACGCTGGAGAAAAAGAAATGGATAATTTTTCTACTGTTGATATTAATTGGAAATAATGGAATTCCAAACGCAGTACGCTTTTTAAAAAAAAAAAACTCTTTACTCAAAGTTCATTATTCAGCTTAATAATTTGTATTTTTTTTACTTCATTTTGAATGTGTTTCATAATGTATGTTAGATGCATAATTATTCACTTTTGCATTTTGATGAAATTTGTTAATTTAATTTGTACATAAAAAAGAATTAAACACTGGTGATATATACCCCTTTTCTATTTGTTTCCGTTTGTGCAAAAAATTAATCAGATTTCTTTCTGTGTAAACTATATACCTAAACAAAACGTTGCTTTTTTGTTTACAATATAATGGAAAAATACATGTAAAAATAAGGCATTTCCTCATCTAAGATGTAGAATATTAAATTGTTTTATACGAACTTACATAATTAAGAAAAGGATTTAATCAAGCCTTAAGAAAACTATTCAAAGTCCTTCAATCTTAAAATGTATTAAAAACAGCCGAACAGAAAACAAGTTCTACATAAAAATTCCTTAAGCTCTAAATTTTAAAACATATACAAACTTTAAACTTTGTTCTCGTACATAACTTTTCATTTTAAATGCGCATCAGTAGACAAAATGATTTAATATAATAAATGGAGCTGCCGTTATGAAAAAAATATTTTTCTTTCTAATTATATTCAATGTAAGAAACAGCTATTTCTATTTTCAACTTTAATGATTATTGGATCGTTTATTTATGAAACAGTGACGTATTTGTAAAAACAACTATTAGTATTTAAAATATTCGATGAGGAATGGTTTGAAAAAGTTTGAAAGCATTAGGAAAAGCATATTTTTTACTTATAACATATCCTTTAATATTTAAATCACCTTTTAAGTAAAACAATGAATTTTTTAAAGTTTATATTATATATTTTATTTTTATACGAGTTAATTAAAAAAAAGGTATACTTCCGTATCAGTTCGGTAGTTTCTGTAGATGCTTTTTTAATTCTGTTAAGCGTTTTTGGCTTAACATGGGGTGTATACTTTTGAGCAATGAAGTGCAGTAATGCACGGAAGTATTTGACTCCATTTAAATCATTGGAGAAAATTACTGAAAGTGAATTTCCAATTATGTGATGCGCTTTCTAAGTGAACTAAAATGCCTTGTTATGAAACATACATACATTATATACAGGGTTTCATAAAATAAATCCACAACATTTCCGATTATGAATTACAATTGCATCGCATTACATTAGTTTTTAAAACTAATTGTACATTTTAAATGTACAATGTATTTTCTAAACTGTATATCAACATATATTCTTAACGGCGAAGTTTAACTACAATTTACCTGATGCGTCGGAAAATCTTTAAAAATTGATGATTCATTTTATCAGTAGCGGCTCGTCAAGGGGTGCTGCATCAATTTTTTCACATCACAAAAAACTGTCTAGTAATTTCAGTTTTTTCAGTCAACAAAATTAACGAATGAATAATATAAAAGATTCCATTAAATTTTACTAGTGAGAAAAATCTGATGCAGCACTGTCACAAGAGCCGCTAACTGATGATTTTTTGTTCTTATTTTGAAACGGCTTGGGCAAGACGGTAAATTGGATTTCATGCAAATTGGTTCAAACAATAGCAAATATTAAATGAACAACCCCCTTAATCTGTCATTTAAGCTTAAGCTTCTTTTTCGAACTTCTGGTGACACTTTATTTTTAATTTATTGTATACTAAGTTTAGACTCGTTGCAGTAACTGTTCAATTCAGTCAGTTATGTTCAATTAAATCCGATTAAACCTGGAAAAAACGAAGAACCTACAAGAATAATCTGTGCGATAATTTTATTGAAGCATCCGAAAACAAAGAACTATTTCTAACGTTGATTAATATTAAAATAATTGCTTGTGCTTGGTATTAATTTTAACGATCGTAAAATTCTTAACTTATACTAAAATTACTAAAATAACAGTTTTTTTTTCCACATATTCAAAATTGTTTTTTTATGAAATTCGAAGGCAGATGTTAAAGAGGAAAGGGAAAAAATGAGAATGATATTAATTATTATTTGTAACATGTTCCTCATGCTGGAATTGTGTTTCATGGAAAAGAAATTAGAAAATATTGACTGTTTTGATAGGATGTTTGTGACCGTTAATTTCTAAGAAGCGAACAAACATGACAGGTTAACAAGATTCTCAGCTCTGCAGTGATGTTACTGGTCATTCGGATAATTATTTGGGTAATCGACAATTTTCATCGGATAAAAGAAATCGAATAGTGCTAACGAATAACTGATGTAGTATTCGAGCAAAATTAGATTTGAGAGATGGGTTATTGCATGATTAAAACATGGAGTGTTTCAACACCGTTAAAAATAACTATCAAAATAAAAGCAAATCCTTTTTGAGTGCTTTTTTTAGATTTATAATCTTTACGAATTGTTAGTTTTCAATTTTGAAAAATATACTCCGTTTGCTTAATTTTTGTTAATTCCAATGGCTTTATAGTGTGTGATTTAAATAATAATAATAATTGAGGCGATTAACGACATGTCACAAAAAGTAAAAGTAAAATATTTTCATATATGAAAGTGTAAAGAATCTTAAACCATAAAAATCCCTTTTATTCTTTTCTTTATTGAATGCAACCAGATATTCAACAACATGTTTTAAAATATTTATATTTTTCGTAGAAATAAAAGCACGTTTTTTATACTAATCCTATGAATGTCCCGAAAATGAATACACCTACAAAAAACTGATTCCTGAAAATCATTCATTAGAAAAATTTAAAAAATAAAAGACTATGACTGAAAAAAAACATTCCTGAAAATCCCGTATAAAACTGAAAAAAATTCATACATTAGTTCATTAAAATAGCAAATAAAGCCTTTGTGCAAAAATGTTTAAAGATAGAGAACCAACGAATATAAATGCAAAATTAAAGTATGAAAATGTAGCAAACAGCTGTTTCGAATCTACTGTCGAAATCGACTCAGCGAGCTAGAAAAACCAAAACTGAGCCAAAGCTTCAAAAGCAAAGAGCCTCTCAGTTTTGCTTTTCCTAGCTTGCTGAGTCTTGCACTAATGAAGAATCTCGAGAGCAGATTCGAAACAGCTGTTTGCTACATTTTCATACTTTATTTGTGCATTTATATTCGTTGCTTTTCTATCTTTAAACATTAGTTCATTCTTTTAGTTCTTATTCTAATCACAGCACTGATGTGTTTTTATAATAAACTTTGTCCATTATTGTTGGCATTACGCAAAAGTGCTTTGCTGTTACTGTATCTATGTTTTCACATAGATACAGTACAGTACAGTACATATTTTGTCCATGAAGTATAAATGCTACGAAAAGTGTTTTTTAGTAAATTTTAAATACAGCTAAATTCATTATCCTTGTGTAAATTAAGGTTATCTGGATTACGGAATATTTAGAACGTTTTCTACAATGGGAATTACAGGGTTGACCGATTCAGTGTTGCCAGATGGGCTACTTTTTTTAAAATTCAGTTTCTTGATTGGCACCACTTTTTACAGATGATGAAATGTGCCTTATTCAATGACATAATAATTAAGGAGAAAACAAAAGGTAAATTACCGTTTCAAAAAAGTGGTGCCAATCGACAAATCTGAATTTTAAAAAAGTAGTACACTGGCAACGCTGGACCTATTTATCATTAGACCCCTTGAGCAGTGTAGGTATATAGGACACCCCCCTCCCAAGTTTTAATCAAATTTTGACTCAGAAATAATTAATTAGCATTTCTGCAATATATTTAGTGGAAAGAAGGAGGGTTGGCTATATTGCTTATTTCTTAACCCTTTAACGATCATAGCATTTTCATTGCTAAGATTTCAAAACAAATTATTGACACCGGTAATTAAGAACAAATATAATTCTAAATAAGAAAACGTGATTTTTCACATACATAATAAAAGGGATATTTTTAGATAAAAATACCGGTGTCAGTGTTGCATATCGAAATTAAAATTTTGTGGTTTCGTGGCGAAACCAATGAACGTTAAAGGGTTAACTTAAAACGGAAATTTACAAAATTTCCGGTGTGAATTCAATCTTACTGAATCGTAAATTACTTTTCCCTCAAATGTTTAACCCCTTCGCGACGGGAGCCTTTTACGAAGTATTTAATGTTTTCTTGCCAGTTTTTAAAAACAGAAATTTGTGCCTTATTAAATCACGAAAATGTTCCGATCGAATAAGACAAATTTTGCCGCAAAGTTTTACTGGCGGGAATAAACAAGGATTCTTAAGTCTTTTTGAGGCACGTATACTCGTAGCTCATCTCAAAGATGTTAAAATATGTTGCAATTAAATTTCCTTTAACCCCTACGGGACGAGCTACGCGTATACGTGCAGCAAAAATACTTAAAAAAATCTGGTTGATTCCCCCGGTAAAATGTTACTGTAAAATTTGCCTTTTTTAATCGGAAAATTTTCTTGATTTAACCCCTTGGGTACGAGCGACACGTATACGTGCCGCAAAAAGGCTTAAGAATCTTTATAACAGAAGTAATTTATTCCATTATGGAATAAATTACTTCTGTTATAATTAATTTACCGATTGAATAATCGTGTTTAAAAAATTAGTCTAATTTAAGAAGCTTTGTTTATCTCCACAAGTAAAATTATACTATAAATTTTGCCTTATTCAATCGGAGCATGTTCTCGATTTAATAAGGCATAGATTTCTGTTATTAAAAACCGGTGACAAAACATTAAAAATTTAGTAAAAGGTCCCTGTTGCGAAAGGGTTAAGACGTTACACAAGATAATAAAAAATCACTGGTTTTTACATGATTTGAAACAAGAAAGACAGACGACAGACCTTCTAGAAAACGAAAAGTTCCCCAACTATAATGCTGGTTTGTCTGTATTATGAACCATTTTCACACAAATCCAATTCATGTACTAAAAAATTTGAAAATCTTTATTTTAAATAACACCGGAAAAAGTATGGTATAAATGTGAAAGAGAATAAGTATTAGCGTAAACATATCGAATGCACTCTCTACTTCATCCTTTGTTCTTGAAATCTTGCTGTCTTAGGCGACAGCAAGTAAAATAAAGAAAATTTGTCAACTTCTGAAATGTGATACCTTTGGCAATGAGTCGTCAATGCGCATGACCATTAAATGTCATTTTATTGATGAGCGTTTTTTTTTAACGTTGCTGGTTTGTCTTGAGCACCCACTCCTATCCAATGAGTAACAGAAGAATGTCCAGTCTTCAGTTTTTGTACATACTTAAAAAAAATTCCTTAACCCATGTTATAAAAAGATAGAATTCAAATATTAATGTTATAATGACGCGTAACAACTTATAACTCAGCAGAATATTATTCTTTCGAATTCCTTGTAAACTTCTATTTCTGAGAAAGTGTAAAATTAATCTAAAGCAGCATTACCAGTTTGGCCTTCAATTACAATCCGAAATGCCATATTCATATTTACATTATAAAATCATATTTTTTTTCATTTCAATTTCATACTATAAATTCCTAAGCAAGAGTTGTCACTTTATATAGTTACTAGATGTCTATCATTAAATAAAGCATAAAAGACTATTTATGATTTGTGTGAACTCAGAATTTCTGAATAAAAATACAGGCCAAGCTAGCAACCCTTCTCTAAAGAGATAACTTTTTCAAATAAAGGATACAGCAATCTAAACTAAAAACAACCCGGCCAACTGGCAACATAGCTCCCCAGTGATTTGAGTTGACAAACTATAGAGTACGTTATTTTACACAATGTTCCGTTTTCATTCGCCCTACTTAGCCCCTTTTCATGTAGGTTAAATATAATATTTCTCATTAAAATAATAACATTTAAGCATAAAAATATCATATACACTTGCCAACATCGGATTTTTCAGGATAACATACTTTGAACCGAAATTTTTTTAAAATTAAATATATAATATATGAAATGCAATTTCATTTAAAATTTACTTAGTTTTATTCGTTAAATAAATTTCTTGTTCAAAGTACATTTCTTTGATTTACAAAAATCCGGAAGTTTGCATGTATGATTATATAACACTAGAGCTAGTGGAAATTCGAGTCAAATGTTATAAAAATATTTCACACCAGAATTTTAATTTCAAACAGCTTTACTTTATTATTTAACATTTTTCTTTTTGCTTCTATTACATTTATTTCATCCATACATGCCAACCTCCCGCTTTTTTCAAACGAAAATACTTACTTCCGACCAGAAAATTTATCAAGACAAATGTTTCTTATTTCTATATGGTGGTTAATTGAAATATTTATGATTTAGTTAATTAAATAAAATTTATTAGGTTTAAAATTAAATAAAATTTCTGGTTTAGAGTATATTTTTCTGATTTAACCCTTTAGGGACGAGCGACACGTATACGTGCCGCAAAAAGGCTTAAGAATCTGTTTATTCCCACCAGTAAAATTATACTGTAAAATTTTCCTTATTTAATCGGAGCATTTTCTTGATTTAATTAAAAAGAAATTTCTGTTTCCAAAAACCGGTGGTAAATTATTAAAAATTTCGTAAAAGGCTAACGTCCCGAATGGGGTAAGAAAAGCGGGAGGTTCGAAAGTATAACCAAATTTCTGGTTGAAACTGAAACTTATTTATTTAACACTAGAACGCCCAGATGGAGTCGATTCGACTCCAATCATGTAACTAAATTTCAATTCGAACCAGAAAAATTTTCTTGAAATAATTTAAATCGAATCCACGCAAATTTACGTTAAATAAATCAATTAAATAATTTTGAATAAAAATTCTGGTGAGAAATATTATTTTCAAACTTGAGTAGAATTTCCGGGCGTTCTAGTGTTAATAGCCGTCAAAAAGACGGCTCAGGGTAGTTCCATAATTGTTAAATATTCAATTGTTTAATATTTTTGAAAAAAAAGTAACCCTTTCAAATAATGCTTATTTTTTTCATGTCTTTACTGTATTTTTATTCTTTTTTCACCGGTTTCCGAAAACAGAAATTTTTGTCTAATGGAATCAGAAAGATGCTCTGATTAAACAACGCGAAATCTACAAAAAAATATTTCGTGGTGATAATTATAAATTATGTTTGGTATATAGATGGTTTTCTCTTTTCTTGACTGTGTGTTTCCCGGCTTTCCCTGACCACTCGCCCCCCCCCCCCCTGTTATTAGACTTAGGTAATATTATTAAGCAACAGATATGTTGTGAGGTGTGTAACGTGTGTAAGCCCTGAGAAAGAAACTTTGAAGAAAATTTAAAAAAAACTGTAAATTATTTTTGTGTCGTTTTCTATAATCAAGAACGCTCATCTTTTAAAGAATGTAAAATCTACACGTACGATTAAATATAGACTAGATGCTTGTGGTTTTTTTACCCATCCCTTTTTCTTAACAGTTACATGTGTGAACTTCCGCATTGCTCTTCAACTGAACTTTGTTACACATATGCTTCAATGTATTCTTGTTAATTTTTCGTCTGCGAAAAGACACTCCTTTTTCTCTGTATTCCTAGAAGATATGTTCTGTTTTCTTTTATTACCATAGTCTACATAACGAAAATTAAATACAGTCGAGCCTCTCTATAATGAAACTCCATACATCGAATTTCCCTATACAACGAATTTTCAGTAGGAACGGTCCCCTTTTCGCATGATTATTTTAAAAACAGTCTCTATATAGCGAAATATCTATCTCCATATAACGAATTTTTTCAGTTTTATTCAGTTTTAAAAAAGCTTCGAAATCATATGGAATCAATTTTCCCTCACTTATTTTTGATTTATCGATCAGTGCTGAGTTTTTTTTTTTAAATATTACTTATCTCCTTGTTCTTTAAATCCAACGAGTTCATTCCACCTCCCACACCTTTCTACATCCATCTCAAAACAGAGTCAATTGGATTATTACACATATAAGAGAGGAATCAATGAGAGGCTCATAAGACAGGCCTTGAAATGGAGGAAAATGTTAACTACAATTTTTCATTCTTTGCTAAAATTCGAGCATCTTTTTTAAAGCGTAACAATTTTAAAATTAAAACAACAAAACATTCAGATTTCTTCGTCTGAAATTAATGCAAGTCTCACTCATTTGATTTTCATTAAGCTTTCAAACAAATGTCAATTCTCTTTTTTGAAACTGCTTAAATAATTAAGAAATAAAATGTTATGTTAATATTTACTTTTAAACATTTCAAATTCTTAATTAAAAAGATCAAAAATAATATTTGTTTAAAATTCACACATTAAATACGATTTTTAACATCATTCTCCATACATCGAATTTCTCTATATAACAAATTTTTTACTGGAACGAAGGATTTCGTTACATAGAGACTCGGGAAGATTAAGTTTCTTTAACTTCGCACCAAATTCATAGTATATATTTAACATAAATAATTACTAATTTTTTTCTTTTCTTTTTACACAATCCAGTGATCAATTTTAATCATGTGCGGTGTGTCACCGGAAAGAAGGTAATTAATTTTTTCATGAAGTAAGATGCCTCGATTCTGGCTGGTTTCGTGCGCTACTGTGGACAGGTAAGGAAAAACTTTTCTATACAAATTATTATTGAGAAGAAAAATATAACTTGTAAGAAGATGTTGATTTTACACCCTTTGGTTAGAAAATTCTGGTTGCAGATCTTTAAAACATTGGATTCTGAATTTCAATGATTTTTTTGAAAGAATGTGATATTTATATCCTGTTTAATAAATATAATTCAACAAACCTGTATATCTTTACAGTCATCATAGAAGGCGTAGATTGCCATTTAATTTTGGCACTGTGATGGGGAATTTTGAATTCCTAGAACATATGAGATAAACTAAATCTTTGGGATTGGCACATCTGACTAGTTACAATCTTTACCAATTTAAAAAAAATAGCCGTTTCAAAAATATGTTTAAAAAAATTAATAATAAAATAAAAAAATGAAAATCTCGAAATGCTGAAAATCTTGATTTAAAATGAAAATAAATCCTCAAATTGAGTTAAATAAATAATAATAATAATAATAATAATAATAATAATAATAATAATAATAATAATAAACCACGGTATTTTGCAGTTTGCACACTAAGAGTTTCTAATGTATATATATCCTTTAGAAAAATGATTAAATACTTATGTACATTTTTTGCTCCAGTGAAACTTTTCGAATGAACAGATTTTGACCAAGTTTTAACACTAGAATTACCGGGATTCTTGTATACCTAGAAATACCGGGGTGGGTCACGTCTGACCCACGGCTTTTAAAGACGCTATTCTTATTTTATATGAAAGATAAAGACACATAATAGTTATTGAAGATGAATGCAATGATTTTTAATTAATAATTAATACAATTTAGCATTTAGACTATTACATAATTTGAAATTTTGAGATTAAGGATTTTTTTTTTTATTTCTAATTTTAAAAAAAATGCTTTGAAATTTTGATACCTAATATATATACACATGATTTATTGATTTAAATTGTGTAATAATATTCCTTCAAATCATTTAGATATTCAAATACAATAAAATTAAATATATATACATATTCGTGATTTTTTGTTACTTACACTTTTACGTTTTATACAGTTTACGGTGCTATCAATTCATACAAAATGGCATGGATTTTTTTCTTTTTTTTCTGTGCATGATAAACATACACGTTATAAACTGTTTCCTCAAACAGTGCTAGTTTCTTTGTCTTAGCATGCTTTATGTGGCATCATTTTTCATTTGTTTGAAATTTTAGCGCTTGTATGGGGATCTTCACGCTCTTTTGCAATGCTTTTATCAATAATTTTATCTACAAGACATACCTACTTATATTAGAATCTATTGTATATTCCAAAACTATCTAAACATTTATGATCACTAGATCTTGAATCAGATTTTTCATAAGTCATTAGATATTGAACCCTGCGGCTCTACCGTCCATATAGTTCCATGTTCCAAATCGCTTCCATTTATTTTATATCTTTCTCACTTTTTAGAATTATTTCGAAAAAGTGAATTCTTCTATTTTTAATTTTCTGCAAAATACTTACAATTTATTTGTGTTATTTATTAGTAATTTTTCTCACAGCATTTATTTGGTTACTTTCTTTCTACTTGCTACTACATGTATTGGATTCGAACAATGAAATTTTACTGTCATTTTTAAGAAATAATATTTCGCCATTTATGTCAAGATTGTCAGCCTCATCAGATGATGACAATATTAACTTCATCGCTAAATTTCTACACTAAAGTCATTTAAAGGCATTTCACGTTACAATTTTAAAATTTTCTCATTCAAGAAACCTCCGTGGTGATGCCATTATTATAAATGTGCAAAAGTCAAATGCCACAAACAAAGTTTTTTTTTATCGGTGAAATATATGAGAGGCAAAATATTCTTTTTAGTTACGATCTAAAGTACAACATAAAAAAAACATCTATTTACATCATCCTTAGAATAATTTGAAATAACATAAAACTCACACATTTACCTTTCAAATGCATAGCAGATATGTGATCATACCCCCTGCCTCTGTATATATAATGCACATTCCTTTCCCTCTCTTGTGCAAAGTAAGTGAAAACATATCCCTACACTATTCTTATGTTATTGAAAAATATAGAGTTGAAATCCTTGTTGAAATAAACGAAAAATGCAATTATTTTGTCCGGGTCAGCGATGACCCAGCATGGTAATTCTAGGTATAAAGATGTGCATATAAAAAAGCTTTCGTCCGATTTCAACTAAATTCGTGCTAAGGTATTATACTAAGTATTTAGGAAAAGTCAATCAGTTTCAAAGTTTTACTTTGAAAAGCAACAGTGATACGAGCGAAAAATCACGTCTTGGGTCACGGATGACCCGCCTCGGTAATTCTAGTGTTAAATAAAAAAGCTCTCAAAACGAATGCCCGCACTTTGATTTAAAAACTGTCTGCATCAGCATGTTTATCTAACATTTCTTTATAATACTAACAATTTTCGTATTTTAGTATGCACTAGTTTTCTTATTATTTAACGATGAATGACCTCATGTAACATAAAATTCATTCACTGGCAGAAAAAATACACAGTTTATATTTTTTTGTACAAACAATATTAGCATCATTAACCCATTAACGCCCAGCGTCCTCGTTTGAGGACGGGTACAAAAACGGCAAGAAAGCGGTTTTCCCACCAGTAAAGAAGAAGAAAAATTTATACCTTATTTCACGAGACAGAATCCTTGATAAATTTAAATAAAAGTTAATTTGCTTTTAAAAGTGGTGGGAAATACAAAATTAAATTTTAGCGAAGAAAATAATTCGGGCGTTAATGGGTTAAAAGTGCAAGATTTTCATTATTGCGTTTGTAGAAATTCAAAAAGTATTAATTTTAAATTATTCAGAATCACCATTAAACTGCGGGCATCAACGATATGCGCTTTGCATGATTCAGACGATTGCAGAGTTCAAGACATTAAGAATCAATATGGTGCGAACCAATCAGAACGGTTCAGAATCTCAACAGAGTAAGTATTGTGAATATGCGGGCCGCAGTTGAGTATGGCTGCTCTAGAGGAATGCGAAAAACTATTGAAAAATTGATATCGGACACATTTAAAAGCCAAATTGCACAAAAATAAAACACTGAAAAGCAGGATGTTTCCAGACACTGAATCCACTGAACAACACCACCTACGTCTTGCTTATTATTAATCTGAAAAAAAAAAAATGATACTTGTACGAACTCTGGCATGGATTTTAGATTTTATCCTTTGTTTTGCTTTTGCAAAGTACATCAAAATGTTCCATATCACGAAACTCCAAAATTTTGATAGTACGTCAATGATTCTAAATAAAGTATGAGTTACGAATCAATGAATTTAATATATTTTTTAACACGTTGGTTGCCGACTACGAGATAACTCGTAGGTTGCGTTCTTTTCTAGGAAGCCAACTACGAGTTATCTCGTAGTCGGCAGTCAATGTGTTAATTCTATTTTTAGGTGCGTTCGTAATTATGTAAATACGTAGCACCTATTGTTGTCGCTCAGTCCGTACGTCTGTCCGTCTGTCTGTCTGTCCATTTGTCTTTCTGTCCGCATATAACAACGCAAAAACTACTCAACCGAATCGTTTGAAATTTAAAATACATAATTGTTACACAATTTTGTCGAGTCATTTCAAATTTTATGAAAAACAGATGCATAGATCAATTACAGGGACAATCAAAAGGATTCCGTTACATTACGGTTAATGGGGATAAAAGTTTCAAATGTATTTTAATCGGTTCAAATGCATTTTAATCGTTTCAAATGCATTTTAATCGTTTCAAATTTAAAACGCATAATTATTACATAATTTTGTCGAGTCATTTCAAATTTTATGAAAATCGGATGGATCGGACGGACAATCAAAAGGATTCCGTTACATTACGGTCAATGGGGAAAAAAGTTTCAAATGCATTTTAATCGTTTGAAATTTAAAACGTATAATTACTACATAATTTTGCCGAGTCATTTCAAATGTTATGAAAATCGGATGCATAGATCAATTACAGGGACAATCAAAAGTATTCCGTTACATTACGATCAATGGGAAAAAAGTTTCAAATGCCTTTTAATGGTGTACACTCATTTGAACATAATAGAATTGACATGAATCTATGAAGTATTTACTAAAATATGCATTTTGTACAATCTGTGGTGCAAAGAATATTGATTATTAAATTACAGAGTCACACAAATGTATTCCACTAAATAATGTTATGCGGGAAAACATTGTTTGGGGCGTGTTTTAATTATATTAAACTACTTCACATTTTATGAATAAGATATACGTTAATGAAGTATAATAAAAATTACTCCCTGCATATTTACAGGAACACAAAGATTTCGACCACTATACTGTATCCAAAGTACGCTCTACTATATCAGCAAGATCTGAATATTTTAAAACTTCGTTATAATACGAACGCACCTCATTTGCTACGCTTCACGAGCAATTTCCAACTTGTTTATTAACCAGCAGCACTTTTAAAAAACATAAATGCTTGACACATATTTTAACAAAATTTGCAAGGGAAATCAACTTTATTATTTATATTAGAAAAATATTGGTGAGAATTTTTAATAATATAATGCTATTTGTATTCAAATTGTAATTTGAGGCCAGATTTCTGAAAATTGTCGTGTCGATCAACGTGTTAAAGAAATTCAACCCGGGAGGACGCGCGCCAGACCCGATTGACCCACAGTGCGTATGGTGGTTACAATTATAACAACTAATTTTTTTAAAGTAATTTTCAACTTATTTTACCGCAGAATTTGCAAGAATTATCTCCGTCTAAATAGAGTGATGATTATTATTTGCTTTTATTAGTGTCAAAATTAAAATCATTCATACCATGGGTTAGAGCAAGCTCTCCTGGCTTAATAATATTTTTATTCAATGAAAATTTTAGGAATATAATGTTACATTATTTTAACACAAGAAGTTTAGATATTTCTATTTATATAACATTTTTATTTTAATTTAAATTTCTTCATAGTTTTAACGTTTCCTTTTAAGAATAACTTTAATCTAGGATAGTTTATACCTCAAGCATCTAGATATATTTTATATGCTTTTGCGTTCTCTGAAGGTTTAGAATAATATATGATCTGATTCTAAACCTAATACTCATTTTATGGATTTCGTAGAATGTCCTCTGGCATCAGTTTGATTTTCAAATATAAGTTGGAAATTTTCATCTCATTACACTGAATCTTAGTAACTTCCACCTAATATTCAGAGGGTCATTCGCAAACAAATATGAGATATCTGTAACAGACAGAATTTAAGAATATTTTCATGGGGAGGATAAATATTTGAAAACAAAATATGTTATTTTAATACATAAATTTAAACATGAATTATTTCAACACGTTAAATATCTCGGGAGTCTTATTTTTTTTCAGCAAATGCGCTGTTGAGCATCAAATCGCTGCTAATTTTAGGTTTTATTCTCTGTGAAACACAAATAAACAAAATGTTTTCCAATTACAGCTCAATATATTTTCTTTGTAGCATACATATTTCATTTTCCTAGAACTGATTTTTCTTCTTTTAAATGAGACAAATAAAAGTGAAAAATACGATTTTGCTAAAATAAGGAATATTGAAACTCTTATTCGGGAACAGAGAAAAGATTTCTTGTTCTACTGATTTTTGTTGGTTGTAAAATAACATGATCTCATCTATAAGCTAGTCTAATGTGTCAATCCCAAACTTTTCTTCTATCTCATACTCGTTAATATTGCCTGAAAATGCAGCATAGCAGCGCCATCAGTTAGGTGATTTAGTCCAAAATCTAGTCAGCAAAAATGTATATCAGTTTCTAGCTGAATCTGAAGTGTAATGAAAATTTAAGCATTAGTTTGTGAGATATAATTAATGCGTAAATATTAAAAGAAAATCTCCATAACAGCATCATTTGTTGGGTAACGTGCACCTAAAACAAATCTGGACTAATTTTTATCAAGGGCTATCAGAATCTAAAGTTTGATGAAATTCCATGCATTAGTTCTTGAGATATAGCCATTGCAAAATCTGAAAAATGCAGCATAATTGCGTAACTGTAGGTCTATTGACACGGAAAAGTAAGCAATACTAATCTATATCAAAGATTAACTAGATCAGACGTTTGATGAAAATCCGTGTATTAGTTCTTGAAATAGACCTATTAGGATAATCGTGATTAATGTAGCATAACATCGCCACCTTTTGAGCGATATATTGGAATGGAAGCCATCGTCACTCCTTCTTTTTCCATTTCCAATATTTTCTCTGGAAAATATTTGTCCTGCATTAATTGATGACAACGTTCTCAAATTGTGAAAGTAAGCAATGGTGGCTTGGTAAGCATAATCAACTAATGGCAACGAATGCCGCTATCCTGTAGTTGATATACTTATCAATAACTAGAGCCCTCAAAAAAGTCCTAGATCAATAATTGATCACGGCAGATCAAGTTCTAGAATTTGCTTATTTAACAGGACCAAAAGCTGTTCTGTCAAATTTCAACCCCTAAAAAAAGTCTGTCAAAAACCTAAACGTTATTATTTAACAAATATCCTCCTTGAACTATGATTAAGAACAATTCTTATAAAAATATTAGATGGAATAAGCAATATAGAAGAAGATAATTTTAACTTACCGTAATTGTCTTCAACTAATCAAAAACTAATTTTTTATACTTTCTGATAAAAAATAAATAAATATGGCTTTTCTTAGAGAATATTGCTGAAAACTACGCAACGATAATAACGACCAACATACAAATAAAAATATTACGCTTAGTGAAATGAATCAAATTATTTTCAACAGCAAGTGCATAATAAAAAAATATCAACAACTAGAGGGGTATCAAGTACTGATGCAGTTAAGCATATAACAAAATAACACGTTATTAAGACATTTTCTTCTAGGAGATTTTTAAAACTAGAAAAAGTAGTTTAATTAAACAGTTGACTCATCACTGAGTTTTTTTTTCAAAATAAGTAGAATGATATTCAAAAGTTGCACTGTCTACGGTGCATTGAACTGAAACGCCATCATTCAGTTTTTCATCTGATGCACGTTATTTTTTTACCTTACTTGGATTTTCATTTTCAGTTTTTACACGAGTTGTTCAATGGTTTTAGAATATAGGAATAAAAATGCAAAGAAAATAAAAAATAAAAACACACATGAAAAACTGAATGATCTCAGTTCGATGCACCATAGACAGTGCGACTTCGGAATATCATTTATAATTGTTTTAAAAATAACTCGGTGATAAGTTTCAAAAACCGATCGTAGAATAGAATTGCAAATTTCGTCAAAACTTCGTCTCTAATAGAAATACTTGAAACATGTCAGTAGTTTAATAAAACTATTTTTCTACTTTTAAAAATCTCCCTTATACTTTTTTAGAAATTAAATCTATAGATTTGTCTGCTTTTAAATGTTCTTTTTTTTTTTTCTTTTAGCATGTTATAACTTTAGTCTAAGACTTTTTCATCTCATGACATTCATTTGACATCATTCTCTAACTACAAGTATAAATTGAAGAGTTATTTTATCTATTACTTATTGACTTTTTCTGCTTAATGAGAAAATAAAAACTGTCCGGAAAGCGGATTAGAGAGAAAAAAAAGATAAATATTTAGTTTCGAAAATTCTTTTTAAGAATTATTTAAATTCTGCCAAAAGATCACTGAATATGTGTAAATCACAACAGACAAAGGAACAATAGCCTGGTAATTACATGGATGTTTTAATGCGGGATTAAAAGACAAGAAGAACTCAACACACTTCATTCATTTCCTTCCAAAAACTTTAAGCATTCAAAAATTAAAAGAAAAATAACAGTTGTTTTTTCTATTTACATTAACTTTTAAGCTTTCACTAAAGAGATAAACTTTTGATTGATGAGATATTATGTCTCAAGGATATAGATTAGACTTTTTTTAGCTAGAACGTTTTAACATCGAAGCATAAAAATAAAAAAAAAAATTAGAAATCATTACGTAGTTTAATTATCCATTCCTTTAATTCAAATGTACTTAAACGTACTAATATTTTTTCAAGAGACTTTTTTGAAAAAGATAGAATAGTTAAATTTCGTAAATCTTATTATTATTATTATTATTATTATTATTTTGTTTACATTAAATTTTAAGACTTAACTGAGCAGATAAACAGGAAAGTTTTATAGAAAGATATAGAGAATGATATGAGGTAGAGCTTTTTAACTTCGATTTATTATAATTAAAAAATTTAGGAGTCATTACGTAGGTTTAATGCTTCATTGCTTTAATTTTTAATTTTATATATGAAAATACCAATAGTTTTAAAGATCATTTTTGAGAAAGTTAGAATAATTAAACGTCAATAACATTTTAGGGTTTTTTTCTATTTTAAAATTTCAACCTTTACTAAGCAGATAAACGCTTGATGCCTGAGATGATTCAATTATATAGATTAGACTGATATGAGCAGGAGCATCTGAACATCGATTCTTTAAAATTTAAAAATTTAGTAGTCTTTACTTAGGTTCAATCCTTCATTGATGCATCGTTATTCAAGTATTTCTGGAAATACCATTATTTTTAAAGGGTTTTTTTTTTCAGAAACTTGGATTAATTAAATTTCGCAAATATTTTAGACCGACTTTTAAATCATAAGATTTTTCCTTCTTTATTTGCGGATGGAGGATCTAAAGCTCACGCATTAGACTGAGACATGTGGAAGAAATTGATTTATGCATGTCACTAACTTTGAAATATTTTAAAAGACATTTTCTGTTTCCTTGAAATAAGTATAGATGATCTGCATGTTGCCAGTGGTTTAAAGTAAGCTTAGCAATTTCGAATCGGCTGAGGTAAATCGATGGGATCTCGATTACGAAGGACTGCCATCGTAGTCGAGGTAACACCTATAACCGGATGCTATTTATTTCACATTGTTGTGGTTTGTGCACTGTTGTTCATTTAACCCCTTGGGGACAAGAGACACGTATACGTGCCGCAAAAGGCTTGAGAATCCTTGTTTATCCCCACCAGTAAAACTGTAGCGTAAAATTTGTCTTTTTTAATCGGAGCATTTTCTCGATTTAATAAGGCACGAATTTCTGTTTTAAAAAACCGGTGACAATAGATTAAAAATTTCGTAAAAGGCTCCCGTCGCGAAGGGGTTAAGTGCAGCTGGAAGGCAAATTCTAGAAAAAAATATTTTTCCTTAATGTTGTATTTTTTAACCTTTCATATGGCATATTAATTTTGTTTCTAAGATAACAAGAAGTTGAAAATTTTAGTTTGTTTACTACATACATACACATTACATAGTTACATTTCAGTTCTTATTTTTGGGTACTAGTTATTGCATGAAAGATTGTCTCTATTAACCCTTCGGACTCCGGCATCTCTTACACAAATTTTATTTGGCTAGGACCACTTTTTTAAAAGAAGTTTCCTTCAAGTACACAATTTAAAAAATGCTCTGATTAAATAAGGTAAATTTTATTTTCCTTTGTTACTGATGACAAAAACGAATTTTGCAAGGAAATATGATTTCTCTGCAGCGGAGACAACGGAGTGCCAAGAGTTAATAATATTTCCCACGATAATTCAGTTGGTAAGGCACTGGCACACGGTCATTGTATGACATACCTTGTAAACAAATAGTTTTTAGGTTTGTCACTGCCATTTTAAGTGATTCTTTCATTAAATTTTTTGTAGAATTTAAAAAATCATTTGCGAAGAAATAACGCACACTAGGAAATTTTCGTAAAAAACAAAAACTGTATGTGGTTATGTATATTGGTTATGTTATCCAAGAATAATCCAGACATTCTTTCTTTGACTCCTATTCTACAAATTTTCCGCTCAATAAAAATCGAGAAAATCACAGTAATAGATTATAGACGGAATCTTACACACGCACCACGTTCGCGCGATTTTTTTTTCTCGGGCCAATTTTGTTTTCAAATGCCTATTGCACATATTTTTGTTCAATTATTTTCTATTATTAAAAAAAATAAATGTTAATAAACAAAAAAATTATACTCCCTCTGTCCCAAATTAGTTGTTACATTTGAATATATTTGTACTGAATATTGATAATAATGATTTTTTGATTTTGTTAGAACATTTTTCAGATACTCCAGAGTGATATACTATCAATCAATAACATTTATTTACCAAACTTACTTACTTTTCGTAAATGAGTAACCAAATTAGTTTTAAAAATACAAAGTTTGCTTGCTTTTAAGCCATGCCCAATTTTTAAGGATTTTTCCACCAGTAATCGCATAGAGCTATCTTCTATCTAATGAATCGCGAATTCATTAAGAAGAAAATAATTTTTGATTGATATAGTGGCTGTAGAATCCCTGGGAAATGGTACGTGTTTTAAAAGCGTGCGATCCATGTAAATCTTCTTCCAGAAATGTGTTGAAAATAAATGCTACTTTTGCAGAAAGTAAAAAATGAGAATAAAAATACCAAGTTATGATAATTTTAATCGAAAATAAAACAAAATTTAAATGAAAGTTAAAGTATTTCTTGTATATAATAAAGCTTCGGGATTACTTAACAGGTGTCGCGAAAGAAGATTTGGACTACGTAATATTGGATAACAGGATAATTTTTCAATTTGCCTTTGCCGGAGAGGGCTATGTCGCACAGTCAGTTAGTTCCATGTTTAAAATAACTGATCTAAAAAATAAAAATAAAATAATATAACTCAATAAAATATAATAATAGTGGCTCCTCTCTTTTTGACCTTTACCTGGGCATATCTGTAATTCTCGACATACACCAATGAGGGTCCGAAAGTACAGGAATGTAATGAAACATTCGATCTTTCAACGACGTATTTGGTGTTTATTGACATTCACCGTTCAAAGTCGACATTCTCCAATTTTGGTCTTTCACGGTAACATATGCACAATGTCAAACAACGATATTTTTGGTTTCCTGGCCTGTGTTACTCCCTGAAAAAAGCTGTGCAAAGATCAATGATTTTTTCGATTTACTTCTCCATCGTGTAAAACGTGACATACGGAACTTTATTGGAAACTTAAGCCGAGAAAACAAAACAGCAAAGAAGTACTATCATATCCGCCGGTAAATGATATCAGATTTAACCCTTTCTGGCACACTGTGCCTAGTCTGGGATACCAAATTTTAATTCCAAAACTTAAAAACGGCACCAGTAATATTTTAGTAAAATTTTGCTTTTACAACGAAAGCTTAAATTAGGAGAGTCTTAATTTCTAAAAAAGTCGTTTTTAAATTTCGGTGACAGTCGATAATTTATCATTTTACTAACAGAATTTGCCCGTGCCGCAAAGTTAAAAGACAAAGTTTTAATATTGACACATGACAACCGTCTTCAGAACAATTGAAACAACTAATCAAGATATGCAAAATATGTATGATTAAATGTTTTGCATTTTTTTCTTCAATGTTATGTAAGTAATATGAGGAATTTCTCTTAGTTATTTTCAAGAGTTATTTTCAAAGTTTGGAGAAATTTTTTTAAGACTGATTCATTTCCGAAACTTTTAATTGGTTTTGTATAAAATCGTGTTCTTATTTCTGCAAGATATAACAATAAATACTTTTGGGTTTCTGATTAATTCTTTCAAAAAATTCGTGAAATAATATGTTAATGTTTTGAGTTTTCTTATTCATCGTAATGAAGGAAATTTAAAGACTGTATTTTGTGAAATGAATTTAATTGTTTGAATCAAAAATGCATTTTCTTACCGCAGTTTACAAATGCTCGAAACCACAGCAATTTACACAATTTACAGGCAATTAGATAACTGATATTGTACTACAGTCTTTAGAATAAAATTTTATGAATTACTTACAAATATCATTACGTTTCATTAATATTTACGACCTTATTTTGCACGTGCTTTTGATCATGTTATAGGAGTGCTTCATTTGCCAATTTAGGAGACAAAACCCAAAGTCCGTCCGAAGGCAATTGTAAACAATACGGTACCAGTGGTAAACAATGGTACCGATAAGGTTTGGCAATTCCACCTAATTTATAAGTATTTCCGAGATAAGTCCATGATTTTCCCACAGAATCACGGGTTACATTTCTCATTTTTTGCAAATAAAAAAAAGCATTCTATTATTTTTTTCTTAAAATGTAATTAAAATTAAGCCTGTTTTCGATTCAATGCATCATGGCTGAAAATTTACAAGTTACAAGACACAAAAAATTGTCATTATTGAGAAAACTGCTTCTGATTTAACTTGTTTTGACATACGCAAAGTACTAGTATATCTTACTTATTTTTGTTTTATTTTAAATTAGCTCTTTGGATTTTTTTTAATCTAAAAACATATTTTTGTGCATTTTTTAAACAAGTTTAAGGTTTAATTTCAGATTAATTAGTTAACTAATACTAATAGTAAAAATAAATTAAAAAGAAATACTTATAAATACAGGGAATAAAGAAAAGTTTTAAAATAAGTCTTTTGTTTCTGTTATATTATTTAATCTGACACTTGATATCCCGAATACTGATATTTAATGATGTCAGAATAATCATTTTATAATAAATTATAAAAATACTAGTGTAGGTGCCCTAGGACAGTGGGTAAAAATTGTGTTTTTCACATAAATTTGAAAAAACTGATAAAAATAATTGACAATATGAAAGCGTTTAGATGACTAAAATTCGACTAGATTATGTCTGATAAACACACTATTAGCATTTACTGTACTTCTGGTTAAACAAGGCTTTGCAGCTAATATACCAGAACAAAACTAATCTTTCTTAATATAACAAAATTTTTACAAATATGCAATTAGACTGCGTAATAATAATAAAAAAAAATCTGCTGTAACTATTAAAATATACTAATTATTATTATTATTATTATTATTATTATTATTATTATTATTATTATTATTTATTATTATTATTATTATTATTATTATTATTATTATTATTATTATTATTATTATTATTATAGCCTTTTAAATTGTATTTTCCGGCCCCTCCCCCGAGAAAGAAAGATAGATTGCCATTTTCCTGTTTTGTAGACAAATTTCAGTTTCTGGACAATTTGACTCCTAATAGCGGTACTAGAGTTAACCCAGGAGAATGCGCACATACCCAGGATATGAATGGTTTATTCTTTATCGCCAATAAAAAGAAATGCTAATCATCTCTTTATTTAGTCGTATCAAATATTACAAATTCTGCGATAAAATAGGCGGGAGACTGTTTTAAAAGTAATTTTGGTAACAATAAAAAACCTTATGCCACTCTGGACTTATTAGGCCCGGTGCGACTCTTCGCGGTTTAAGAATGCGACGCAACACATTAAACAAAAATGTATTTGTATCTCATTCTAGCTCTTTTTTATTCTAGCTTGTTGTTTATCTCATATCTCAATGCTTACCATTTCTATGCGAATTTGTTTGTCAGTTACACAGCTGTAAATTGCTATGCTTGTTGGTCACCGGTACTTTTGAAAAGTTTGCTTCGTTATATTCAATTGATGAGATATCTTCGACAAAATAAGTCACATTTTTCCGATATTAAATACTGGTAGCCAAAAATCATAGTACGTAACAGACAAACAAGTTCGCTTGGAAATAGCCTGCTGCACCCATTGAGGGGCCCCATTGAGAAATAGCCCCATTGAGGGGCAGTGATATGCCTATGAAACCACTTAATTTTAATTCCCAAAAACCGCCCTGGCATCAGAATTTTGGTAAAAAATTTCTTGGTTTATTAGATGTGTGAAATATAGCCTTTTTTTATTTACAAATAAAGTTGCATTCAAAGTCTGGTGTCACTAATTGATTTCAACACTTGAAGAGCAATGAAAGTGCTCTACGCCGTAAAGAGTTAAAAGTCAGTACATCTGTTCTAATCCGGCACGTTCCAGATTTGAAGCATGCGGATTAATAAATTTTCCGGATTACAGAATGAACGTTGGAAAAAAGTGTAGAAATTAGAATTAAACGAAAAATGGCAATAAAGCATGTTTTTTATTCTTCAACCCTCTGAGCGTCTTGCAAAAGTGGAAAGTTGCAATTTTGTTTATTCTGCATTTTATTTTAAATACTAAGAAAGTATGATTCTTTCAACATTAAATCTATAGAATTATATCGTCTTAAATATTACTTATTTTGCAGGGAAAACTGGAACTTAGTGAAGGGAATATTGCGTGCCAAATACTTAGAAGTTGAAACAACTTAAATAAAATTAAAATAAAATACCCATAATGAAAGTACAACATGTGTACTTGTCTTTAAAATAAAAATGTACAATAGAGGCCTGCTCCTAAAAGTCATCTTGAACAAATCTCGAATATCAGTTCGTTTTGTAGTAGGCTTCTCTCCTTTTTTTTAAGTAAATCATTTCGTTTACGTGGACTTACGTTGTTCTTGCGAAATTTAATTTTGAAATCAATGGTCGTATTTGCTGGACACCCTGTATGTCTTCCATAATTATGTTACACTTTCGTTATTGGAACTCCATTACATCTGCGATGATTGACAGAAACCGTATTACAAACATTTTCTACAGTTTAAAGATTAACTAATTCTTGAACAACGACATAAAATTTACCTTGAAGTATTTATGTTATTTTGACACGCAACTTCTTTATGCACAGCGGAATGGTGGATTTTATTATATTTTTCAGATTTTTTGACTGTTTCTACTTTTGTAATATTAGTCTTATAAAGTGAAAATTAAAAAAAAAAAATGATTGTGGAACAATTGCATCTAAAAAAGACCCGGCTACTTGGTAGCATTACTTACATTAATTTAGATAATGTTTATTGTCATACTCGGCTGACTTAGACGTAGTTTAAATGTTATACTTTTCAATAAAATAGTTAAATTTAATCATAAAACAATCACATGAATTAATGTTCTCTGAATTACGAAATTTCTAGAACGTTTTTATCTTAGGATTTAGAGAGTTAACCGATTTATCGTTTATTCCTTTCATGCATAAATTATTTTCCATTGTTATTCATTATTTTTCATTACCTTTTTTGTGATAAATAAAAACTTTTATAAAATAATTTTACTGTTGTGCTGTATGCTAGCTATTATTTGTCCACAAGTCAGATCTTCATTAAAAAATGTAGAAAAAATACTACTTGCTTTATAAGCCAGTTCTTATCAGTCCTCATTTGAAGACTGTATGAACGAAAGGGTTAAAATATGTTGTAATGAGATTCTCTATATCATGTTTCACAAGATAGGTGAAGACAAATGAAGAAAATCATGGATTATTACACAATGTTTAGCGAAAAAGACAGACGAGAGGACATCTGAAAAAAAATCTTTATTTGATCGACTATTAACCCCTTAATTGTCACTTTCTTGCCATTCAATAAATTGAAATTAACGGATTCTCACCATAATTTTTTAAATAAAACATTCGTAACATTAGTCTAAATATTTCTGCCTTTTAATGGTATGAAATTATTAAAAATATATATGGTGTCAAAAAGCTTTAAATGATGAATTAAGCAAAATAGTCTTGACTAAACGGCGTATGGGTAACTCAGTCAAGGGGTTAATGCAGGTTAGCTCAAATTTCCACTCAAATCAATTTTGTGTACTAAAAAAAGTAGACAAACGTAGTACAAATATACAAAAATCGATATTTTAATGCACACCAGAAAAAGTATGGTATAATTATGAAAAATATTAAGCATCTACTTGTTACCGACGGTTAAATCTTTACATGACACCAATCATGAAATCTTGCTGTCTTTGATGACAGCAAGTCAGATAAAGAAAATACGTGTTAAGAAAAAAAATGCATAACTCATTTCCCGCCTTGTCAACCGTATCTGGGCAAAGCCGTCTCGAGTCTGCAAGAAAAACGCTAGGTTTCGTGACGTCACAAGGCGGGGCTTATTCCAACTGCAGAGAACACGGGCGCTAATTAAAACACACCCGTTTTTTTCATCACATTCGATCTTAATAACACAACATATATGAAAATTATATACCTATAATTCAAAGACGCTAAATACTTTTCATTCAATTTTGATCACTCGCAACAGCAATAATAGAGTTAATGCCAAAACTACATATATGCAATTCTACCACTGCGTCAATGAAAACATGCAACAGAATTAAAATTACACGAAAGAAGGTGGGTTAGTTAGATAAACAACTACAATCAAAGTGATAAAATATAGTTTAGTGAAAAGTTTTTATTATATACTAGCAGTTACCCGTGACTTCGTTCACATAACATTTAAAGAAGAAATAATTGATCAATCAAGCAAAAAATTTCGATGATGAAAAGCATGTGTAATTAACTTTTTATCGCGAATTAATAGTAAAACAAAACTTCTGATAATCCCTAGTTGCTAATTTGTTTGCTGGTCAAAATTTTCCTTTCAGCGATAAATATTAATAGATAGAAACATTCTTGAATTCTTTTGTTCAGCCCTGTAGTTTTCCAAGTGCCGTTAATACACGAAAGTATCTTTCTAAAATTTATTTCAAACAAAAATATTTCTTATTGCTACCTAAATTACATTTTCAGAAATTATCATCCGAAGACAACCTTGTATCCAGTTCTTTGCGGGACCCTGTTTATCATTATATATATATATACTACAAACATTTCTTAGTTTACTAAATGCAGTTCAAAATAAAAATGCATATTTTATTTAAAAACCACCTTTAAGTAAATTACGCTCATATTCAGTAACCTTTCTGAGATCTTTTGTGTAACCCTGTATATCTAAATTTAACTATTTATACTATTACCATTTATATTCTCCATTTAATATGCATACATTTAGCGAAACTTAAAAGCACATATCATAATTCAAAATGCATTTCATCCATGCAACAGTCATCATCCATGATATACATATACAACAGTCATCATCCATGATATACATATATCAATTTGATTATACATGAAATCGCTTACCATAATTAAAATATGTCGGAAACTGTTCCTCCCTTTATTCCTATGCAATGGAATTCTTCTGTCTGACCCTGTAAATGAATAGTAAGTGCCCTTTTCACTACATACTTTACAAAATGCATATTTTAGTGCACTTTGTAAATGCATATAAATTTGAATATGTTCTACAGGCTGTAACATCGTTAAATTTAATTAAAACGATTTTTCCCCATAATGCCGAAATATAAGGAAATTTTTTGGCAATCCCTGTAAATAAACTAATCATGGTAGAAACTTCATTTTCAATAGGTATTCGTGCTAGGTAAACGTTAATAATTTCCAAAAATTTCATGGAAAACGGAGTATATTTACGAAAGTTGGAAAGCGACCAGACAGACAGACAAACCGAAAGCATAATAATTTTTCAACTTTGTTCGAAAGTGTTAAAAAATCGAGCCAAAAATATATTAATCAGTGATTTTATTTTCCACCTTTTCCCCACAAAAAATTTCTTCCATTGATAATTATGAGTTCTGATCAAAAATAATCATTTGTATGTAACTTATAACTTATTAATTAGTATAAGTAAAAAATATTTCTGATTCATTTTAAATATGACGTCATTATTTATCTCGCTCCATTAGCTACTGATATTCATACCCCTTGTATTTTTAACGACTGCTATAAAGTACCTGCTTTATTTCAACTATGACGTCACATTTTCATGAGTGAACCATTTTATTAAAAATATAATTCTTTTTCATTCTTTTTACTTTTAATTTATGTCACCATATTTTACACAAAAATTCCCATTAACTAAACAAATATCCTTGTTAAATGTATTATAAAAAATACACCTTTTATTTTTATTTCAAACATGACGTCATATTTAATTTCTTTTAAATTATTTTATTGTAGTTTTTCGCGTGGAAGTTTTCTATTAAAAATTCATTGCCGCTGAAAAATTATTATTCCAATTTTTTATTTTCTTGGCAACAGGAAAGGAAAATGGTTAAATTTTATCTGAAAAATGCCTATTTATTTTGTATGAAAAATAATTAAATTTTGAATTATTAAGAAAAATATTTGAATAAAATAAATAAAAATTACCCCAGGGGTGCAAAAATCTAGCAGGCAGTTTCTCACCACAAAATTTATTTCGTTTTTCTTCGTCTAATATTTCGTGTAAAATTCCTGCTAGAATGCTATTAAATTTTGAACGAAAAAAACTTTATAATTTTAGTGGTGAGAGACTACCCTTTGGCGCCTAGATTTTTGCACCCCTGAATTACCCTATTATTTAATCCGGACTTTTAACTTTACGTCTGCAAAATTTCAAAGCAATCGGTTCAGTAGTTACGGCGTGAAAGCGGAACAAACAAACAAACAAACTCACTTTCCGATTTATAATATTAGTAAGGATTCGATTTTGGAAATTTAGAAACGATATTTTCGCTACATTCAAAATCAAGACATTAATATCTATTACATAAATTTGTACTTTAAACCCATAAATTTAATTTATTTGCTTTTATTATTTCTCTTTTAAAAATAAATAAATACCAATAAGAGTACCAATCAAAACCCACATTTAAAAAATTATTTTTTCTCAATAGAAATAAAATTTTTTATTTCAAATAATCGAAATATATCAAAACACCCAAAAGCCCAGTAATAGACACTTTAGTTCTAGTAATGTATACCCCTAATAAAATCTTATGTAAAATTTCGCAAATGGCCAGTGATATAAGAATTTAGTACCCTAATAAAAACATTTAATGCAATTTACAAGAAAATAAAGAAGATATAAATTAAATAAAGACAGCTCTCAGAATCTTCATTAAGATTTTCAATCAAAACAGTGAAACTGTGGAATTTTATTTTCTATTTTCTAATTGCTTTGTCGAAAAGCGTAGAAAAAAATTAATCCAGATTATATAGGATTGGTTAAATATATGCAAAGGCAAGTTAAGAAAAAAGTAAAAAAACCTTACTATAGCTGCCAACTTTTACGCATTTTTGCAACCAATATAATTGTACAGAGATTTTCCATTTGTTTAATCATAAGATTTCGACGATTAAATAACACAATAATTACTATAAAATTTTTGTGGTAGGAAAAATGTGTAAAAGTTGGCAGCTACGCATAATTATTACTATTTATAAACCAAAAACTGTGAGGTGGTCCATTAGTAGCACATCTAACTTAAAATAATTTTTACTAAGATATCAAAATAAAAAGTTGAAGATTAAAAAACAACAATAAATTGGTTGGGTTTGCTTTAAATGAAGAAAACAACATAGTAATACTATATACCCAGAGAGATGTTTATGAAAGTTTCTGGCATATTTAAATATTTAAGTTTGGAAATATCTATAAAAGTGCATAAGTTTACTGTCAAATTAAATCCCAATCAATTCTACATATAAAATAACATGATTTGTTTTTGACATGACAAGTGTTTCCAAATAAATGGATATTATTTGGATTAATTTAATTAACAATCAATTTAATGACAAAAAACAGAGAGAGAAGGAAAGGTGTAACAAGATAGAAATTGTGTAATAATTTGGCTTGTGATTAAGACTTTTGACTGAAAATATTTGAGCATAACTGAGCATGAGCCCAAAGAACTCTGACATAAACTTCAGCCGTGTGGTGCCAGTATTTCCAAGTAAATAAAATTCAGATGTTTTAATTAAAATTACCGAACAAGAAGAAAGGTGATGTTGCAAGTATTACCAAAATATAAAATTTAAAAAATAATATTTGTTCTGTACAATATACAAAATTTCACCACTTTTCAGTTTTAAATTTTCTAGTAAGAATTTTCTTGTCTTTATTTTAAAGTTTTTCAGTAATTTAAGGTTTTTCTCAATTGCTCTGCTCAGCAAGCGCAAAATATTTTGACAGATTTACAAATTCATTTTTTTAACAATATATATATATATATATATATATATATAAATTGAAAGATTAGACAATGGTAGCAATTTTGAATCGAAATTTCTTTTCCATTTTACGATAATTAAATTACCTATCGAGTTATAAAGGATATCGAACACATGATTACACGTTTTTTCCCTTTGTCAGATTTCTTTTTCTGTTTTCGTCGGGATATGAGGTTCAAAACGACAAATTTGACGGCTTGTTCTAAAATATCTATTGTGTTTGAAAAAAACAGAAAAATAAGTGTGATCATATTGTTTTTGAACAACGCCTTCTAATTTCATACATGTCAGTATAAAAAAAATTTAAAACATACGTTATAAAGTTGCCCTTCTTAAATTAAGAACATCCTTAATTAAATTAAAAGAACTTATTAAAATTTTGACTTGAAATTTTAATTATGAAAATAGAATAATACTTAAAAAACATATTGAAATTTTAAGTGAATCGGCCAAATAGCTTCGAAGTTGTAAGGCCAAATGTATAGGCGCCAGTAGAATTGCGCAGCAAATAGTGAAAAAAAATTATTTTGGTATAATAATAAAGGGTATGGGTCATTTTCAAATTTCGCTTACATATGCTGCCCCAGAGTAAAAAGAGGAAAAATCAAACATAATTTAATATTTAAAGTTTGATTTGAGCTATGCATTAGCTTAAGAAGATTATATTGAACATTTCTAACATGAAAAATTTAAAAAAAAAGCAATAAAAATTTTTGAGATATAATTCTTTAAAATTTTGATTTTAAGCAAAAATGCCTGTCTCATTCCAAATTTTATGTTTTTAACTTGTTTTTTTTTTTTTTAATTTGAGCTATTTTTTTAAATAATAAGGTTTAATTATTTTAAATATGAACTGCCAAATGATATGTTAGTGTTCTATAAATATGGAAACATTTGTTTACAAGAGATATTTTCTTTAAGAAATTAACAGAAATATTTTGTCCCTCAGTTTGCGTCAAGTCTGTTACCTTGTGATTATTTTAGTCAAAATAGGTTTCTAATTCTGCCTAAAGTTAGCAGCAAATATTCGGCGATATAGTTAAACTATTCACACAATTACTACTTGCCGTTTTTTCCTCTTCAAATATGAAGCAATGTAATAGTGGCAAGAATCAGCTTTTATCAAGGTTGGTATTATTTTTTCACTGTCAAGTCTGTTACCATAAATTTTAATATTAAAATAATGAATTTTGCACTTTTGTCATTAAATATTGTTTACAAAATAGTTTTTAGAAGATATGTGAATTATTATCTAAATTAGAAATTATACAATCTAGTTTTTTCTAATAGTTTTATTTGAAATGTCAAGTTTGTTACTTGTCAAGTCTGTTACCATATTTGTAAGCGGTGAAATGTAAGCTTCTAAGTAAGTTTACTAAATATTTTTAGAAGTTATGTAAATTATTGTCTAAGTTAGAATTTATACATCTAATTCATTTCTAATAGTTGTATTCGAAATGTCACGTCCATTTTTATGAAATGTATGCGAATGGTGAAAATGGCCCTATACGCAAGATATCCTAAAACAAACAAACAAAAAAAATATGCATGAAATTCCTTGAAATTTTCTCTATTTCTTTTACAAATATCTATTGATGGAATAGACTACATTCAGGATAATATATTGAATTGTTTTATATTTACACTGGTAAAAATGACAAACTTGACACAAATTTTGCGAATTTTCCATTACATTTATACTTTACCTGCCATATCATCTGAGATGGTGCGGTGATTATAATTTGTGTACTGTAAATCCTAGAGAAAATTATTCTGTTTAATAGGCATTTACAAACTGTTAATACATTGTTTTATTTTGAGTTATCACAGGAATCGAGTCCGGGACCACAGGGTACTAGTTCGTTCCTCTATTACTGTGCGACTTCGTCTGAGATCTGAGTCTGCAATTTACTTACCCATCATACGTAGTATAGGGTAAGTCTTGCAATCGTTTTGATAATCGAAAATTTTTTTTGACGGATTTACACGTTTTAGACACTGGAGATTTCGAAAAACACATTTTTAGAAAAAAAATTTGCCGTCCGTCTGTCTGTCTGTCTGTAAACGCTCTATCTCACGAACAAGTTGAGATAGAGACTTGAAATTTTGTATGTACTTAGTATGTAATAATGGGACGAAGCCTATTGAATATCAGCAACCTCGATTATCCAGAACTATTTTTGCCGGATTCTCGAAAAATTCGTTCTGATGAAAGGTATATAAAAATTTTCGATTTTTTTTATTTTAAGGAATACATGTAAAAGGCAATAAAAAACACAAATTTTGCATAAAGAACGAAGTCGATCGGATAATTAGTTGTCGAGATATTTGTAATCCTGTTTTGCACATTCTTCGATTTTTCATGACCCTGTATTTCATTCAAATTTCAATTCAGATATAAATTTTAATTGAAAATGAGACGATTAATCCGACGCAGTAAACTGTTTGCTAATATGATTATTATTTTTGGAGTTATAAGGATGTTTCTTTTATGTAGTTTGGTACTTCTTGAGTAGGTTGCCGTTTTATGTAATTTGTTGAAATTGGTGCATCAGCAATTCATTAATAGAGTATTACTATGTGTATTAACAACATTTAAATTTAGTTTTGGAATTGAAATACATTGTATAAATAGTTTTCACATGTTTCATTTTCATATGCATATAAATGATGGGTAAGTATTACGGTGGCCTCCAACGACTAGTTTCACTAATGAACCAAGTTAAGGAAAATATCCACCCATCAATGTAACAGCCTTGGATGACAGGGTTAAGAATGTTTTAATTCTTCCATCGATCTGCAATATACATTAAAACACGCAAAATATTTCCACAACATTAACTCTTTTACCATTCAAATAACCTAAACTATAGATACAGACATTTGATTAGTCCTCAGAACAGTGTTTATGATTGGCTAGTACACTTTTACTACAAAACACGTCCTTATTCAAAACGATTTAAGTTTGTTTGTTCTACTAAAATGAGCATAACTTTTATTGTAATACTTATATTGTAATACTGTTTTTATTATTAAATTCCACATTAAATTGCCTTTAATATGATATATAAACGTTTGAATGTAACTGAAAATTAATATGTTGTACAAGCACACAAAGTTGAAAAACATGAAACTTTAAAAAATGTCCAAACTTTTGGCCACCACTGTACATTAAAACACATGTACACACATACAAGTAATGCCTGGTAGTATATATTTAAAAGTTGAATGCAGTCGTTATTTATATGTGTATGTGTGTCTATATAATAGTATGATAACTTCATGCATTTTAAAAAAAATATTTAACGTTACTCCATAAAATTGGTGGCAACATGCTGCCTCCAATTTTATGGACTGATTTAACTTTCATAATGCACTTTAATTAGATGTAACTGATTTACACCAGTCACATCTTATTGCACATTAGTGAATTACATATCAGTGTACTGTACTATTTAGTTGATCTAGAGTAAACCGGTTATACCGTTTAAATTACTCAATAAAATTAATGCTACCAAATTTATGGAGTGAGTTACATATTATTTATAGTGTGTGATATGGCAATGAAGAATTGGGGGAATCGGCTCATTGAAGAATTCTTTCGATTATGAAAGGTGAAAATCATTAACCCCTTCGCGATGGAAGACTTTTACGAATTTTTTAATGCTTTGCTACCGGTTTTTAAAAACAGAAATTAGTGTCTTAGCAAATCGAGAAAAAGCTCCAATTGAAGAAGGCAAGTTTTACAGTAAAATTTTACTGGTGAGGATAAACTAGGAATTTTAAGCCCTTTTAGCGGCACGTATACGTGTTGCTCGTCCTCAAGGGTTAAAAAAATATAATAGTACATAAAAATTTAATACATGGCTCTTGTCCCATAGGATGCGATGATCGATCCGTTTTTTACACGAAGCGGATTATCTGTATTTTGACATATAGGAAGTGGGAGGACTTTCATCTACATTTTTAACCCTCTCCAGCACAGGTCAAATCCATAGTGAAAATGTTGTGGACACCATAATTTACGTACAATGTTATTTGAAGATTAGGAAAAACAAACATTTTTCTCAGAAGTAATAGGCGGGAATTATTTAGATCAGAATTCTGGTGTATTTTTGCATTTCGGAATCAAGATTAACTTATTCTTAATTAATAAACTAATTTGGGAGTTCCATGACATGCAATACTTAAAATCCAAAGGCTTAACCAATTTATCGCTTAAAATATGTGCCGTGTTTTACAAAGCAATAAAATGAACAAAACCATTGTTTTTTACATAATTTTCATCGACAAAGGGAGGCAGGAGCATTAGTCGATAAAATTTATATTTTAACGCACACCGGAAAAAGTGAGATGTAAATGTAATATATATTAAGTATTTGATTGTGTAACACTCGACAGCAACATACAAATCCCATATTCACGATATCTTGCTATCTATCAGTGGTAGCAAGTAAAGCATAGAAAAGAACTTCGTTTTGTAAAACTGCTCCAGTGTTGTCAGATTGGGGATTTTGTCCCCATTTTGGGGAATTTTGAACCTTCAGGGGAAATTTTTGGGGACAAGTAATTCTTGGGGATATGTTTGGGGACTATGAACATTTTTGGGGAAAAGCTTGAGGAAATGTGTTTACAGTTTCAATTTTTACTTTCAGACATTTGACAATAATTGGTCTGTCTCGAATTCAATTTTGATTTGGAAAACGGGAATAAAATACCTAAATAATAGATATAAATCATTATTCACGTAGTCGTACTCATCGTTTACATGTTCATCCCGATCTGCCTTGATTATCCCCGACCTGAATTTTCAGATAAGTGAGGCAGATTTTCCTGTCATCGCGGACAGACACACAACCACAGAAATAAATTTCATTAAATAGTATAGTAGTATAGATTTACACAACAAATATAAAAACAATTTTATAACCTTTTTTTTGTTGTTGTTTAATGATCGCTAATTTGTGTTTCACGTAATACCAGTAGAGATATTTGCAGTTGCAAGACCTACAATTGTGTATTACAATCACATTGCTATGGTTATAATTGACAATCACTCAATGAATGTAGCAAATCTTGCTCTCCTAGTTCTTTTTTATGAGAAACTTGAATTAAAAGTCTGCGGTATTTAAACCTTTACATTACTAAATCTCCAGGACGTGTTCGAAACGTTCATTGCTTGTGTGTTTTAAAAGATTTAATTAAAGATGTTAAAAACAGCTATATTTGTTTATTATTGACGAAATCACAGTGATTAATACACCATGCACCATATGTGCTTCAGTAGTTGTGACAAAAATTGAAAATAATGTATTATAACTTAAATCAATCTGATAGAAGCAGATAATGCCAACATCATCTCAAATTCATTCAACCCTCTCAACTTATCAGAGATGGTCTAAACCTTGAATAAGGCATTGGTATAAAAAGTGTAGATGGAGGTAATGTAATCATAGGCCAGACTAGCATCATTGACTGATAACAATTTAAATATCAAGTATAAACGAACTTGTTGTAAAATTGAGTTTAAATGTTTATTTATTTATTTAGTTTGTGAATGGGCAATTTTTTCAAAAAAATGCTTGATTTGGGGGAAAAATTGAGTTTTAAGGGCATAGCCGGATAAGCATTGGAAACATGCCTTTCAATCAAATTTCTTGATTTTTTCCCCATGTGTATCTGCATATCTGACAATGTATTTCCCCTATTATCAGCTTATAAATATTAATATTTTAAGAGATAAAAATGTTTTTTCGATTTTTTAAAAACCTCATTTTCTCAAAAAACTACTGTACTGAATTACATGTGATTTATTGAGTTTATATAGATATTAAGGATGCATAACTGATAAGTTTTGTATAATTTTCTGATTATAAAAAGTGTGTGAAAAAGCGATTAAAAATTTTTGAACGATAAAAATCATATCTTATAGTTGTCGGAAAATTACCATTTTCTAGTAAAAAATTCCTCATATGTGCCGATATATTATATATAAAATCTGTAAGTTTGCGTTGGGTACTACATATAAATATTGACAAAAGTATGTATAAAATAATTTAAAATTCATTTAAAGGCGTTACTTTGGGCGGAGCTACGCATCTTGAAATCCGAAGAATTTTTGGAACAATGTCAATAGAAAATGTGTCAACTGATGTATTTTAGATTTCATTAATAGTGTAGGTCATAATTTTCAACTCAGTCCATATTTTTTCGATATCGAAAACTGATGGTTTCTATCGAAGACAATATTCTGAAAAAAATTTTCAATTGGAAAACAACTCTCTTCGATATCTAAATGTTACGACAGTTACTATAATGATTTTTTATTCGAACATTCTCACCACATTTAATGAAGAGTAATATGAGTAAGTAGTTCAGTTTTATTCTTTGCATCGCAAATCAGACACGAACACTACATATCTAGATTTGGAACCAAATGCACTCTTTTAATTCTGAGATATGATCAGGATTGGGTGGTAATAGACAATTTTTTTATAAAAGATGTATACTAATAACTTGTTTTTCTAATAGCAGATTTCTAAAGTTATTTAATCCGAAGATAATTATTACCGAAGGGTTCACAATGTGAGTTAAAAGAAAAAAAGAAAGCTGACAGCACTGGATGATATTTTGTATTAAAAAATATTTTGAACGTTTTATGTTTGATGAGATAAAAAATGCTTTTTTAAAAAAATGTAGTGCAAAAAAGCAGTGGAAAAATTAACAGAAGATAAAATATTGTAAAGACACAGCTAATTTTATGAGAATACATTATAATCTTATATGTAAATACATAGTCGATTTCAGTGCTTTAGGCCTGACTGTCAAGAACAGAGACTTTTATGAGGAAAAAAATCAGCTGACACTTGATAATGTATTACATTATTTTATACATAAAAATTAAAATATATTTTTTCTGTAACCACGAGTTTTTTTCAAGAAACTTTCTTAACAATCACATTTCGAATTATCATTCTTAGATAACATCATAAGAAATAGAAATCATTCACTACATTAAATTTCTTTCTGATCGCGGCGGTTAACCATTACTTAGACATAAACGTTTAACATGATGGTAATCAGGGCCCATCGCTTGGTTAAAAAGCTTGAAACTACTAACTATAATTTCTCTTTATAAAAACTGATGAAAGCCATTTTCATTTAAATTGGCTGTCATCACTGTTGTTACATTTCGATATCGAAGAATGTAGTTAGTTTCTATGACAAAAATATTCTTCTTTGTTTTTGTATGTGACACCAACAAAAAATTTTGTTATCGAAACAGAATCGTCAGAGTCGAGAATGATGCTCATGCATTCCTTAAAATTTAAAATACATCACTTCTGTAAGTATACATTCCAAAGATCCTTCAGATTTCAAAGTTGCGTAGCTCCGCCCATAGTAACGCCTTTAATTGAATTTTAATTAATTTTATACATACTTTTGTAAATATTTATATGTAATACCCAACGCAAACTTACAACTTTTATATATAATATATGGGCACATTTGAGGATTTTTATAATAGAAAATGGTAATTTTCCTACATCTATAAGATATGTTTTTTATCTTTCAAAATTTTTTAATCGCTTTTTCACACACTTTTTATAATCAGAAAATTATGCAAAACCTACCAGTTATACATCTTTAATGTCTATATAAACTCAATAAATCACATGTAATTCGGTAAAATATTTTTTGAGAAAATGAGGTTCTTAAAAAATCGAAAAAACATTTTTATCTAGTAAAATATCAATATTTATAAGCTAATAATAGGGGAAATAGATTGTCAGATATGTAGATACACCTGGGAAAAAAATCAAGAAATTTGATTGAAAAGCATGTTTTCAATGCTTATCCGGCTATGCCCTTTGTTAAAAAAATTTTATAACATGAAATTGAGAATTGAGAAATTGCCTTTTTGAGTAGAAATTTCGTTGGGGATTTTTTCTGAAAAAAGCCCTGATTTGGGGAAAATTTCAGAAATTTTGGGGAAAATGGCTTACGACAATCTGACAACACTGAACTGCTCTCTGTGGTGATGAGTCCCTCTATTCTTATGTAGTAATCCAATTCGGAAGGTCTAGGTTACCGCAAATGTCAAAATCGCGACAGCAAAACTGCTATTTTTATATTCTGTTCGCAGCATTGTTTAACACATTCGCTGCCGATCACGTACCAGTGCGTGGTGTGGGATGATGTCCAATAGCCAGTCAAGCGCTGGCGCGGGAAAATCTTAGAATCTGATTCTTTGTTATAAAAAGTTAATCGGCTTCTGGGAAAAACCACTTCTACAGCGCGACATTAACTATAATCACATCTTCACGCAAGCTGCAGCGAAGGTGTTAAAAAAAAAATACGTTTTGTAATTATGCTTTTCTTGCAAATGTTGTCAACACGTAATATAAAAGATTTTTCTCTTTAAAAAGTACTACGAATGTTAAAATGTTCTCTATTCAAATAATCAATACTTGAGAATATTAAGGAATTACTGTATGTGAAAATCATATTTTGATTAATCTATCGATTGACTTTTTGGTGTCAATATTACACTGACAAAATAAATTATGTATTAAAAAAAAATCATAATTTAGGCTTTTTTTAGATATTTCGTTGGGCAAAACAAATTCATATAAAATTCAAAATTTAACAAATATTTTTTTAACTAAGTGAAATCAAGTAAAAACAGTCATTTTAGTCGTAGAACACAAGTTATTAAAAAAAAGATTGATTTATATTGTTTCTTTTAGATAAGAAATTTGCATGTTCCAAAAATGGAACATTGGTGTGCATAGGTATATTTTTTAACATGATGAAGTTTTATGATTGCAGTGTGTTTAAGTATTGATAAAAAGTTTTCGAACACGAGATGATTTATTAAGTATCGACAAAAGAGTTTATGACTTTGATATACTTTATTTATACTTTAATTATACTTTGATATACTTTGATTTTGATTTTTAAAAACCAGTATTTTATTACAGAAAACATTTTTTATGTAATTGGAACATTCGAATGATATATATATATATATATATATATATATATATACACTATATTAACATATAGTGTATATATATATTAAAGATTTTCTCTACGATAATAATGGTGTTCAAAAAACTGGAGTCTTGGCAACTCCATTTTAGTCAATAAGTGTTACTCAAAAATATGGATCGTAGCTTTTTGTACACCAGTACTAACTTAAAAAAATGTTGTTCTTTTAAATATGCAACATGTTCCAAAAAATGAAACAACATTTTCTGTAATAAAATCACAGTATCCAAGTCATGTCATCTCTGATCGTAGAAGCACTGGAAGGCAACCAAATTAACGAAGCTGTTTTTCAAAATTCTCTTTCAAAAAAGAATTTAATATCGAAAAACTCAAGTAGAAAATTATAGTAATAAAAAATCGACATATTTGAATTGTGTTCTGACTTCACATATAAAGGCAGAATGTTCAAGTAGGTGTATTTATTTTGCCATTGGGATACTTCAGTAAATACGTGAAAAATTCAGCTTAATAATCCGTGGATTCTGACAATACGACATTACTCAGGTCCGATTTAATAAACTTCAAAACCATGAATTACGTACGAAAAGAATTACCATGTGTTTACTACAGATTACGGAAGTAAGTAAAGTAAATGCATTAAAAACTCTGAATCGCGACCACCACTGTGATCATGATAAATTGACCGTACTTCGGAGGTTGCCGTTATTCAGAGTTTCTAACTTTTAAAGCTTTGTCATTGAATACTCTCTGACCATTATTTGAAATTAGACATGTCGACATTCCAAAAAAGTCAATTAGGATTTCCTTATGAATTTCTCTTGAAATGACAAAAATATTATCAAAGTAATGATTGCAAATCAATGGTGATAATCTCTGACCCAACAGACGCTATATTTCATGCCGGTTCCATAGCTAGGGTTAGGAGAAACGATAAACATTCTAAGAAAACCGTTAAAAAAAATAATGAAATACCTTTCTATGGAATATTTAGAATAACCAAACCAATTTTAAATTAAATGTTGGTAAATTAATGCTGATAGTGCCTTTTCAACATAGCCATTTTATTTTACTTTCACTGTCATTAGAGAGTGTTAGACAATAAGCTGGGAATATGAGATGATGGTTAATTTTAAGATTTAAATGCATACCCTAATTTCCTGCCTATAATCCGCGGATCAAACAATTCTTTTTCGACCCAGAAATTTTATCTCGTAAATGAAGGCAAATATTTACGGTGATCTGAAAAGTTATATTTTATTTAATAACATTTCTGGGTCGAAAAATGATTGTTTGATCCGCGGATTATACGCAGGAAATTAGGGTACTAAGAAAATGGTACATAAAAGATTCAAAATTTTAAAACACTTATTCAAAACACTGAAATAAGCGTATGAACTGGGTATAAAAGTTTCAAAATATTTTCTAAATTAAATTTATGTAGAATTATTTTCAGTTCTTGTCATTAATTTAAGTTTCATTTCATCTTAAAACCTTCTCGACGGAAGCCTTTTTACAAATTTTTTAAGGTTTTGCCACCGGTTTTTAAAAACAGGTATTTGTGGATTATTCAATCAAGAAAATGCTCCGATTAAATAAGGTAAACTTTACAGTAAAATTTTACTGGTGGCGTTAATCACGGATTCTTAAGCCTTTTTTCGATGCGTATACGTGTCGCTTGTCCCCAAGGGGTTAATGCAGTGTAATAATGACGATTCTTCAAACTGCGGCTTAAACAGTAATTTTTGAATTATTCTCAAAAGTACAATTTCTTCCCATAAATATTAGACGTCTGCCGTCCTCTACTTTTAATTCAAAACTTTGGAATTGTAATCAGATTCCTGAAATAAATGTTTTGCCTTTAGAATATCACACAACGACTATTATTTGATAAGGAAAAAAACACTCCCCAAAATTCCAGGCGTAAATGTAAAATTTTAGAATTTAAATAGAGGCCAGATCTGGTAACCAAGTTAGACGCACAAATATCAATCGGCATGTGTCAACTACTACTCGAGAAAAGTCTTGGTGTCTGCTGTTAAACAATAGTTTTTACGAGTTTACCTAAGCATCCAAGCGGACTAGCTTAGTTATTTGAATATTTCATGCTTATCAAGATAATGATAACTCTCAATCATACCTGGTTTTAGTGAGTGTGTTTCTCTACTTAATTTTTGCGGTATTAATTGATTTTCTGAAATAGACTCATAAAAGACAATTTCAATTTTGGTTGTCTGTCAGGTTTTCTAAGATTCTTGAAAAACAGTTATTGACTGGGAGATTGTTTCAAAAACAAATCTTTTCTTATGTATGAAAAATTTCTTTTTATCAAATATGTGAACGAAAACTTTTAGTTATTTTGGAATAAAATTTCCAATAAATTCTGTATGATCTACTCATTTCAGCATGCCGCTGAAAGGATTAAATAAAGCGAAATTTCGTGCGTTTAACTTATATTTTTCTATAAAGTAATACTAATATTTGACCATGAAAATAAAGTAATACTAATATTTGACCACGATTAAGATTTTCATCTCAAAATTTAAGTTTATGTCTAAGCTTCTAAAAAAAATTATGAGCTGCAAAAAATAACTGTAAAAAATAGTTGAACGTCACTCCAAAGTCTAAAGCGCCCTCTATAGGCATTTTTTTTAAATTTTATCTTTATAATTTATTTTCAAGATAATACTGACATAAAGAATAATTTTATTGAAAATCGCAAATCAATTGACCAGTTTTTCCGTTTTTTATAATCATTTGAAATTTGAACCTCCCTACACAGTTCAGTTTCCGCTACTTAACCACTCCCAACGATTAATATTTTCATCTCAAAATTTAAGTTTTATGTCTAAACTTCTAAAAAAATTAATGAGATGCAAAAAATAACGGTAAAAAGTAGTTGTTCGTTACTCCAAAGTCTAAAGCGCCCTCTATCGGCAATTTTTGAAATTTATCTTTATAATTTATTTTTAAGACAATACTGACATAAAGAATATTTTTAGTGAAAACCGCAAACGAATCGACCAATTTTTCTGTTTTTTATAATCATTTGAATTTTTGGACCCTAAAATTTAATGGCCCCTATCTCCTTCGGAAAACGTTTGGGACCCTTAATGTCCTACATAATATTGTTTGTCTTGATGTGTACTATCACCCCTTAAAGTTTGTACCATGAATTTAGAAACACCCTGTATATATATATATATATATACAGGGTGATCAGAAAGTCAGTATACATTTGATAAATTAATAATTCACTGAATAATGTAGGTAGAGAGGTAAAAATTGACACACATGCTTGGAATGACATGGGGTTTTATTTAACAAAAAATAAATAAAAAGTTCAAAAATTGGCCGACAGATGGCGCTTCATGTGATAAGAAAATCATTAATTAGCATAACAAATTACGACAAAGCAAAGACGATGTTCTTCAGACCAAATGCTCAACATGTCCACCGTCATTCCTCAACAATAGCTGTAGTCGAGTGACAATGTTGTGCACAGCACTGTACAGTAGGGTGGGCCGAAAAAAACTTTTTTTCGATTTTCGATTATGGCGGGTGCGGAAAAGTGGCCACTGGTGGCACTCAGTTCACACAAAAAATTTGAGATTTTTTGGACTTTTCCTTACCCTGCCGCAAATGGCTTGAAAATTTGCAAAAATGCTGAATTTTGAACTTTTTTAGCTAAAAAGTTAAAAATGTTAAATTAAATTTATTTTGGTTGTATTTACTTGAAAAAGCATCTTTAACATACCAAATGCTTAAATAAGTTCTGATAATGCCTTATTTAATTGCTAAGTGTATTCAGGGCCTGATTACTAACGGGGCACTCTCCCACCAGGAAAAAGAAATAATGAATTTTTCCTTATTCATGACAGTAATCTTGTATGAAAAGGGCGTTTAAAGAAGACGAAAATTTCTATAAATTTTTTCTGGTGAGAGAGTGCCCCGTTAGTAATCAGGCTCTGAGTGTATTTTAAATAAGCCGATTTTCATAGCTTTTTCACGTATAACAGGCAAAAATTGTATTGGTTTGAATCGTTCGTTAATTTTTCTCTTATTTATGTTCCTTGGTTTTGAAATTTTTTCTATGCGTCAAAGGTCATATATTTGGGCAACGGACAACAGTATAACTTAAAAACAAATCAGGAAGGTGAGAAGGGGTGAAGCAGGAATCTAACAGTGCACAATGCCTCATCGTAATGCTAAGGGAGTTAAGGAGGAAATAAAAGAGGAGAGATAATTGCGATAAGGGATTGTTATTATTTTACTATGCTCAAAACCTGCGACATATGTTCAGTGTGGACGTGAAACCTTTTCCTAGATATTCGGCACTTTTTGGATAATTTGGCGTACTATTACAGTGTTTTGTGAGTTTTATTACGACGAGCTTAGAAATGGCTATTATGAAGGTCCATGGCAATGTAAAAGACACGCGACAGCATGAAAAGTATCCTTTTTGGGCACCATGCTTGTTGAAGGACTTGCAATTGCCAACTTATACTGATATACGCCACTACTACTGGTTGCGAAGCGATAAGGCAGAAAATAGAAAAATCAAATATTAGTCAATAGATGATGTTATCAAAATGGTAGATAAAAAAGTTAACAAAATCTGAATAAAAGCCAGTATTTTCCCAACGATCAATTTACGAAAAGATTAAAAATTATTAAAAAAATTGTAGATCATTGAAGAAATCCTGAAATCGTATGGGCTTGAATGTAAAGACGACCCGCGAAGAATTCGTACGAAATGGTGAAACCTTTTAGTAGTTTTTAATCTTTTTGTAAATTGATCGTTGGGAAAACACTGGTATGGAAGCTTTTTTTTCAGATTTCGGTAACTTTTTCACCTACCATTAAACTATTATTCTAAACTATCACTATTAAAAAAGTGTAGATCATTGGGGAAATCCTATAATCGTATGGGCTTGAAAGTAAAGACAATCCGCGAAGAAGTCGTTCGATATGATGAAACCTTTTAGTAGTTTTTAATCTTTTTTGTAAATTGATCGTTGGGAAAACACTGGTATGAAAGCTTTTTTTCAGATTTTGGTAACTTTTTCACCTACCTTTTTAATAACATCATATATTGACTAATATTGGATTTCTCGATTTTCTGCCATATCAATTCGCAACCAGTAGTAGTGGCGCATGATATCAGTATAAGTTGGCAACTGAAGTCTTTCAATAAGCATGGTGCCCCAAAAGGATACTTTTCATGCTGTTGCCTGTCTTTTACATTGCCATGGACCTTCATACTAGCCATTTCTAAGCTCGTCGTAATAAAATGCAGAAAACACTGTAATGCTATGTCAAATGATCCAAAAAGTGCCGAATCTCTCTAGAAAAAGGTTTAACGTCCACACTGAACATATGTCGCAGGTTTTGAGCATTGTAAAATAATAGCAGTCCCTTATCGCAATTTTCTTTTCTGTTTTATTTCCCCCTTAACCCATTAACACCCAGCGTCCTCTTTTGAGGACGGTTACAAAAACAGCAAGAAAGCGGTTTTCCCACCAGTAAAGAGGAAGATAAGCATATACCTTATTTCGCGAGACAGAATCCTTGATAAATTTAGATAAAAGTTAATTTGCTTTTAAAAGTGGTGGGAAATACAAAATTTAATTTTTAGCGAAGAAAATAATTCGGGCGTTAATGGGTTAATTTCCTCAACATTACGATAAGGCATTGCGCACTTTTAGAGTCCTGCTTCACCCCTTCTCACCTTCCAGATTTGTTTTTGAGTTATACTGCTGTCCGCTGCCCAAATATATTACCATTGACGCATAGAAAAAATTAAAGACAAAGGAACATAAATAAGAGAGAAATTAACGAACGATTCAAACCAATACAATTTTTGCCTGTTATGCGTGAAAAAGCTATGAAAATCGGTTTATTTAAAATACACTTAACAATTAAATAATGCATTATCAGAACTTATTTAAGCATTTGGTACGTTAAAGCTGTCTTTTCAAGTAAATACAGCCAAAATAAATTTAATTTAACATTTGTAACTTTTTAGCTAAAAATGTTCAAAAATCAGCATTTTTGCAAATTTTCAGGCCATTTGCGGCAGGGTAAGGAAAAGTCCAAAAAATCTCAATTTTTTGTGTGAACTGAGTGCCACCAGTGGCCACTTTTCCGCACCCGCCATAATCGAAAATCGAAAAAAAGTTTTTTTCGGCCCACCCTACTGTACAGCATATCTGAAGTTATGTTGCGAAATTGCCGTAGGATGTTGTCTTTTAGCATCCCTATTAATGTCGGTCGATCGCGGTAGACTTGCGACTTCATGTAACCCCAGAGCCAAAAATCACACGGAGTGATATCTGGGGACCTGGGAGGCCACGCATGAGGAAAATGGCGGCTCAGAACGCGATCATCACCAAACGACGTGTGCAAGAGATCTTTCACACGTCTATGAATATGGGGTGGAGCGCCATCCTGCATAAAAATCGTAGTTTCCAGCAGATGTTTATCAGCCAGGCTAGGGATGATGTGATTTTGTAACATATCGGCGTACCTCTCATCCGTCACGGAAACAGTTACAAAACCAGAATCACGACTTTCCTGGAAGAAAAAAGGCCCGATAACGGTAGATGTGGTAAATCCACACCACACAGTGACTTTCTCGTCGTGCAATGGAGTTTGCACGAAAGTTCTGAGATTTTCGGTAGCCCAAATTCTGCAGTTGTGGGTGTTGACAGACCCTCGGAGTGAGAAATGGGCTTCGTCGGTCCATAACACGTTAGACAACCAATCGTCTTCTTCCGCCATCTTTTGAAACGCCCACACCGCAAATGCTCTTCGCTGCTCAAAATCGCCGGGTAACAGTTCATGATGCAGCTGGATTTTGAACGGATAGTATCGGAGTGTACGCCTTAGTGCTGCCCAAACAGTACTGTATGGAATGCCAGTGCGAAGTGCAACATCACGAGCACTCACTTCTCCATGCGTAGACGAACCCGCTACAACCTCCATTTCGTCCTGAACCGTCTGAGCAACATTAGCACTTGTGGTCGGTCGGCCACTACGGGGTCCATCGTCTAAACAACATGTGGATTCGAACTTCGACATCATTCTCTTCACAGCTGCAATTGTCATAGGACCTTTACCCGTTCGAGTACCCTCCGTATGGCGATAGGATCGTAAAGCTGCAGTAGCAGATTCCCCTTTCTGATAGTAGAGCTTCACTAACAATGCCTTCTCTGGTAACGTCAACATGCTGCGATTGCTGGTGCATCTGATTCTCTGTCTCATTTACAGCGCCTTTTATACACGATTCTCAGGCAGCGTCACTGACGTTTTGCTGTGCAGCGCCATCTGTCGGCCATTTTTTGAACTTTTTATTTATTTTTTGTTAAATAAAACCCCATGTCATTCCAAGCATGTGTGTCAATTTTTACCTCTCTACCTACATTATTCAGTGAATTATTAATTTATCAAATGTATACTGACTTTCTGATCACGCTGTATATATATATATATATATATATATACAGGGTGTTTCTAAATTCATGGTACAAACTTTAAACGGTGACAGTACACATCAAGACAAACAATATTAAATAGGAAACTAAGGGTCCCAAACGTCTTCTGAAGGAGATATGCGCCATTAAGTTTAGGGTCCAAAAATTCAAATGATAATAAAAAACAGAAAAATTGGTCGATTCGTTTGCGGTTTTCACTAAAACTATTGTTTTATTATTTCTGTGTCAGTACTGTCTTGAAAATAAATTTTAAAGGTAAATTTTAAAAAATGCCGATAGAGGGCACTTTAGACTTTGAAGTAACGAACAACTATTTTTTACCGTTATTTTTTGCATCTCATTAGTTCTTTTTTAAAAGCATAGGCATAAACTTAAATTTTGAACTCAAAATCTAAATCGTTGGGAGTGGTCAACTATTGCAAACTGAACAGTGGGGGGAGGTTCAAATTTCAAATGATTATAAAAAACGGAAAAATTGGTCAATTGATATGTGATTTTTACTAAAATTATTGTTTATGTCAGTATTATCGTGAAAATAAGTTATAAAGATAAAATTAGAAAAAATACCGATGGAGGGCGCTTTAGACTTTGGAGTAACGTACAACTTTTTTTTACTGTTAAATTTTGAGATGAAAATCTGAATCGTTGGGAGTGGTTAAGTAGCGCAAACTGAGCTGTGTTCAATTTGGGGTGGGGAGGTTCAAATTTCAAATGATTGTAAAAAACGGAAAAAATGGTCGACTCGTTTGCTGTTTTAGCTAAAACTATTCTTTATGTCAATATTTCCTTGAAAAAAAATAAAAGGATTAATTTCAAAAAATACCGTTAGATAGCGCCTTAAAATTTAGAGTAACCAGCAACTATTTTTAACCGTTATTTTTTGTATCTAATTAAATGCTTGCAAATGCTTAGATTTAAATTTTGAACTCAAATTCTAAATCGATGGGAGGGGTTAAGAAGCGCAAACTGAAGTGTGTTCAGGAGTTTAAATGTTACCCTCCCCACCCCTCGAACACATTTCAATTTTCCGCTACTTAATTACTCACAACGATGTATATTTTGAGCTCAAAATTTAAGTTTGAACATTTACAAGCATTTAATTAGATACAAAAAATAACGGTTAAAATAGTTGTTGGATACTCTAAAGTTTAAAAGGCGCCCTCTAACGGTATTTTCTGAAATTAATCTTTAAAATTTATTTTCAAGGAAATATTGACATAAAGAATAGTTTTAGCGAAAACGGTAAAAGAATCGACCAATTTTTCCGTTTTTTATAATCATTTGAAATTTGAACCTCCCCGACCCTATTGAACACAGTTCAGTTTGCGCTACTTAACCCTTTAACGTTCATTGGTTTCGCCACGAAACCACAAAATTTTAATTCCGATACGCAACACTGACGCCGGTATTTTTATCTAAAAATATCCCTTTTATTTTGCATGTGAAAAAATCCCGTTTTCTTATTTAAAAATATATTTGTTCTTAATTACCGGTGTCATTCATTTATTTCGACATCTTAGCAATGAAAATGCTATGATCGTTAAAGAGTTAACCACTCTCAACGATTCAGATTTTCATGTCAAAATTTAAGTTTATGTCTAAGCTTCTAAAAAAATTTTATGAGATGCAAAAAATAATGGTAAAAATAATTTTACGTTACTCCAAAATCTAAAGCGCCTTCTATCGGCATTTTCTGAATTTTTTCTTTATAATTTATTTTCAAGATAGTACTGACTTAAAGAATAATTTTAGTGAAAATCGCAAATCAATTGACCAATTTTTCCGTTTTTTATAATCATTTGGAATTTGAACCTCCTCCCACAGTTCAGTTTGCGCTGCTTAACCACGCCCAACGATTTAAATCTTGAGCTCAAAATTTAAGTTTATGTCTAACCTTCTAAAAAAATCTAATGAGATGCAAAAAATAACGGTAAAAAATAGTTGTTTGTTACTCCAAAGTCTAAAGTGCCCTCTATCGGCATTTCTTGAAATTTATCTTTATAATTTATTTCCAAGACAATACTGACATAAAGAATAGTTTTAGTGAAAACCGCAAACGAATCGACCAATTTTTCTGTTTTTTATAATCATTTGAATTTTTGGACCATAAACTTTAATGGCGCCTATCTCCTTCGGAAGACGTTTGGGACCCTTAGTTTCCTATTTAATATTGTTTGTCTTGATGTGTACTGTCACCCCTTAAAGTTTGTACCATGAATTTAAAACACCCTGTATATATATATATTAATGCATTTTTGTTCTACAAAATTTTGATTTTGAGCAATACAAGAAACAAGTGAAATCTTTATACATTTACATGAAAAAATATTTGGAATACCAGATTGTACTGTAAACAAGACGAATATAAACAAAAAGTCACGAGCTCAGCATAGATTATTCAAAATTTTTCCAACATATTTAGTAAATTGTAAGAAACTTCAAAATTATTAAGGTGAAATGAGGATTTTTAAATAAACAGTTAGAAAAACTCATTTGAAAACCTATTTTCTGTTATTACAATAATAATCCAAAAAATATTTCGTGTTTCTTCTTGTGCGGATCTGTATATTATTCTAAGGATTTGTATGTGTACTACATAGTATACAATTAGAATTTTTAGCAATAAAACTTGTTTTGTTTTTTGTTTAATCGAAAGCAAATGTTGCTAAAATAAATTTGTTTTATCTTTGTGATAAGATATTTTAATAGCCTTGATTAAAATTTTAAACTTCGAAACCAGTTAGATAAGTGGAGGGGAGAGATCCCTATTCTATTCCGGTTGATATGGGGAACTTTTTTAGCGATAAATGTTTTAATATGGTTGTTGCGATCTTTAACATTTGCTATAGCTTTTTTCATTACTTGAATGCTGCTGGTGGATACATAAACCATGCGAATACTATTTTTTATAAATAATTTTTTTCAGTAATTTTTTTATTTATAATTTTCGAAGGTTTTTTAAACGATAATTTTTCCGTAATTGCAATATGATGTAACAGTTTTTGCGTTGTGTATATATATTTATAGGTATATAAAATTAACGTTTATAACAAAATATTACATTAAATTTCACATGTATAATAAATATGTTAAATATGAGACACATAAAATTCTAAATACATATGTAAATGTCTTTTATTTATTTATATGTGTATATATGTAAGATATATATAATATATATATATATACAGGGTGTATTTAAACTACTGGGCAAAACTTTAAGGGGTGATAGTACACATCAATACAAATAATATTACATGGGAAACTAAGGGTCCCAAAACGTCTTCCGAAGGAAATAAGCGCCATTAAAGTTTAGGGTCCTAAATTTGAAATGATTATAAAAAACGGAAAAATTGATCGATTCGTTTGCGGTTTTCACGAAAACTTCTCTTTATGACAGCAATGTCTTGAAAATAAATTATAAAGATAAATTTCAAAAAATGCCGATAGAGGGCGCTTTAGACTTTGGAGTAACGAACAACTATTTTTTACCGTTATCTTTTGCATCTCATTAAATTTTTTTTTAAAGTTTAGTCATAAACTTAAATTTTGAGCTCAAAATCTGTGGTTAAGTAGCACAAACTGAACTGTGTTCAATGGGAGTGGGTAGGTTCAAATTTCAAATGATTTTAAAAAACAGAAAAATTGGTCAATTCATTTGCGGTTTTCACTAAAATTATTCATTATGTCAGTATTGTCTTGAAAATAAATTATACAGATAAATTTCAAAAAGGGTCGATAGAGGGCGCTTTAGACATTGGAGTAACGAACAACTATTTTTTACCGTTATTTTTGCATCTCATTAAATTTTTTTAGAAGCTTAGACATGAACTTAAATTTTGAGCAGAATATCTGAATCATTGAGAGTGGTTAAGTAGCGCAAACTGAACTGTGTTCAATGGGGGTGGGGAGGTTCAGATTTCAAATGATTATAAAAAACTGAAAAATTGACCGATTCATTTGCGGTTCTCTCTAAAATCATTCTTTATGTCAGTATTTCCTTGAAAATAAATTTTAAACATAAATTTCAAAAAATTCCGTTAGAGGGCGCCTTAAACTTTAGAGTAACCAACAACTATTTTTAACCGTTATTATTTTTTTTTATATCTAAATAAATGTTTTAAAAGCTTAAACTCAAATTTTCTGCTCAAAATCTGAATCATTGTGAGTAATTAAGTAGCAAAAAATTGAACCGTGTTCGAAGTATGGGTACGGTAACATATCAACTCCTGAACACAGTTCAGTTTGCTCTTCTTAACCCCTCCCAACGATTCAGAATTTTAGCTCAAAATTTAAGTCTAAGCTTTTGCAAGCATTTAATTAGACGCAAAGAATAACAGTTAAAAATTGTTGTTGGTTACTCTAAAGTTTAAGGTGCCCTCTAGCGGAATTTTTTAAAATTTATCTTTAAAAGTTATTTTCAAGGAAATACTGACATAAAGAATGGTTTTAGAGAAAACCGCAAATGAATCGACCATTTTTTCCGTTTTGTATAATCATTTGAAATTTGAACCTTCCCACCCCTATTCAAAACAGTTCAGTAAGCGCTACTTCACCACTCTCAACGATTCGGATTTTCAGCACAAAATTTAAGTTTATGTGTAAGTTTCAAAACAATTTAATGAGATGCAAAAAATAACGGTAAAAAATAGTTGTACGTTACACCAAAGTCTAAAGCGCCTTCTATCGACATTTCTTGAAATTTATGTTTATAATTTATTTTCAAGACTATACTGACATAAAGAATAGTTTTAGTGAAAACCGCAAACGAATCGACCAATTTTTCTGTTTTTTATAATCATTTGAATTTTTGGACCATAAACTTTAATGGCGCCTATCTCCTTCGGAAGACGTTTGGACCCTTAGTTTCCTATTTAATATTGTTTGTCTTGATGTGTACTATCACCCCTTAAAGTTTGTACCATGAATTTAAAACACCCTGTATATATATATATTAATGAATTTTTGTTCTACAAAATTTTGATTTTGAGCAATACAAGAAACAAGTGAAATCTTTATACATTTACATGAAAAAATATTTGGAATACCAGATTGTACTGTAAACAAGACGAATATAAACAAAAAGTCACGAGCTCAGCATAGATTATTCAAAATTTTTCCAACATATTTAGTAAATTGTAAGAAACTTCAAAATTATTAAGGTGAAATGAGGATTTTTAAATAAACAGTTAGAAAAACTCATTTGAAAACCTATTTTCTGTTATTACAATAATAATCCAAAAAATATTTCGTGTTTCTTCTTGTGCGGATCTGTATATTATTCTAAGGATTTGTATGTGTACTACATAGTATACAATTAGAATTTTTAGTAATAAAACTTGTTTTGTTTTTTGTTTAATCGAAAGCAAATGTTGCTAAAATAAATTTGTTTTATCTTTGTGATAAGATATTTTAATAGCCTTGATTAAAATTTTAAACTTCGAAACCAGTTAGATAAGTGGAGGGGAGAGATCCCTATTCTATTCCGGTTGATATGGGGAACTTTTTTAGCGATAAATGTTTTAATATGGTTGTTGCGATCTTTAACATTTGCTATAGCTTTTTTCATTACTTGAATGCTGCTGGTGGATACATAAACCATGCGAATACTATTTTTTATAAATAATCTTTTCAGTAATTTTTTTATTTATAATTTTCGAAGGTTTTTTAAACGATAATTTTTCCGTAATTGCAATATGATGTAACAGTTTTTGCGTTGTGTATATATATTTATAGGTATATAAAATTAACGTTTATAACAAAATATTACATTAAATTTCACATGTATAATAAATATGTTAAATATGAGACACATAAAATTCTAAATACATATGTAAATGTCTTTTATTTATTTATATGTGTATATATGCAAGATATATATAATATATATATATATACAGGGTGTATTTAAACTACTGGGCAAAACTTTAAGGGGTGATAGTACACATCAATACAAATAATATTACATGGGAAACTAAGGGTCCCAAAACGTCTTCCGAAGGAAATAAGCGCCATTAAAGTTTAGGGTCCTAAATTTGAAATGATTATAAAAAACGGAAAAATTGATCGATTCGTTTGCGGTTTTCACGAAAACTTCTCTTTATGACAGCAATGTCTTGAAAATAAATTATAAAGATAAATTTCAAAAAATGCCGATAGAGGGCGCTTTAGACTTTGGAGTAACGAACAACTATTTTTTACCGTTATCTTTTGCATCTCATTAAATTTTTTTTAAAGTTTAGTCATAAACTTAAATTTTGAGCTCAAAATCTGTGGTTAAGTAGCACAAACTGAACTGTGTTCAATGGGAGTGGGTAGGTTCAAATTTCAAATGATTTTAAAAAACAGAAAAATTGGTCAATTCATTTGCGGTTTTCACTAAAATTATTCATTATGTCAGTATTGTCTTGAAAATAAATTATACAGATAAATTTCAAAAAGGGTCGATAGAGGGCGCTTTAGACATTGGAGTAACGAACAACTATTTTTTACCGTTATTTTTGCATCTCATTAAATTTTTTTAGAAGCTTAGACATGAACTTAAATTTTGAGCAGAATATCTGAATCATTGAGAGTGGTTAAGTAGCGCAAACTGAACTGTGTTCAATGGGGGTGGGGAGGTTCAGATTTCAAATGATTATAAAAAACTGAAAAATTGACCGATTCATTTGCGGTTCTCTCTAAAATCATTCTTTATGTCAGTATTTCCTTGAAAATAAATTTTAAACATAAATTTCAAAAAATTCCGTTAGAGGGCGCCTTAAACTTTAGAGTAACCAACAACTAATTTTAACCGTTATTATTTTTTTTATATCTAAATAAATGTTTTAAAAGCTTAAACTCAAATTTTCTGCTCAAAATCTGAATCATTGTGAGTAATTAAGTAGCAAAAAATTGAACCGTGTTCGAAGTATGGGTACGGTAACATATCAACTCCTGAACACAGTTCAGTTTGCTTTTCTTAACCCCTCCCAACGATTCAGAATTTTAGCTCAAAATTTAAGTCTAAGCTTTTGCAAGCATTTAATTAGACGCAAAGAATAACAGTTAAAAATTGTTGTTGGTTACTCTAAAGTTTAAGGTGCCCTCTAGCGGAATTTTTTAAAATTTATCTTTAAAAGTTATTTTCAAGGAAATATTGACATAAAGAATGGTTTTAGAGAAAACCGCAAATGAATCGACCATTTTTTCCGTTTTGTATAATCATTTGAAATTTGAACCTTCCCACCCCTATTCAAAACAGTTCAGTAAGCGCTACTTCACCACTCTCAACGATTCGGATTTTCAGCACAAAATTTAAGTTTATGTGTAAGTTTCAAAACAATTTAATGAGATGCAAAAAATAACGGTAAAAAATAGTTGTACGTTACACCAAAGTCTAAAGCGCCTTCTATCGACATTTCTTGAAATTTATGTTTATAATTTATTTTCAAGACTATACTGACATAAAGAATAGTTTTAGTGAAAACCGCAACTCAAATGACCAATTATTCGATTTTTTATAATCATTTGAAATTTGAACCTACCCACTCTCATTGAACACAGTTCCGTTTGCGCTACTTAACCACAGATTTTGAGTTCAAAATTTAAGTTTATGTCTAAATTTCTAAAAAAATTTAATGAGATGCAAAAAATAACGGTAAAAAAATATTTGTTCGTTAGTCCAAAGTCTAAAGCGCCCTCTATCGGCATTTTTTGAAATTTATCTTTATAATTTATTTTCAAGACAATACTGACATAAAGAATAGTTTTTGTGAAAACCGCAAACGAATCGACCAATTTTTCCGTTTTTTATAATCATTTCAAATTTTGGAGTCTAAACTTTGATGGTGCCTATTTCCTTCGGAAGACGTTTGGGAACCTTAGTTTCCCATTTAATATTATTTGTCTTGATGTGTACTATTTCCTCTTAAAGTTTTGCCCAGTAGTTTAGATACACCCTGTATATATATATATATATATATATAGAGATAGATAGATAGGTAGATAGATAGATGGGTATAGATAGATAGTTAGATAGATGGATGGATTTAGATAGATAGATAGATAGATAGATAGATAGATAGATGCTCATGTATTTCTATATATAATTACATACATAATACACATAAAACTAACACATATAAAATCTTTTCTTTTCAAAAACTTTGTTTTTACGCCACCTTGAAAAACTAAAACGGTTTATTGATGCAATTTCGGATTCTTTCACCAATCGCACAAACTGGCACAAGATGCGGAACTCTTCCCAAAATATACAACTTCTGTTGCCCCTTCTTTTACTTTTTTTATAATTTTTTAGTTTTATGTTAGTATAGTAACCATCACAGGAATAAGGAATCAAAGATTATTCTTACGGACATAATGCAATTAAGAATTAATATTATTTGCATAAATATCGCAGTTTTAAAAAAAATGTGCTTGTTTAAAAAAATTAAATGATGTTTTTATTAGGGAGATTCTATTTGATTATCTCTCCGACCATTTTCCAAATATACAAACTGCAAAATTATTTGTCAAATTACACAAATAGGAGAATGTCGTCATCCTAATATTTTATATAAATAGAAAATTAATGGATTAAAAATTTTAAAAATCACGAAAGACTGGCGTTATTTTAATGATGACGTTCATTTAAAGCGTAGTAACACACCAGATGTAATATTTCATTTATTTAGATGACATCAGACCAAAGAATACTAATAATTTGGGTATTTAATTGTAGAATTATTAAATTGAACGATTCAAAATTTCCGAAGAAAGTTTTGCTTCCTAAAATGAAGCTTAAGTCATTAGTTTATTAAGGACAGCTTGATTATGTCGCCACCAATTTCGTCATATTGTACAAACCACCAAACTATTCGTCAAATTATACAAATGGAAAAATGTCGCCATTCTAAAATTTAAATATAAGAAAATTAATGAATTAAAATTTTAAAAAATCACAAAATAATAACGTTGTTTTAATGATGACGTTTACTTATGGCGTAATAATAAAGAGTGGAAAAAGTTTCTTCTTTTTCATCACACAGTTGTGTAGGCCAAATCTTAAAGGGTTGAGAGATTTTTTCTTTCTTTTCTAAGCTTCCGAATTGGAATGCTTAGTTACGTGATAGAAACATAAAAGTTCAAAATACACGAGGACTACTATTTAGTTTTTAATAAACATAATTTGAAGCTTAATTTTTATGGTATTGATTGTTTCTTTTTTTTTTCAAATAAATTCAAGAAAGAAAAGTTCGTTGTTCTGTCAGTGCGTAAAATCATAAAAATAAATTCCAATCTGTCATAAAAAAGAGAATTACCACTTGAATGCAATTGATTACCATATGAACTACGCTGTTTTAGATAAATAACTTCGTTGAGAGATATACCACTCACTCAGTCTGTTAGCAAAAAACTGAGGTTTGCTGTTATTGCCACTCGATAAATGCCAATTATGACAGAATAATGGCACAACGTTTTATTGATCCATGACGCCCCACCAGGGGAAAAATCAATTTGATTTTTCAGAGGAGCAATTACAAAATTGTTAATTTATCTATCAGTTTGTGTTGTTTTTTTTGGGGGGGGGTAATTTTTTACCCTTAAAATAAATTAATTACAAATTTAAACGAGTCAGACGTGCCAATCCCAAAGACGACTGTCCACTCTATCTCGCACATGTTAATTCTTCTAAATTCGCTGCCATAGTGCTAAAACTAAAAGATATAGCTACCAACTTTTACCCATTTTTGCTACCACTAAAATTGTACGGAGATTTTCCATTTGTTTAATCATAAGATTTCGACGATTAAATAAGTTAATATTTATTATAAAATTTTTATGGTTGGAAAAATGCGTAGAAGTTGGCAGCTATGAAAAGACAATATATGCTCATCGTCAGGATTCTAAAAAGGCATATGTTAGTTCTAGAAATAGGACTATTGTGGATATCAAGAAAAATACAACATAAAAGCTCCAGTTATTGGTTGATTTACACAAAAATTTAATCAACAATATTTATCAAGGTATATCTGACAGTGAAGCTTGCTGAAAATTCGCGCATTAGTTCAGCGAAAATTAGAAAAATTTCGCATATCAGTAGCATTTGTTGGGCGCTTAACACCAAAATATAAACATACTATGATATGAATTTGAATTGAAAAAACATTGATATGAATATATCAATGCTTAATTGAATCTGAAGTTTGATGAAAATCCGTGAATTCTTTCTTGAGATAGAGATACTGTGGAAATATTGAAAAATGCAGAATGGCAAAGCCACCTAATGAGCGATTTACACCAAAATTTAAACAACATCAATTCATACCAAAATTAACAAAATCTGAAGTTTGGAAGTTAGTTTTTCAGATACAAATGTTGCATAAATTGTACAAAATGCTGCATAGCAATGCTACTTGTTGAACGTTACAAAAAAAAAACTTGTCAGCATCCATTATTATCAGGGATTACCTGAACATTAGTTCTACCCGTGCATTAGTTCTTGAGATACTGTTGCACAAATCGTAAAAAATGCAGCATATCACTGCCACCTGTTGTGTAATTCACACAAAAATCTAATCAGCATCAATTAATGTCATGGGCTTCTTAAAGATGAAGTTGATTAAAAATGCAGCATAGCACCTCTATATGTTGTGAATTTACACCAAATTTTCAACATCTTGATTTACACCAAAAATTAATTAGCATTTGACCATTTTAGGCACTACCTGACTATAAATTTTTATTAAATTCCGTGTATTAGTTCTTGACAGAGAGCGGTGACAAAATTTATGCCACATACAGACAGAGTCACAGACAGACATTTTGTAAAAACAATTTTTTTTCGAGTCTCCGGCCGCTAAAGCGTGTAAACCTGTCGAAAACCGTAGTTCAAAAATTTTCAAGTATCCAATACTTTCTTCTTGTGAAGATAGTTCAAAGTAAAAATCAGTTCTTTTTACTGCATTTTCAAAATATTTCCATTCCAATGTTGAAAATGTTAAGATAGAATCAGCAAAAGAATAATTATGCATGTAATATTTTTAATAAGACTTTGACTTCTTCTTCTGTTAAAAAATATATAATTTTTCTGTGTATAAATGTAACTTAATATTTTTCATAGCGCTGTCGGCAGTTCATGAGTTTTCTACATCTATCTACTCTTCTGCACACTAAGACTCCTTTACATGTGAAATTACTATAAGTAATCTAGTTGGATGTATCAATCCCAAAACTTTCTTCTATGTCATACATGTTAATACTTCAGAATTCACAATCACAGTCCCAAATTTAAATGACAATCTATGCTTATCGGGAGTACTTTAACGGCATGAAATCCCGTGAATTAGATCTTGAAATAGAATTTTAACAGACATTGAGAAAAATGCAACATAAAAGCGCTACTAATTAGAGATTTATACCAAAACATAAACAATAATAAATTATGTAAATTGTATCTGAATGTGAAGTTTGATAATAATAAAAAAAATGTGTATTAGTTCTTGAAATAGAATTATAGCAGGAATCGGAAACAATTCAGAATATCAGTGCTACCTGTTGGATGTTGGCACCAAAATTTAAACTGAATGTATCACGTATTTAGTAAATCTAAACTTTAATAAATGTCAGTGCTTATTTTAATTCTTGATAACGAGCTATTGCGGAATTCTTAAAAATACAGCATAGCAGCGTCGCCTGTTAAAAGATTTTCACAAAAATGTAAACAACATTAATCCATATCAAGAACTAATTTAATCTTAAGTTTGATGGAAATCCGTCCTTTAGTTATTGAGATATAACTGATGCGTAAATCGTAAAAAATGCAGTATACCAGTGTCATTTATTAAGCGATTTACATTGAAAATTAATCAGCCTAACGGACTATCTCAATCTAATTTTTGTTAAATGCTGTGCATGAGTTGTTGAGATACAGTTATTAAAAAAAAGTGAATATGTATATATAATGAATAGTATACAGGGTGAGTCATAAATATCGAAACAATAGGCTATCTCCTTAAATATTGCCTCTAGCTAGACCCATACTTCCAATTGCAAAAACTCATAAAAAAGGTGAAATTTCTGATAATATAAGTTGTAACTCCATGGGGGACTAGTTGAAAAAATACGAAAATAAAATTTTTATACAGCCCCCGTAGAGCAAAATTTCCAATTAGGAAATTATTCCTTATCCATTCCTAAATTGAACAAAAAACATCTCATCTCAACTATATGAAAACCGGACAGAGATATCAAAATCTAAAATTCTCAAAAATTCGTGACTTACACCACTTTACCATGCCTGTAAACGAAGCGTTTTTCATTCATTTTCAAAGCAAATAAGGGATCGTCCACAAATTGTAACGTAATTATATGTCGGTTTAAGACCGTGTCTCTTATTTGGCCATAGTAAAGCAGCGTATTGATTTAAAATTGAAACTTGTTTCTAAAACATGTTGATCGTTAGCACTGGAGGTCTGAATAAATAGTAATATTTAGGTCCGGTCCTAAACTGACCCATAGTGAAAGAATGGCATGAAATAAAGTTAAAATCATAATCCGGACCAGCCTGGAAAAAAGCTTAAGTCGCAGCCGGCTCAGCCGTGAATTTCTACATAGTTTTTTACGTCGGCTGTGATATATTTATTTTATCAATGAATCTACTTTTATATGTAAGTGTTTCACTTATATTTTATTATCGCTAATCCATATCGCGTGCGTTGAAGACTTTGAAAAAGGTTATACAGTAAAACCTTTTAAGACGGAATCACATAGGAAAGAAAAAATACGTAATAAACAAATGCCCTTCCTATGACGGTTAAATGGAGTTTATTTTTTTGCTCAGGTATTATTGTATTTATTTTGCGTGGGTCAACGCATTTTCTGTTTAAGACAGGATTCCGTCATAGGCAGATTTTTTTCTCTGGCTTTATTTTGTTTATTTTTTTAGCATTTAAATATACTATTCTTAAAAAAAATAATAAATTTTAAAGTTTTTTTTTATTGTTTTGTAAAATAAAAGCAGTTTTAAAATTTATGTGGTTTTCGTAAAAATATTGATTAAACGAAATTTTACTTATTTTATGTACGTATTAGGTCTGTGATTTTAATACGGATTGTTCGAGACCGGGATTAAAAATTTCATCCAGTGCAAGTCTGGGAAAAAGGAAGCAGTCCCCTCCGGTATGAAAAATACATTAGACCCGGATAGGCGAGTCTTCAGAAAAAAGTAACGTCTCGGTCCTTATCTGTCCTGAGCCCAGAATACAGATTTTTTAACAGCCTCTACAGGACGATAAAAAGCTTGAAGTTGTGAGAGCTAAACTTTTAAAAAGGACTTAATCTACATCTTAGAAAAGCATTCTTTTAAATAACTAATGGGCAGTAAAAGAGTACATTTCGTTTTTCTGTATAATGAATTTTTTTTTCCGATTATTTCTTGTCTATAAATTATTAAAAGTTAAGAATTGTTAAAGAAAAAAAAGTACAAACTTGAAACATGACATTTTTAATTATTTTTTAAAAGCTATTATTTTTTAAATAAATATTGAAAAACAAAAACCTCGAAACAAAACTAAAATCAGATTTTCATTTTTAGTTAAATAGAAAGAAATTGAAATCCGATAAATAATGTTTGGAGTTATAACGATTTTTAACTATCGCATTGAAACCAGTACTAACCATATGAAATTTTTATAAATTTTATGATAAATTTTAGCATGTGATTTTCTTAGCAAATTATATGGCTAACATACACAAAAAAAGAAAAAAAATCAAAATTCTAACTTAAAAGATAGATTTTTTACGCGTTTCCTACAACTGTTAAAGTAACATTGTCTTTTGAATTGCGCGCATTTCAATTTATGTCTAATCCTTTAAAACCTGATGAATTATTCAAACGGTTATAACTCCGTGAATTTTTAAGGTATGAAGATGCAACTTTTTTGTGTATTATTTAGGACTGGATAAGGAAAGTTTCCCCAATTGGAATTTTTATCCTACGGGGGCCGTATAAAAAGTCAATTTTCGTACTTTTTCAAATAGACTCCCCACGGAGTTGCAACTTATCAAAAATTTCACCTTTTTTTATGAATTTTTCAATTGGAAGTATGGGTATAGGGGCAATATTTAAGGAAATAGCCTATTGTTTCGATATTTATGACTCACCCTGTACATCTTGAGTATTAATTTATATCAGGGACTAACTGAATCTGAAGTTTGATGAAAATTCGTGCATTTGTTCCTTAGATAGAGCTATTGAAATAATCGTGAAAAATACCGCATTTCAGCACCACAAGATATGTGATTATCATAAGAATGTAAACAACATCAATTCGTGCCAGGGTCTAATGGAATCTGAAGGTTGAAAGAAATCCGTGAATTAATTATTAAGATGTAACTGTTGCGTAAATCGTAAATAATGCAGCATAGCAATTCCACTTTTTGCGTGATATTCTAAAAAACATGTTTTTCAAAATCACTGAGCAATAGAGAGTGTAAATTCGAAATAAAATGGAACTGAAAAAAAATTCGATTACAATTGTTCTTCAAGTATGTATGCATATTGAAGTAATAAATATCCTCGTAATATATTTATGTGTGTTTTACATAATAAAAATATTGACTAAATAGAATTTTTGTCAGTGAATATAAAATTTCTCTAATCTTATTAAATATATATATATATATATATATATATATATATATATATATATATATATATTGTTAACACCCCGGTCATAAATAGATTGTAGGGAAATATTTTATAATTTTTCATTAAATTTATGATAATAAATATTCAAGAATAATAGAATTTAAATTGCCATAATTTAACGATAATATTTATCCATTTAATACAAACCAATGGATTTTTAGACTGCTTGTAAAATATATTTTCTTTATATAGTTCGTTTCAAATTTAAAAAAAATCAACAGATATTTTAAACTTCTAACGTTTTTATATTGAACCTATTTTTCTAATATCAAAACAATTTTTCGGGAACATAATGCGCATACAGCAGCGTACTAAGTTTTTTAATGCAAGATGCTAAATAAATACATCCACTCACGATTTAAAGTAATTAATTTATTTTATTTAAATTTAGCCTAAGCCTCCTAATCGGATTTCTTAGTTACATGAGCAAACGCACAAGGAAAGTTTCAATTATGTTTAATTTAGCTTTTTATTAAATATAATTTACTGTTTAATTTTCTTGGTGTTAATTTTTTCTTTTCAAATAAATTTATGAAAGACAGATTCATTACTGAAGCAATCTTTTAGGAAGCTCTACAATCTTTAATTTTGAGCACTAGCTATTGTTTGGATAAAAGATGTTTTCAAGGATATTTTAGTTGGTAAAGTACTGGCACACCAACACTATATAACATATCTTGTATGCGTAGGTTGTATGCGAGGAATAGTAATTGTGGATGTAAATCCACAATTACTATTCCTCTTAAACCAATATTTGATTTAAAGTATCGGAAATTTTGTAAAAATTTCTGCGATTAAAAGAGGCATAGTAGTTTCTGAAGCATTAGTGGCAAAATGAAAATACTCCCTGGATAGGTGCTCCAGGATTAAACCAGAGCTCAAAGTTTCGACTCAATTTTTAACAATCTTTTCATCCAGTTGACAAAATCGCATAACTAATTTAGTCAAAAGAAAAAAAATCGAAAAAATCACAAGAATAAATTTCAAATTATCATAGAAAACCAAATTACCAGCCGACTGCAATTAATTAATTGTTATTCCAATTGTGCGATCTTAGATACGCAAGCTCGTTGAGAAATATTGTGTGAGCGAATATTCAATGTTTATTGGTGCTTGCAATTTCGTCAGATGAATAACAGAATAAGTCTAGATAGATAGTCTAGATAGTGTTTTAACTCTTTAAGGCACTATCTAAATGCATGAATACAGCTGGATGTTTTTCACATAGTCATAAACTTGTGATTTAAAACAATTCACGAATAACTGCGGTAATATTTATAAATTTTGACGATAACATTTCGAAATAATATCTTATGTGAAATTAGCTGTGCTTTGATAATGTTGAATTTAAACCATTGCTTTTGGGCAAAAATTTTTTGAACTTAACAGAAAGACAGATATTTTGCAAACTCGTGTTTTGGGACGAAAACTGGAAGGGAAAATAATTACATTACAATACAATCCTCTGTTATAGAAAAAACACAGTAGAGTCACACAGTAGAGACAAGTGAAATTACAGTTTTACACAGGTTTCATACGCTTAACCCTTTCCGGCACAGACATATCTTTTTAGAAAAATGAGGAATTTATCGACTGTCACCGGAATTTACAAACGACATTTTTAGAAACTAAGAATCCCCTAGTTAAAGCTTTCATTGTAAAAGCAGAATTTAATTAAAATATTATTGGTGCAAGTTTGGAATTAAAATTAGGAATCCCGAACTGGGCACAGTGTGCCGGAAAGGATTTAAAGGACTTTCAAGTCTCTTTTCCAGAATATTTGCAAAGAAATATTTATTTTACTTAATGAAAAAAATATAAATTTGGCCCTATGTTACACCGATCAGTATTTTACGAAGTTGGATGATGCGAAAAGATATAATACTCCCTCGTCAAATTGATGCGTACAAACCCTGTTATGTATATCTCTGTTATATAGGATAAAAATACTGACACAATTAATGATGTATACAGTAGCCCTCTTTTTGTGGAAAATGTCCCTTGTCTACTCAAGGAAGCCGTTTGCCTATTTTTCTATAAGCTGTCATAAAATTTAAGTAGGAAGTATTTTACAATTTCTCATAAAATTTTTAATACAAAAATTCGGTATAAATACATTGATATTTCTAAATTTTGATGATAACATTTTCTACTTATTATTATTTAACAAATTTTACACGTTTTATAAAAGATATATATTTTTGTTAGTTTTAATTTATACTTATAAATTAATTCATACTTTCGGTATAAAAACCATTTATGCTGAGCATAAATGGTTCTGTCCTGGAGGAATAATTTTTTCGTACGTAATGCCTATAAATTGGCCCAGAAATTGAGAAATTCTCGTGATATGTATTAAGTATGTGGTTAAGGTATGTCTTGGAAGAAATTTAATAAAAAAAGAACATTTGAACTCTACCTACAATGATATCACAATTTTCGAACTAGATTAAACAATAATATACCACATATATGTTAATGAAAGAAAATATTGTATAATTATACATTATTTTTGCATTATTATAAATCGTATGTAAAGAATGATATACCAGAGTTCGTATGCATTAGGCATTTTAAGAAGTTTAGTACCAGGAATTGCATAAAGTAGTGATCGACATATCTGAAGATAAATGTTTTTTTTTTTCATTAAATAAAGCAAAAATATAAATAAAAGCTGCTTGCAAATCTTTAAAATATACGAACCGATCTAGAAATATGATAAACTGTGTCTAACCTAAGCGATCGTGAATGAGAAAATTTTCCGTTGTAGACAATATATTACCTTAGATAAATTTTACTGTATGTCTATGCATTCGCAAGGACTTGAAAATCTTGCCGAGTTAGATTTCACTCTCACACAGTCCGTATTACAAAGAGTTACTGTTTTTTTTGTACTTATATATTTATCTCTTTTTCAATATATTAAAAGAGCAATTTCAAAAATCTTCTTAGGCCAATGTTTTCTAAACATCTCCAAAAATTCTTCCTTAGCCTGTTGTCATATGAATATTAATTGAATAGAACGCAAAACAATAACATTCCTTATCTTTCAGACAATGAAGCATTTGTTAAACATCAATTAATCTATTTCGATAGCTAATGCTAAAGGGTTATGACCACTCCCTACATATTCATTTTCACAATCTCCTTCGAATTTCTAAAACGCCTGGCGCCACAATTATTACTTACAAAATTATTATTTAATTTTTAAAATACAAAACTTGGCATCGCAACATTTGTTTGCCAGATTTGCATTACTATTCTGAAGTTAAATAAAGTGGAAAAACTTTTTTAAATGTGGGATAAAAATATGCGAACTTTATTTATTATTAAGATTTTCGCGAATGTAGAATTTATGTATCATGAAAGAACTTTAAAAAGATTTTTTTTCTAAAACTCACACCGGAAAATGTTTGTAGTAAATATTTTAATGAACAAATACATTTCTGCATTTGTGAGTACTGACATTTAAAATGATTTAAAATCATGAAATCCTGCTGTCATCAATGACAGCATGAAAAGTGATGAAGAATGTAATTCCTAATCTTCGTAATTGTTATTAACGCCTTCCAACAACGTTTAACCCTTCACAGCACGATTTTTTCTATTGTTATGATTTCTTTTTTAATTTACATATTGGTCTAATTTTGGAAAAAATAATAAAACAAATTTAAATTTCAAATTTTCATCTAAAATTTGATATTTTATGGCGTGTACCCTTTATACACAATTAGGGTTTTTAAATATTGTATTGCTATATTTCACAATTAAATGGGCCAATAAAAGTAAATTTGGCCTTAACCTCTTCGCGACGGGAGCCTTTTACGAAATTTTGGTTTTAAAATACAGAAATTTGTTTCTTCGTAAATCGAGAAAATGCTCCGATTGAATAAGGCAAATTTTACAGTATAATTTTACAAGTAATATCAAAATAACACACATTTTTCTTTCATTAAAAAAATAGTTATTAGCTACCAATTCTTTAAATCTGTCTAATGAATCTTTTTAAATGGATGAAATTTTTTTCATATTTATATATTTTGGCATGTTCAACTTAAAAATGTAATAAAACCATTGTGTTGCCATAGGAAAGTTGTTTTATCTTCGGCTCTAAGTTATCGGCCCAAATCTTACACAGCGTCCGTACGCAACAAAAGATTCAGGGGATTTTATGTGCTTTACAGCCAGAAGTACTGTTTGCTATGTCTGAAGATAGACATTATTTTCCATTAAATAAGGTAAATGTTAGTTTACGAACTTTCTGGCCAAAAAATCGTTGAAGCGTACGAACCCTATTACAGGGTGTTTTAAAAATGACCGGTATATTTGAAAAATCCATAAAAACTAATCGGGCAGCGATCGAAATACACTGTTTGTTGCAATATGCTTGGAATAACAGTAAATTTTTAGACAGACAAGCTTTCGAAATTAGTTACAATTTTCAACAACAGATGGCGCTGCAGTCTGGAAAAATCTAAAGTACAAAATTTTCCATGTATCCACCATGCGCACCAATAATATGGTGTAGTCTCTGAACGAAATTACCAGAAAACCTTTGTGAACATGTCAGGCAGGATGGTTTCACATGCAGAAGCGATGTACTGCTTCAGTTGTTGAATTGCTTCTGGATTGTGGCGGTACACCTGGTCTTTCAAGTCAAAAATCCTCTGTTCTAAGGTATAAACTTTTTTCGAAGGAAAATTGCAATCTGTGAACAGCACACGCTTACAGTAGAAAAACGACTTACAGAATGGCAAACTCACAGACTGCGTTATCTTCTATAGCTTTCAAATCGCCTGCAGCACCATCTGTTGTTGAAAATTTTAACTAATTTCGAATGTTTTTCAGACTGAAAATTTACTGTTGTCCTGAGCATGTTGCAACAAACGGCGCATTTCTGTCGCTGCCCATTTAATTTTTATTAATTTTTCAAATATACTGGTCATTTTTGAAACACCCTGTACATACAGGGTTTCCAAATGGTCCGCGAACTGAACACCAATATTTTTTAACAGAAAATTTCAAAGTAGGTGTCTACAGTATATGTGCTAAAACTAACCTCCAAAGGTGATTTCTGCGCAATTTCCAAGCAGATCTAAAAGGAAAATCTTATAAAAAATTGCTGTTCAGTTGGCGAAACATTTGAGAGCACAGCATATATAATATTTTGTAATTCTGAGATTTACTTTACTGCGAATTCGGCATTTGAATTTGTTATAGTTGTTAGCGGTAAATGGTCAATTGCAGATAGCATGTCATTTTATTTTTTACTCATCACAAATTACTATTAATTCCATGTTTTTAGTAATATCGCTCAGACTAATCCCTGAGAGGGAAGTCCTAGTTATATTACGTAATGAGACATGGCGCTTCAAAAATTTCCTATTGGTTAACATGGGATTTTGCGAATGATGAGTTTCACTGCACAGGCTCTTTAACCTTCGGGGACGAGCGACAGATATACGTGCCACAAAAAGGCTTAAGAACCGTTGTTTATTCCCACCAGTAAAATTATACCGTAATATTTGCCTTATTCAATCGGTGCATTTTCTCGATTTGATAAGGCACAAATTTCTGTTTTTAAAAACCGGTGACAAAGCATTAAAAATTTCGCAAAAGTCTCCCGTCGCGAAGGGGTTAATAGTCCCATGCTAAAAACCAGTGCACAATCAACCCTTTCACTTGAAAAATCAGCTGTTTCATTTTAAGCCAGATTCCAGTATTAACATTGTACGATGTGTATAAATGTATGTAATTCTAATCCTGCTCCGATTTCCATCGTTATGTTCAAAAATACACAGAATTATATTTCTATTTAAATTATCTATTTTCGTTTTTCAAGCTGTCATCGAAAACAGTGATACACCACGAATAGTTTTTTCCCAACCTCTTCGATGGTGCTGATAATGTGACATATATACAAAATATCTATCACATTTACATAAATCTTTAAAATATGGATTTTTTTTTTATATTTTTCAGGGACTCAAAATGGATTTCTGCAGTAAATCGATTTTAAAGCACCGAAACACATAAAAAGGTAGTATTTTATATAGAAATGTTAAAATATATTGCACGCCTGTATTAATAAAACAAAATGCCTGCATACGGATCAATCTCAGCTATCTAATGAAAAAAAATCTTTTAAAAGTGTTGCGAGTTAGATAACTTTATAAATTTTATCCGTAAATCAGCATTACTGATCGGGTCTTTTTGCTTGACTAAAGTAGTCCCTTGAGTCAAAAAACCAATGAAAATAAAAGACAAAAATTACAAACTACTTGTTTATTACATACATTATTAGCATAAATTATAATTTTTTTCTATAAAGAATGTATGATGGAAGATTATATAAAAGTATAAAGTGTTTTTTGAAAAAAAAAGCAATATATAATTAATCATTAGATACACTTTGAGTAAAAGTTATACATTTTCTTATCTTGATCATTTTCGAAAATTTTCAAAACGCAATGCCTGGCACAGTGAATTAATTAATTCGTTTTCTATTCAACTAACTAGTGGACTCTACCCCTTATGAGATATGCTCGTTAACCCCCGTTGAGATACCACAAACTCTCTCAATTTCAATGTTATTTTTTCCCAGTTAATAAAATTGCTTTTTCAAATCTTAAGCACCCCATTGATCTCTTACATAACTGTATTTACCAATTTTCTTGCCAATGTGGTGATTCTTATATTAGTAATACTAAACATGCTCTTAGATTTAGTTTAAAGGAGCCTAAAATATATGTTAAAAATCAAGATCTTAAACGGTCTTCTATTGATCAACATATTATTGCCTTTCACAACATAGGTCCAACTATTCTTCAGGCACCATTATTCATAAGTCTCTTTCTATTCTTCATTTTAATTTTTGGGAAGCTTACCACATCATTAAATTTTGTCCCTCTTTAGTCAATGGTTTATCAAGTACACCTTATTTTCCAAGTGTTTTAAAGCCTTTAATTTAACGCTTCTTTTTCCTCCATTTTGTTCTGTTTGTTCCCTGGTAGATGTCTCTACTTGTCCACCTAATTGTTCATACTGCTTTCATCTCATTGGTTGCTTTTTTTTTCTCCCGCTGCGTTTCTCTGTCTTGCTTTGCTTTTTTGCTCAGCCTTGCTTTTTCTAGCACACTGAGTCTTGCACTGATGAATAATCTCGACAGTAGATTCGAAACGGCTGTTTGCTATTTTTTTTATGCATCATTTCTGAATTTCTAATCGTTTTTTTTCTCTATTCTTATACATAATTTATTATTCTCACCAGTAAAATTTCATTGTGAATTCTGTATTCTTTAACCCATTTAACGTTCATTGGTTTCGCCACGAAACCACAAAATTTTAACTCCGATACGCAACACTGACACCGGTATTTTTATCTAGAAATAGCCCTCTTATCTTGTATGTGAAAAATCACGTTTTCTTATTTGGAAATATATTTGTTCTTAATTACCGGTGTCATTCATTTATTTCGACATCTTAGCAATGAAAATGCTATGATCGTTAAAGGGTTAATCAAATAATATTTTTTTTTTTTTACTGATTTAATTTGATAAAAAATTATACTTTGAGAAACCGGTGAAAAAAGATTAAAAATTCTGTAAAAGATATGAAAAAATAGATATTATTTGAAAGTATTGTTTAAAAATATTGATCACTTAAATGGTTAATTGCCCGTAAGACATGGTGACGTCACTGCAACGTCATTGTGAAGTCACATTGTGACTTTGTGACCATCGATTGTCGATGTGAAGTCACAGTGACTAAAATGAGAAGTCGTTATGGCCGTTTTAGAGCTTTTTTGTGATGTCACATTGTGACCGCTTTGTGACGTCACAATGTGACCAATTTGTGAAAAGTGTGTCATTTGTGACTACTTTGACATTAACATTGTGACGGAACTGTGACAATAGCGACGGTATTTAAATTGCCAGAAACATGTTTTTTAAAGTAAATAACATGTTTTGAAGAGTATTTGTAATTTTCTAAAAATTTTTAAGAAACTCACATCTCAGTCACAATGTGACGTCACTGAGTGGTGGCATTTTCGTCACAGATGTGATGTGACCAAAGTGATTCACAGTGACGTCACTGTGACCATGCATGCTATGAGGGTTGCTCAGCTACCGGTCGCTCGTCTCCGAGGATTTAATGATTGACCTCAACGATCAGCTCGTTTTTATAACCTTATAAATTTTCCGTAATTAAGAGCAATAAGACATTATGAACTAATCCTAAAGATGTACTGAGATACAGTTCAATTTTAAGATATATTAATATTTATAAATTTCATTAAATTTTCTAATTTTTCATTTATTATGAATTTCTGTGCATTCATAAAAAATCGATCAGACTGTGACATTCTTTCCGACTTACGCATTTCATTTAAACATACGACAGTCATGCTTATCAGTTATCCATAAAATTATAAAAAAGTATTTAGTACGAGTTATTATTATCTTTAAATAAACTAGGTATAGCCCGTTATCGGAGTGAAAACTCTTAAATTATAATTAATGAGAGATCATTCAGTCGAAGACGGGACCCACCACGTGAAGGCGATCTCTATTAGGCCCCACCCATTTTTTAATGTGGTTGGCTTTCCAGTCTGTCCACTACTTACCAAATAATTAAGGATATAGAACATTATATAGAATAATACATACTGTCTCACCACCGCCCACTGACACCACCAATTTCTCAATCTGTCTCATTTTCTCTTCTTTTTCTATTCTGCTCTCTTTTCTTCGCCAGTCTTTCTTCTCGGTGTTCTGGGGTTTCGTTTGCATATCTTTTTTTATTGTTAATGAAGAGGTCTTCCATTTGTTCTTCCATCTGTTCTTCTTTCTGTTCTTCCATCTGTTCTTCCATTTGTTCTTCCATTTGTTCTTCCATTTGTTCTTCCATTTGTTCTTCCATTTGTTCTTCAATTATATTCGACGATTCACTGTTTGAGAGCCTATCTGTCCTTTTATTTATAGAAGTTCAAAATGAAAAAAGATTTTCTTAGCAGACGATTTTTTGTGATAAATACATTATCTGTTTTATATTTCTTCTGCTTTATTCCTTTTATTTATAGAGTTCAAAATGAAAAAAGATTTTCTTAGCAGACGATTTTTTGTGATAAATACATTATCTGTTTTATATTTCTTCTGCGTTTACCTAAGCTGTGTAAAATATAAAGAAAAAAAATATGACACTCAAATGCAATGCATTCACTGTTTGAGAGCCTATCTGTGCCTCAATTAATTAATTATCCTCTTTATTCCTTTTATTTATAGAGATTTTCAACTTTAGGTTGACTTCAAAGTGAAGTTGCCTTGAAAGCTTTTATGGAAAAACATTGTTCCATGTAGGCAGACGATACCGTGCTACCTAAATTAAAATGTCAGTGTTGAGAAACTGAAGAGAAGTGAAGTGTTTTTTCTGTTTTTATTCTAAAGTTGTTTTTGAGATAAATGCAGACGATAATGCAGCAGTGAGCTGCGAGTGAGTGTTATTCCTTTAATAAAGAGTTTTTTAATATAACCAGTGCCTATGAAGAATTGTGTTGTGTGTGCATTTAATAATTAAAATGGACCGCCGAGCCGTAAGGTGAAAATAATTATTTATGAGAGTGAAAAATCAAGGAATTTGAACGATGTGCTGATGTGATATTAAGAGTTCTATTATAGATCTGTCAACGTTTAACATGAGAATCTTCGAATAATATCGAGCTCAACAAGTGAAATATTGTGTTGAAGATGATAAATTTAAGAATTATAATGAGTCTTCCTCGGAATTTCGCAGCGATTTGAGTGAGGTAAGAGCAATTTTTTAGTTTATTTTGATTTAATTATGTCTGTTATTGATAATCTAAATAAACACGAGCTTAAGCTTGTAGTTGAGGAATTGGGTTTAACTGCTCCTGAAAGTAGTAAAATTATTGATTTAAGAAATATTATAGAGAATAGTGAATATTACTCAAATGAGCAGTTATTAAAAAGCATCGTTAATTCGGTTGTTGAGGAGTATAAATCACGAACAGAAACTGAGAAAACAAAATTAGAATTAGAAAAAATTAAATTAGCGCAGTTAGAAAAAGAGTTAGAATTAGCAAATATTCGTAAAGAGTCATCCCAAAATTCGGAATTTGAAAAAATTAAACTAGCTCAGTTAGAGAAAGAATTAGAAATAGCCAAATTGCGTAAAGAATCTCGGGAAAATTTGCCGTCCGTAACAGAAAAATCGGAAACGGAAATAGGGAACAATAACTTGGAAAGTTTTATTAAAAGTATTAAAACTGTAACTATTCCTTTACCAACAAGAGCTGAGTCATTTAATCTTTTTTTTTCAATCTCTTGAGAAAGCGTTTCGAACTAAAAATGTACCTGAAGAGTTTAAGGCCGAAATTCTGTTAAATATTCTCGGCGAAAAAGCGAGCAATTTAATGATCTATTTATCAGAGGAAGAGTTGATTAGTTATGATAAATTGAACAATATAGTGTTAAGGGAATTTCAACCTACGGCACAAGAATGTTTAAACAATTTCAAGAGTGCGCAAAAATTACCGTCGGAAAGTTACGTTCAATTTGCAGCTAGGCTGAGTTCAATTTTTCAGTATTACTGTAATTTGCGTGAGGTAAATGATTTTAAATCATTATGCGATCTGATTGTTTCAGATAAAATTTTCAGTTCTTTAGATCGCGAATTAATGAATCATATCGCAATTAAACAATCAGAGTCATATTTTAAACCACAGCAACTAGGAAGAGAATGCGATATTTTTTTTTCGATTAAAAATAAATCTAAAGGTGAATCAAATGTGTATTCGAGAAACACGATAAATGAAAATAAACGTATAGCGACAAATAAATTTCAAAATCGGCCTCAAAAGAGCACTTCAAATATATTTTTTTCGGAAACAAAAAATGTAAAATGTGTCTTGTGTAAATCTAATGAGTATCACGGTTTACATTCTTGTCCGCAATTCAAAAAACTGTCCATTAAAGATAGAGTAGAAGTTGTGAAATTAAATAAAGCATGTTTCAAATGTTTAAATTATAATTGCTGCGTACAGAAATGTAAGTCTAAAAATTGTGCTAGATGTAACCTACCGCATTCTGAGCTAATACATTTTTCTAGAGAAGAAAAGGAATTAAATAATAAAAATAAAAATGTTGGTCATGTGTTTCAATCGGCTGCAGGAATAAAAAATTCACAACCCGAGGAAATCCTTTCCTACCCTCCGAGTCAGACTGTCGCCTCTAGTTTTGTGAAAAATAAAACAAAATCCGTTTTATTAAGTACGGCGCGTATCCTCATTAAAGATAAGTTCTCGGAATGGCAGGAAGTTAGATGCTTACTAGATGTCGGTTCACAAGCATGTTTGATTACTTCGCAGTGTGCTAATCGATTGCAGCTTAGAATTAATAAAACGAATACTTTAATTTCATGTTTGGATGACACTTCTATGACAATAAAAGGCTGCGTAAATACAAAAATCGCGAATAGAGATAAAAGTTTTGAAAGAGAATTGACTATGCTAGTAGTAAGGAAAATTACAGATTTAATTCCGCAACAAGTGGTTAACATAAATGTTGAAGTACCAGAATTAACTATATTAGCAGATTATAGATTTAATTTCCCTGATAAAATTGATATGTTGTTGGGTGCAGAAATATTTTATGAGTTATTAAGACCGGGACAAATATATTCTCAGAGTTCAAATTTACTTTTGCAAAATACCGTATTTGGGTATGTGGCTAGTGGATGCATAGAGCAGGAAAGTGATGTAAAAGTTCATTGTGGGCTGATTCGGGAGGAAGATTTAAACCAAACATTAAAAAAGTTTTGGGAAGTTGAAAACGTCGAAGTAGAGTTATCAAAAAGTAAGGAATTTGAGATATGTGAGCAGCATTTTGCGCGTACGCATTGGAGAAATGAGGAAGGGAGATACGTGGTGAAAATGCCTTTAAAGGAAAATCCTTCGTGTTTAGGCCAATCAAGGGAGCTTGCTCTTAAAAAACTCAAATCGCTGTGGACTCGCTTATCAAAAGATAAGAAATACTTCAAATTGTATAAAGATTTTTTTAAATGAATATGAAATGTTGGGGCATATGAAACAGGTTAAAGAAGTGAAAGAACCTGACGTCGTGTATTATGCTCCACATCATGGCATTTTTAGACCAGAAAAGTCCACCACAAAACTGAGAGTTGTATTTAACTGTTCTGCCACAACAACAAATGGCACATCACTTAATTCATTGCAATATAATGGCGGTGTTATTCAGAATGATTTATTCACAATTATGGTTAGTTTTCGAGAGCATATTTATGCACTGACTGCGGATATTCAAATGATGTATCGAATGATCAATATTGATCCTAGTCAGCACGCATTGCAGAGAATTTTGTGGAACGATAATTTCGAAGAAGAGCCTAAAATTTTTGAACTACAGACCGTTACATACGGTACGGTTAGTGCGCCTTATTTAGCAATGAAAACTCTCAACCAGCTATCGATTGATGAAGGAGATAATTATCCGATGGCAGCATCGGTTCTTCGAGAAAATATTTACATGGATGATATTTTGTGCGGTGCACCTACGCTTGAAGAAGCCAAAGAGTTGCAGCGGCAGCTCATAGCAATTATGCATAAAGCAGGTATGAGACTCCATAAGTGGTGTACAAGTGATAAAAATCTTTCGCTGACATATGAAGAAGGGTACAAATTTGAAAATGAAATTGAAACTAAAACATTAGGGGTTTCGTGGAACCCAAGAGATGATTGTTTCACTTTTCGAGTTAAGGTGGAACTGAACAATTCCTACACAAAGCGAGAAGTATTGTCAACAATCGCGAGACTCTTTGATCCATTGGGACTTCTTGGTCCAGTTATATCTAAAGCCAAAATACTAATGCAAAAATTGTGGAGAATCAATATTGACTGGGATGACGAGCTTCCTGAATCAGAGTTTCATGAGTGGCATCAATTTCTTACGTCATTTAAATGTGTAAATAATATAAAAATTTGTAGGCGTATTATAATTGAAAACCCAGAAATCATAGAAATACACGGGTTTGCTGACGCCTCAGAACGTTGCTATGGGGCAGCAGTTTATTGCAAATCCAGTGATTCCTTAGGAAATGTGATGGTGAATTTAACCGCTAGCAAGTCGCGAGTTACACCGATAAAGAGTCTAACTATTCCAAGATTGGAGTTATGTGCAGCAGTGTTGCTAACCAAACTGGTAAACAGAGTATTATCATCCATGAAAGTAATAGTGACTAATGTTTTTCTTTGGTCAGATTCAATGATTGTGTTAGCATGGATTCAAAAGGAACCTATCGACCTAAAGCAATTTGTTCAAAATCGAGTGGCTAACATACAAGAAAACTCTAGTGCTGAACAGTGGCATCATATTTGCTCAGAAGAAAATCCTGCTGACAAACTTTCCAGAGGTATGGATCCTGACAAACTTGCAAACTGTGAATTGTGGTGGAAGGGACCTTCATTTCTTCAAAACAGTGATTATCCTCAACGTACAATAACCATACCAGAAACAAATGATGAGTTCAATAAAGAGCTCAAATTTAATGTTAAATCCTCGAATGAATTTAATGTTATAAGTTTTAATATCACCGAGAATTGTTTTGTATATAACTTGATTAATCTTAGTAATAATTATTTAACGATTGTGCGTATTCTTAGTTATATTTTCAGATTTGTGATGAATACAAGAAACCCTCTTTATAAGTGTAATGGACCCTTGAGTACGTCAGAACTGGAATTGGCAGAGAAATATTTAATTAAATTAGTGCAAAATGAAGCCTTCAGTACCGACATACATAGTCTTCAGACTAAAGGATCGGTAAGTCAGAGTAGCAAGTTAAAAGGCCTCAACCCTTACTTAGATGAATTTGGAATTTTAAGGGTTGGTGGCAGGTTAAATAATAGTAATTTAAATTTTTCAAAAAAGCACCCAGCTATTTTACCAAAGAGTAATAAATTTACTGTAATTGTTATAAATTATTATCATAAGAAATATTTGCATGTTGGTGCGTCAACTTTACTATCCTTAGTAAGAAATAAATTTTGGCCAATAAATGGTCGTGCAATGTGTCGAAAGGTGGTTCATCAGTGCATTCCACTACATCAGTGCACATGTTTTAAAGCTAAACCAGTTATTGCAAATCAATTGATGGGCGATTTGCCCAGGGATAGAGTCCAATTAGACTATTGCTTTAATATTTCGGGTGTTGATCTGTGTGGGCCATTTATGATCAAAATTGGTTATGCACGTAGGACCATCTTACAAAAAATTTATGTCTGTATTTTTGTTTGTTTTGTATTTAAGGCTATACACATAGAAATTGCTTCAGATTTAACTTCCGAATCATTTATTGCGGCACTGAAAAGATTCATAGCACGCAGAGGTAAATGTGCCAAATTGTATTCTGATAATGCAAAAAATTTTATTGGGGCAGATAAAACACTTAGGGTCTTTTATGAATTAGTAAGAAAACCTGATGAGAAATTAGCAGCATATTTGTCTAGTGAAGGCATTGAGTGGAAATTTATTCCCCCCAGATCACCCAATTTCGGGGGTCTTTGGGAGGCCGCAATAAAATCCTTTAAATTTCATTTTAAGAGAATTGTGGGAGGTGCTAATCTGACTTATGAGGAATTTCTTACAGTAGTGATACAAATAGAGGGAATATTAAATTCGAGGCCTTTGAGTCCGTTATCAGATGACGCAGATGATTTTGGAGTCCTAACTCCAGCTCATTTTCTTATAAACAGACCATTAAATGTCATTATTGAGCCTGATTTAACCAATATAAAAGAAAATCGCCTCAAAAAATGGCAAAGAATAACTAAAATTGTACAACTTTTTTGGCGCAAATGGCACCATAATTATTTAAGTGAATTACAACAGAGGGGTAAGTGGAGATTTGAAAAGGATAATGTAAAAATAGGAGATCTAGTGTTGTTAGTAGAGGAAAATATATCCAGCAATAAGTGGCCTTTAGGCAGAATTATTGAAGTATATTATGGTAATGATAAGAAAATTCGCGTAGTTCAGGTAAAAACTCAGAATGGAATTTTTAAAAGATCGATTAGTAAAATATGTATTTTACCTATGCCTGAAACCCATAGTACTTAAAAAAAAAGTGTATATATATATGTGTGTGTGTGAGAGTTATATTGTTTTTTTCTTTCAATTTTATATTTAAGTAACACATATAGTGAACTTTTGTATTTATTTGTGTAATTAGTGTACTTAGTAAAAAAAAGAGTTATTATTGAATGTGAAACATGTCAATGGGGGCCGGTATGTTCCATGTAGGCAGACGATACCGTGCTACCTAAATTAAAATGTCAGTGTTGAGAAACTGAAGAGAAGTGAAGTGTTTTTTCTGTTTTTATTCTAAAGTTGTTTTTGAGATAAATGCAGACGATAATGCAGCAGTGAGCTGCGAGTGAGTGTTATTCCTTTAATAAAGAGTTTTTTAATATAACCAGTGCCTATGAAGAATTGTGTTGTGTGTGCATTTAATAATTAAAAACATTGTTAATGCCACTTGACGTGAAATGTTTGACAAAGAGGCCATTAGTCTCTTAAAGAGCAAACTTTAAGGAGATAATTAGAGGGGTGTGAGAAAACACTTTATTGATGATTGAACCTTGGAATGAAGTTATGCCATTAGGCATGTGATTGTGAATGATTAAGTGCCAAATTAATGTTACATAAATACCAACCCATCTGAGCGCATCTTTCATTTACGCTCTCATTTATAAACAAATATTTAACTTTTAAAGGTACGAGGTGGAACCCGTCGAAATTCGGCGGAAGAAAATGTTTAAGAAGGAACTGCTTCATTGATTTATAAAAAACCTACAAAATTACTTACAGTAGAAAATGCATCTTATATTGATCAGTCTACCTCTCAAAGAAATATTATAAAAAATACATCTTATATTGATCAGTCTAACTCTTGAACAAATATTATTTTAAGCTAAGATTAACAAAATACTATAAAACTCAGTTGTCCAAATTTTTAAAATTAAACTTTAATCGCATATAAAATCAGTACAATATAATAAGGATTAGCTATTACGATGAATTTATCAATTGAGACTCTTATGTTTGGTATAAATGTTAATGAGAAAAACAAAATTTACTCCAAATTGACACGATCATAGAATTTCACGCGAAAATAAAGTCCGTCATAATTTTCGTCTTCTCAAAATGTAATCACTTACTTCTCATAGCCGTATTCACCATGTTTTAAAAAAAACGGTATTCTAATTTTATCATTTTAAAATCACTTTAATTCAAAACTTGAAGACGAAATATAAAACCGAAATCACAGAATTTTAAAACAGACTATATTTTTTGGAAAGTATACGCATATTAATTTCTATTTTATTTATATTTTTTTCCAATTTTAAGAGAAAATGGAGTGATTCTGTTACCACAATTATAAAATCGGTACTAAAAACTATAAAAAAATTAATATCTCAAAAACAAATTGAGATACAGCTTTCAAACAAATCGCATTTAAAAGTAATTTTTTTTCTCTATACGACGGTGTAAAAATCGGAAGTATGCTATGTTTAGAAGCATAAAATTTGCAGTAGCAAAAAATGCAAATCTGAAATTGCATGGGGAAAGTGTTGCCATTCGCAAAATGACGTATGCGTTACGCACAGATACGTTTGGCCTTTATAATATAGATATACAAGTATTATATTGACATACGTATAATAAAAAGTTGAGCTGGTTGTATTTAATGTATGTATGTGTAATATTTGTATATATCTTTAAAAGCTGAATGCAGGAGACATTTATGTCTTTATGAATATTTAAAAATGTATTCATTGTCGCAACGTTATCCAAAGCTGTCTGATGACTTTACTAACAAGGTTTGTTGATGAAAAATTGCAGAGACGGTTATGGGACGGTCCGGCTCAATATTTAGAAACGGAATAGTTTGCTGTGGACCCAGGTACAATTCCAGGCTCTGACTAATTTTTACTGCATAATATTTGTATAATCTTTCAAAGTTGAATGCAGGCGTTATTTGTGTCTGTATGTGTTTTTTTATCTGTATCTAATCATTGACAGAAGATAGATTATCAAAGTTTCTACCCATTAAGGGTTTCAGGAGATTTTAGGTTTGTAATACCCAGGGCTCCTAAATAGTCCGCCAATGAACATCGTTATTTTCTTAGAAAGATTTTCGATTTATATTTTTCTTGCAAATTGCGCAGAAATCACCCTCGGAGCCATCCTTTTACCTCAAATGCTGTGGAAATCTAGTACGAAATTTTCAGATAAAAAATATTGGTGTTCAGTTCGCGGGCCATTTGGGAGCCCTGAATGCCAGAAATTTAACGAAGTACTACATCGCTATGTCTAAAAAATTTTATCACTTAATATCGTTAATATATCTTTATCAATAATAATAAAATCAAACATAACTTTACGAAATTTACAGTATTACGTACTTCAAATGTCCAAATCCCTGGGTTATGTTTCTAAATTAAACAGAGTTAAAGATGCACATAAAAAATATATTCGATTTTTCAAAAAAAAATTCTGAAAAATATTATTTTTAGATCTACGAATAAGTGTACTAGTCCAGTCATTTAAGCTTAAATTAGGTAAGAATCTCGGAATGCGAGATACCCAGCTGTAAGTCTGTAAATACTTGTATATTGACACCCTAAAAGTTGTCTCAAAACCTACATATGGTAGGGTGTACGCAACTATTAAATTCCAAGGTCAAAGGTCACAAAAATCAGTTTTTTGTGCTTTTTTTGTAAATATCTCATTTCCTATAGGTTTTTTGCTATTTGTATTTATTATCAATATTGTGGAATACAAAATTCTCTACAAATTTTGTTTGAAAACATTTTTCATACGTCGAACCGTTTTCGAGATAGAGGGCGGAGAGCGCGCGGTCACATCATCACTTCAAGTCAAACGGTGCCTCCGGTCGAAAACGTGCCATATATAGTTGATGAATTATCGATAAATCAGTGATTATAAATATTTATCAATTTTTATTAACTATTACATTATATTTTATCTTTTTCTTTATGCATTGTGTAGTAGATATAGTATAGTATAGTAGTAGACATTGTATAGTAGTATAGATGAAACAATGGTTGTACCAGTTACTCAAGAAAAATTCTTATCAAATCGAAATAACAAAGATATGCTCATTAATATCTTAAATGAAAAATTACAAGCTGCAAATATTACTACTAAACAAGTCAGAGATGATGAGGATGTTCTTATTGTTGAAACTGCAGTTGAAGAATCAAAGTCTGAAAAAACTGCAGTTATAATAGGGCAAGATATTGATTTACTTGTCATTTTTAATTGGGCGTACACTGTCTTACGAACAAGAAATTTTCTTTAAAAAAGTTGGGAAAGGAAATGTAAAAACGGAGATATACTCGACTAAAAGTTTTGATAATTATCCTCATTCCAAAACACATATTTTATTTCTGCATGCATTAAGCGGCTGTGACACAACTTCTGCGCTTTTTAAAAAGGGAAAAAATCATTTTTAAAAGTTTTTGAGAAACTCGCGAATTTGGATGAACTAGCTGCAGCATTTGAGGAAGAAAATTGTTCGGCCCAGAGATTATTAGAGAGTGGAACTCAAATCTTATTGGCAGTCTACAATGCTCCGAAATCTGTGAAAAGTCTCGATCATCTTCGTTATATGCATTACGTCAAGTCTACAAAACTTAATAAACCTGTGCAGCTTTCAATTCTTCCACCAACAAGTGCAGCTTCTCATAAACATTTCAAACGTATATATTATCAAGTTCAAACTTGGTTAGGGCATGATTTGGAACCCCAGGTATGGGGTTGGGCAATGCAAAACGATTTTCTGGAGCCTATCATGACAATTTTACCACCTGCTCCAGAAGATTTGCTAAATACAATTTTCTGCAACTGCAAGAGTGGTTGTAGTTCGCGATGCGGATGCAGGAAAGTGGGCTTCCAATGCTCTTTAGCTTGGGGCCAATGTAATGGGCAAGCTTCTCTCAATGCAGAACCATATCAGAGCGACATTAACGAAGATGAAACCTTTGACCCCGAAATCATGGAACAACTTGAGACAAATGTCGTTGAAGACGATAATGAAGACCAGTTTGAAATTTACCAGCAGCCGAAAGACGACGATGAAGAGGAAGAAGATGATTAAAAACATAAATTATAGTTTTTGTAATTTTTTTACTTTTAATAAAAATAAATGTATTGAATAGTATTTTTTAATAAAACAATTAATTCATAATTTATTTGTTTTTTTTCATCATGTAAGAAGTTATTATTATTATATTAATTAGGTTAAAATTCAAATATAATTCCTATATTTTCATTAACAATTCTGCAATTACATTCACAGGTAAGTGTTGTTAAATAAATTAATACTGAATAAAAAGTGGATAGGTTAGGAAAAAAATGATATATGGCGCGTTTTCGACCGGAGGCACCGTTTGACCTGAAGTGATGCTGTGACCCCGCGCTTTCCACCCTCTATCTCGAAAACGGTTCGACGTATGAAAAATGTTTTCAAACAAAATTTGTAGAGAATTTTGTATTCTACAATATTGATAATAAATACAAATAGCAAAAAACCTATAGAAAATGAGATATTTACAAAAAAAGCGCAAAAAACCGATTTTTGTGACCTTTGACCTTGGAATTTAATAGTTGCGTACACCCTACCATATGTAGGTTTTGAGACAACTTTTAGGGTGTCAAAATACAAGTATTTACAGACTTTCAGCTTGGTATCTCGAATTCCGAGGTGAACTTACTATAATGACTGGACTATACTGGAAGAAAATTTAACTTCATCTCACCTATCAATATAGTTTAAATGATGTATCACTTAAAGTATGACAAATCACATTTATGCAGTGTTACTTACAAAAAATATGTTCTTTAATATATTCAAATTCTTTATTCTTTTTATTTGCACTGAATTTTCAATTTTGGTAACTTTATTTCTGTTGGATAATTTTGGTATTTTATGCACACTATATTTATAATGTAATTATAGACACTGCAGCTGAATAATTTAAATTTTTAATTAATTAATTAGTGATAACTATTGAGGTCTTGAATTCTTTATCTGCAAATATATGGATGTTGTTTGGCCTGGCGTTATTTTAACACTAAAAAGTCCGAAAGGAGTTGATTCGACAACGACCGTAATGGTTAAATACCAATTGGAGCCAGAATTTTGTTTTATATAATATAAGTTAAATTTAAACCGTTTGTGATTACGCTAAATAGCTTATTTAGGTAATTTAAAATAAAAAGTGTGAAATACCTTTTATGAGACTTACATAAAAATTTCTGGCGTTGTCGTGTTAAATTGCATTCAATATCAGTAATGGGTTTCAGTTTCTCTCCATTAATTTTTTTACACAAATTCTGAACGTAATCGTACCTTTTAATTAACAAAAATCTGTTGTAAATATTTTTTTATCTATAATAATGTAGTAAAAATACTTTTTGAAAAACATAATTTTATCTTTGTTGTGGCTCCAAGAAAATGTACCTGTTTAAGTAACGTGTTGTTAAATTAACGCTTTAATATAATTCTTTCCATTATGCATATACTTAAGGAAATAATAGTGTTCATTAAGTAAATAAATGTAAGGGCCGAAACTTTATGCCTCATTCATATCAGAATTAATTAAAAATAACATCGACGTTTCTAGAAACGATTCCATTAAGAGGGATTTTGGAATACTTACAAACTCTATGTTACATACTTCCGATGCGAAGGCAGAACTCACATTAAAGTGATTTAATTGCACAGATTCGCTTGCAGCCATGTTATATGCTTATAGTATGATATGATAGAAGCAGATTAAATTTCTCTTTGTCTTATACCATATTATGGTAATGAATGAAATTGTTTCATTTCTTCTTTCTGGAATTTTACGGTCTTTCGAAACACTAATAGGATTTTCAAAATTCATGCAGGCTTATTCGGGGTAATTTGTAAGTTTTGTATATAAGAAATGTTGCTGAATGTTGAAAAAGTGCATTGTGTGGATCAGATTCAATAAATGATTATTTAAATCTGTCACACAAAAGGAAAGGGAGAATGTAAATTAAAACCTCAGTAACGATAGTAATAGGAAAATAACAGTTCAAGGACAGCCGGTGGAAGCACTGCGGTAACGTTACGCCTGTAGTCCCGCCTGTACCACCAACGCCTTCGGTGATGCACCACCACTGTTTGCTTCCATCAGTAAACTTGAATCGAAAATTTTGTTAACCCCTCGGGGACGAGCGATCGGTATGCATGCTGCATATGATGCTTAACCAGGATCCTCGATTATTGTCACCAAAAAAAATTATTGTAAATTTTGACTTATTTAATCAAAGCTTTTTCAAGGTTCAGCTAGCCTTAGGCTTTTAATGTTTGTTTCTTTTGTTATTTGCGTTCCCACTCTGTAAAGCCATTTCGAAATCATATACATTTCATACGCTGATTCTGAAATGTATGAATTATGACAATCGTAGTCATTAGTTACTTAGAAAATCAGATTTAACCCTTTAACGTTCACTGGTTTGGCCACGAAACCACAAAATTTTAATTCCGATACGCAACACTGACACCGGTATTTTTATCTAAAAATATTCCTTTTATTTCGTAAGTGAAAAATCACGTTTTCCTATTTAGAAATATATTTGTTCTTAATTACCGGTGTCATTCATTTATTTCGACATCTTAGCAATAAAAATGCTATGATCGTTAAAGGGTTAAGAAGAAAAAAAACTCCGTTAAAATAAATAAATTATTTATCGTTTTACTCATTTATTTTATTGTTAATGGTTGTTATTCTTCTTGATTACAATCAAAACAAATGTAATGATCGCTAATAAAAGAATAAAATTTGCACAATGAACATTTTTAGAATTACCAGAATTTTGCCAAACGATAAATTCCGAAATATTCAATGTCATCGATTTTCGTATCGCCACCTAGCGAAGGGTTCTCCGCAGTAATACTGCAGTTCTATGGTGTGGGGAGATAAAATGAAGGCCGATCAGAATTTTATCTGATGATTTCCAATGGCCTAAATTCATTAGTTTTTAGTCTGAACAATTTAAAAAGTGAAAAAACAGCACATTTAAAAGCGCATTTATTAAAAACCTATTCAAGGGATTCCAATTTACTTTTCTTTTCTTAGTCATATGGCACGCACCATTCCATAGATATAAGAATTTTGTTTCTGTTGGTGGCATGGTTTTTAATATAAAAGTTCTTCAATGTGTCTTTTCCAAGGTTCGCACACTCCTTGGAATTTCCGAGGACTCTGGTACCACCATTAAAAATAACAAAATTTACCTTTAATTTTTAAACCACAGCATTCGTAATCCCCGCCTTCATTCACAGATTTTACGATATTTTTCTGCGGTGAAACGCGTTGAAAATATTCTAAAAATTTAGAACTGTGCGAACCTTGGTTTTTTAACCTGAATTGAACCTCGGATGCTTAAATCCATCCATTTGTGTTGTTAAAAATATTACGTTGTAAAAAAAAAAATTGCTGCTAATGAGGCTTTTCGCAAAAAAGCTTCAAGAAATTTCTGCCACAGTGATTATAAGTATATCGCTTGAAAATAATAATAGCCGAATGATCCTCTGTGACCCAATACTCAGCAACTTCATATTATATTTCTTGCCGTTTATAAAAACGACAAAGTTTCATGAACTCTGCAAAATTAAAAATTCAGGGCGCTCTTAACGTGTTAAAAAATATTATATAAACAATTTATTACTTATTTTTTCCGGTATTCATGACTTAGTTTGTTTAAAATGATATATGGTGATGTAAAATGGATTTCTAGAAGAACTTTAATGTATAATATTGCATTAACAGTTGATCAGTTATAAATATTTTTGGCTTCTAGAGATCCTCTCGGATGCCTGATTGCTTGAAAAAATTCTGTATAACGATCATCTTTCTTCGTTTTTACGATTTGAATAAATTATTTGAGATTGTTTGCTAAACTCATGATTCGGTTCTAAAATAAATTTCAGGTGCCAATGACACTCTTTAAATTTGTATATGATATCTGTGACCTGTAAGTTGAAGTAAAAGTGTTTTTCACGAGTACTGTAGGGAGTTCAACAGTTAAAATTCTCTTCTTCTAGATCCCGGTTTTATTGAGTTTGAAGATTTGGAGCTTCCGGCACTAAAAGTCGTGTATTTATTTTTAGTACCAGATATTTTAGAATATTCAGCATATCAATTATTTTTGTCTATAAGATTTATTTTTGGACGTGGATGACAAGAAATCTTACTGTGGTACTTGTCAGTCGTTAGGAAAAACTTTTCTTAAAATACACTATTCTGGGAATGGTAATTATCTTTCCACTATTGCGGCAGCATATTTTCTTTCTATATCGCAACTCTGATGACAACGGCACTGCAGTGACGTAGTCGAATGAAAGGCGTGGTTAACCCTTTCCCGCTCCCTTCTCGGACAAATTCTGTTCGTAAAATGAGAAAGTTTTGACACCGAAATTCGCAAAAGACTTTTTTATAAATTAAGATCTCCCTGGTTTAAGCTGTGATTATAAAAGTAAAATTTTACTAAAATATTATTGGTGCCGTTTGTAAGTTTGGAATTAAAATTAGGTGCGTCCAGAGTGGACACAGTGCTAGGGAGAGGGTTAAGCGCCAACGTTTAAAAATAAAGTGAAGAAAAGATTAACGAATAATTGTGAGTTCGCGGGACAGAAAAGAACGTAGAATGACGACTCGAGAGCTGTACGAATTCTAATGTGATGAAACCTACAAATAACATGTTGTGAGTTGTAAGTAACTTGTAAATAACGTACTGTAAATTTATATCTTGTGTATTATTTAATGTTTAATATAAGTTTTGAAATTTTAACGCTGTAAGTACACAATTTATGTCTATGTTTACTTCTGTTTCTACATCATTGTAATAGGGAATGTGAGGGAATTTAAAAAGTGTCATTTTTATTGATAATCAAAGGCAGAGCTGTGTGATAAAAGATATGATTTCAATAGTATACATTTAATAATTGTACGTAAATCAGTTAACATGTGTCTAAAGGTTATTCTGCGATTCTTCCATCAAAATGGTTCTTACCGAGTGCCAACGGCGACGAAGATCAAATTTCAAGAGACAGCTTTCGGAATCTTAACTGCATAAAACCTTGTATGTAATCTATCTTAAAAAGCTAATTTGTATTTAGCTGCAGATTAACTTCAAGAAATGAAAAACGAATTTATGCAGTAAGTAAACGAATAACGAATTACGAACGAGTAAACGAATTTATGCATAAAGTTATAAAAATATTTCTCTGAAATATATCAAGAAAAATTTAAGTACCTTAATTGTTAATATTTTTAAAAATCCTTCAAATGTGTGAACCTAAGTAACAAAAAGAGATTGTAAACTAAAATTCATGGATGCCACGGATGCATGTATGAACATTTAAACAAGACGTGCAAAATTTATTTTTGACTCCAGTAATAAAAAAGTACTATTTTCCTGATTAAATCAATACATTTTCGATTTTTATTAATGCCAGCGGAGCAAAATTTGCGTAAAAAATGCAGGTCCCAAAGGGATTAACAACGATTTGATGACTTCAATTAATTATACTAAAAAGCTATCAGCGCGTTGAATGCCATCTCAGTCACGGGTGACTGACACTGAACATTCCGTTTAGGACACGCTAATAACCAGTGATTGACAGACTAACATTCGAGATAAAACTAAAACAGTTATATTGTTTTAAATAATTACTGAAAATGTATTTCAATTTCACTTAACTTATATCTATTGCACTATTATACTATGATAATAATCAGTTAAAGCAATATAATTTTGATAGTTTTATACCATGCTTTACACCGTCAGTCACTGTGGCACTGAACGTGTTATAGAAAGTGAGAAATATCTACATTAGACAATGATTAATAATAGTCAAATATATTTTTCTCTTTCGCATTTCTTAACTGTCTGAAAAGGAATGCATAGTTACGTGAGGACAACTAATTGGTGTCTATTCGCCAAAACTCTACTTCAGTTTTTTATAAATATAATTTACAAGTTCATTTTCCCAGTATTATTTATTTTAAATAAACTGATAGAAGAAAGCTTTATTACTGTATATTAAGAACGTGGGATTTTTTATGACGTCATATGTGTAAAAAAAAAATAAATTTCAATCTGTGATAGAATATGGAATTATTACCCGAATGCAATTACCGTAATTTCCTGCGTATAATCCGCGTATTGAACAATCTTTTTCGACCCAGAAATTTATTTAAATAAAATGTAGCTTCGTAGATCGCAGAAAATATTTGGCTTCAATAACTAAATAAAATTTCTGGGTCGAAAATGAATTGTTTGATCCGCAGATTATATGCAGGAAATTACGGTAATTGCCACTTGAACTATAATTTTAGAAAAGAAAGTTCGATGAGAAAGACATCACTGAATTCAGCCTATAAGCAAAAAAGCTAAAAAATCTGTTTCTTGTCTCTCAAAAAAGAACAATAATAGAATAATAAATCTACATAGTTACTGGCAGGGTTACCAAGTCTCCGGCTTTTTGCACACCACTGTTATCTTAGAGAAAATCTAGTTCTGTTTAATCACCGATATGCTTCAATTGAATGAAGAAAAATTTTCGTTATACAGGTATCTAAAAAAAGCCGGAGACTTGACGCTCTGTATTGGAAATTTCTCTGTAGAAAATTTCTCACGCCTTGCATTTAATTTTACTTCAGATTTATAAGTCCCGTTTTGGACACTTATTCACACTGCTGGTTATACGCTTTTTAAGCAATTAAAAATTTGAAATAATAACAGGATAATAACACTGCATTTTTTAGATCAGTGATGCCCTAAGTCAATGTGACTTTTTAGGGAGTACAATTCCAAATTTGTTAATTACACTGTCAGTTTTTGTTTCCCTTTTTTTGCGGAGGGAGGAGGGATTTTCTACTCTAAAAATGAATGGAAATGAAAAAAAAAATATACAAAATCACTTTTTTCTGAATTTTAAAAACATTTTTCATCAAATGTTGAAAGTGTTAAAATAGAAAAAGCATTAGAATAATTATACAGATAAGCTTTATGAATAATTTCGCATATTTTTCAAGTAATAGAAATCACTCTAATTAGTCTGCTTGTAACTGTAACTTACATTTTTTTCGTGACGCTTTCTACGTTTTAATGAAAGACCTTTTACAGTAATATTTGCTCTGTTATATAATACACTAAGAGTTCCTTACATGTGATGCTACTAAAATTAAAAACTTGAGTTAATATAACTATACACATCTATTATCTATATCTAAAGATCTTTAATACTATCTTGAACACATTTAATCTAAAAAACAGATGAAATATCTAAACGGTCTTTTACCAACTTTCTGAAATTAATAAATATTAAATGCCGTTAGAAAAAGAAATGGCTGGATAGTAAATGACTATTTCTTTACTGCAATTATCTATCACAATAAATAAATTTACTTCATCACATAAATAATGATAACTTTAAAATCAGATAAACTATGGAAGACAACGATACTTATATGGCAAGAAAAAAACAAAGAAAGTGCAGTGATTCGGAGCATTCTAATTAATTTATAAAATAACTAGAAATTGATTTATGATTTTATTTTTAATACAAAGCTTTTCTTATCTCTAACAGTTAGTTGTTCATCACTCGATTTACGAATATGAAAATACTGAAAGCGACAATGATTTATTATGCCCAGCAGGATACTTTTTTCAGTAAATACTGCATGTATTCTTTTATTGTTACAGTGGTTAAAAAGTACCCAATACCGAAATAGTTTTCTAATGATTAACGATGTAAGAATTAATGTTTGAATGTTCGTAATCGAGGTATTTGATAATTAATAATTCATAATATTAACTAATTAGAAGCATAAATAAAGAACATTGCCTTGATATCAGTTTCTCCCAGACGCTCTCCTTTTCCATTCGTGCTTGTCATTGTTTGGGCACATTTATAGAAAGTAAAAAGTTTTTTGAAAAATGATGGCAGGATTATTTACGCAACATATTCTTAATCTTTTTTTTATCCTATCTAATTTTGTCTTTAATTTAATGATATATTAATGGAAACACTTTTGTTATTTACATTGCCAACATATCTCCAACAGGTAAAACGCGCTTCCTTTTTTTTTAAATTTTATTTTTATTTATTTATTTATTTTTATTATTTATTTTATTTATTTTACTTATTTTTTTTTATTTTTATTTATTTATTTTTTGAGGCTTTGTACATTTTTTGCCTGAAACAAAAAGACAGATTAAGGATTAAGGATTATTCCAAACTGTTTCATTCGAACAGAAAAACGAAAGCAAAAATTCTTCATGCAGAAGGTTTTAAGGATGAAATCATTGAAGAGGTTATCAAGAAAAAATAAACGTCATTAGCTGATTAGCTGCTGATGAAAAAACAAGCCAACATATACTATTAAACCTGCACTCGAGAACTGACATTCTCATACCACTAGCGTTGTCAGGCGTCTCTCTTAAATCGGGACGCCCAATGCTTCGGACACCACTAATATTTTGCAATTTATTTCGCCATCTTTTATCACAGATTAGTGGGACATTAAAAAAGGCGAGGAAAATTAGTTGAAAATACTGACATCCAGATCTGTTGGAGCACCCATACGCGCAGGAAACTAGTGATCAGTGAGGATCAGTTCTCGAGTGCAAAGAGTAAAATTTCTCGAAGAATCAATTTTCTATCACTGAAAATCTTTTTTTTTTTTTAAAGTAACTTTCGCACACCGGGAAATGTATATTGTAAATAATATATATCAATATAACTCTGACTGTTTTCGTCGTACAGTAAGTTTGTTAACTTGTTCAAGAAATTTTGCCGTTTTTAAAAACGGCAAAAGGAAAAGTAAGTGAGTAATGTCTGCAAGTGCATTTTTGGTTGTTTTATAACGTATCATCTAAAGTCGATGTCTGGTTCGTCCGTACGCCCGTAGCAGCGCAAAAACTATCCAATCAAAGAGTTTGAAATTTAATATCGTAGCACTTTGCTGAGGGTTTAAAAGTTAAATTGTTGCCGAATTTTGTCATGTCATTTCAAAGTGTACATAACTCGATTTAACCCTTTACGGCACACTGTGCCCGGTCTGGGATAACTAATTTCAATTCCAAACTTGCAAATGGCATCAATAATATTTTAGTAAAATTTTGCTATTTCAATAAAAGCTTAAATTAAGGAATTTAAAATATCTAAAAAAACTATTTGTGAATTTCGGTGTCATTCGATAATTTTTCATTTTACTAACATATTTTGTCTGTGCCGAAAATGGTTAAAACTCAAAAAGATAATAAAATAATCAAGGATAATAAAAGATAATAAAATCTTAATAAATGTTTTCCCAGTTTATTAATTACGTCATTATTTCAATACTATCCCTAGATAGGTAATGGTTCTAGGTTGCCAAGGTGATGACGAGCTATTTAAGATAGAGACCTAATATTATCGTATGACTGAATTTTATATAGATGATCGTAATGCTCTCTGTATTCGTGTATTTTTGCACAAGGGTGCAACAGCTATTGCGCCAAGATAGGAATATTTATAAACTAGTTCTATTTTATAATACAGTTCACGACTGGTTTTACCTATCTTTTTTTCTACTGATGTAGCGATGGTCATAATGGAATGATTCCTATAATTGTATGGTTTATTTCGAATTTTTCTAATACTCGCATAATTTTAAACAATCGATTGCAGATGCTGTCGATATCAGCGATTGATTTAATTTTTTTTCATGATCCTTAAACACATGTCTGCCTTAACTTAAATCTGACATCAGTAATTTAGAAATATAAAATACCCACATAATGTAAACTTTTAATGTTTGATTATAAAAAAAGTGAGAAGTATTTAAAGCATCAGAAAATGTTGTTTTAAAAATGTAAAACTTTTTATTAGAATTTTTGTAAAGAAATTTTTGAGATATTTAATGAAAGAAAATATATCTATCTTCAATATAGCGACCAATACGTTACGAAATTTCTAGTACCAAAACACATGAAATCCCTTGAAACCTGCGATGCGCAAGAACCTTGTAGTAAATATGAAAATATAATTATTTACCATATAGGAATTTAGTGTGCATTCCCTATGTATCTCTTTTTTTTAATACAGGAAATTACTTATTTATTGTATGAAATTATTTTCTAATAAACAAAAGAACTATTACACCTCAAAATTAATCGGATTATATTAAAATCTTCTTTATTAAAAGATGTATTTATACACACCGCAAGTAAATACACTTAACCCTTTCCGGCGCAGTGTGCCCGATCTGGACATACCTACATTTAATTTCAAACTTGCAATCGGCACAAATAATATTTTAATAAAATTAGGCTTTTAAAATGAAAGCATTTTCAATTTTCAAAATATATAAAAAAAATTCGTTTTTGAATTCCAGTATTAGTCGATAATTTCTCAATTTACTAACAGATTTTGCCCGTGCCGAAAAGGGTTAAAACATGAAATGAAATCCACAACCGACAAGTTTTGGCCGCTCTGTAGCATTCATGAGGATTTTATAATGAAGTGAGACTGACAAATGTTAATAAAATGTATCACAGGATAGCATATCTGGTATGATGTCTTCATAATGTACGAAAAATAAATAAATCTTAGCTTCATAACTATAAATTATGTACTCTGTCTACGAATCAAATATAGCATAAACATAATACAGACAATTCAGCTAATTTCAACAATTTCAAGAGATTCAAAAACTAAGTCAACAGTGGAATTATATTATCGGATACAATCGACGGAAAAGCTAATCAAGGAATTGGATAAAAACTCTTGAAAAGCTTTTTGAGTGCAAATAAAAGAAAATGTTAAATGGAATTTGGCTATTTTTAATTTTCTGAACCCCTAACTCTAATTTTTTTCAATACAAACTTTCCTGTTGGAAACTGTAAAAAAGTACTACCCCTCTCAATTAACATAAAAACGAGTTTGCTTAGATTACAAAGATAAATTGAGTAACAGAAAAAAATGATAGTTAATAAAATTCAGAATAACATAACTCGGTACGTTTACGTGGAACAGAATGGTGCTTCATTTAATAAATAACAAAAAAATACACATTCTGCGATTAAATAAAGTGATTGTCATTGAAATATTAAATATAAATTCTAATTTGAAATTTTTTTGCTATGCTTCAAAGAATGCGTGTACTTTGAATACCGTACTAGAGCCAAAATAACACTATACTTTTTAAAGAAAATTGTATAGCTATATATATTTAAATGATGATTTTGAAGGAGAAATTCCATTCGACATAATAATGTTTTTTTAAACAATCTTTCAGAAAATATTTTTACATAAAAATTCTGAAAATTTTTTTTTATCATGATAGAAGTCTTTATATGGAATAAAGAAAATTTTCTTTAATTGACAATTCTTGTTATAGTAATTCTGGGTGCATAAAAATATTTCTATATGTTTACTAAAAATGAGTTTACATTTGCTAAGTGACATCAGTATTATTTTAGAGAATTTTTAATACAATTTATATTAATTTAAGCGTCTACCATGTTGGCATGAATAAAAGGGTGAAAACATATTGAGTGACTGCAGCCAAGCGCGGCAGTTGATACAAAAATAGAAATAGTATTCTTTGGCAGTTATTACTGCAACGGCTCATTTGAAAAAATATTTTTAAAAGAGTAGAATTTGGAAGCGAGCTTGCAGAAACATGTCTGAAAGCGCGTAGCACTCAATCTATGTTCTGTTAAAGGCAGCGGGGTTCCAAATTTACTTGCATGCGGATAATTTCTATTTAAAAGCATAGCATTATTGGGTCGTTCGGAAAGTTTTAAAAAATCAATTCATACTGGAAAATTATGCCCATTGATTACTAAACATTAGATATCGAAAACAAATGCTAGAATTTTTCAATACGAATTAATTTTTCCAGACAGACACGACTTTCCGAACGACCCAATGTTCGCCTGTAGAAACAAACTGAAGCATGCGTGCTAAGAGCAGTATACTCTGACGAAGGCAAAATGCCCTCAATTCTAGGTTCGTTTGTATAGATGTTCGATTGAAACATAAAAACATGGTATTCGAGGTTGCGCACTGTTGAAGGATGTGGAGCCAACAAAATTACCTTCTTTTGAAGCAATGTTTAAAAGTTAAAAATGGATAGACATAACAGACCGGTGAATGTAGCCGATGGAAACGGAGCCCATATCTCTAAATGCGTTTGATTTTTTTTTTAAATATAAAATTATACCAATTCGACAGTGTATGTTATCGAAGGCAGCACGACCCCCAAAATTCAGTTCATTTCTGAAGCTTTTCGTTTAAAATCATACAATGAATTTAGATATGTGAACTCTGATTTTATTTGAAGGTTATTTTTAGGTTATTATATACAGTTTTTTAATACTGGTGCGTAATGCAATTAAGTGTGGATTTAATCTTTATTTAAAATATTTTTTTCGTATTAATAAAATGCTACAATGTTGTAATTTACAGTAAGGTGAGCACTTTAACCATATCAGAAATTAATTTTTATCGCCATTGTTACCCTGAAAAAAATAATAAGTCACAAACAAGAACCAGTAATAGTCATACAGCAATATATTATGTAACACTTTCAGACACATTTAGAAGCTGTAATGAAACTTGACAGTTCATTAAGATGAAAGGTGTTTAAATAAACAATTTAGAAAATGCACAACGCAGATGTTATTCAATTATTGACCAGGGGTGCAAAAATCTAGGCACCAGCAGGCAATTTCTCACCACAAAATTTATTTCGTTTTTCTTCGTCTAATATTTCGTGTAAAATTCCTGCTAGAATGCTATTAAATATTTAACGAAAACAACTTTAAAATTTTAGTGGTGAGAGACTACCCTCTGGCGCCTAGATTTTTGCACCCCTGTTATTGACATTACCAGCAATTGTCGCAAAACTATCCGCAGTTTTAGTGCAGCCCTATTTATGATCTCAATTTTTCTGCATACGGTATTGTATCTTAAATATTTGTAAGATTAAATGCATAGTAAATTTAGAAGTTTACATTCAGAAATTTCCGTCAATAAATGAAAACGTCCGTGAAATCTTTACCGTAAACCCTGTATATGATCTATAGAATTTATATTTCCCACGTAATACCCACATCCAGCAATTATTATTCATCTTTAGTGCTGTAGCTGTGATCAATTTTGTGTGATCATTCGTATAAATGAACTATAAATTACATGCGCACCAGATATCACAATAAGCGTTCACGCCTCAAAAATATAAAAATTTACAGTACGTTTAAAATAGGGTAATGCAATTCAAATACACTGCAAACAGTATGTCGCAATTGGCCATAATGAAACGGGATGCTTTTAAGTGTCCCTATAAATGAACCGTAGACGTCAAATACTTCAATTTTAATGCCAAATATGCTACAATAAAACCCAATAACATACGTACTTTTTATCATAATTTGAATATATTTTTGGGAGTACGGACAGTTTACCCGGCAAACAAGTAGAAATCATAAAGACTTTTCAAGTATGTTGGAAAGTGTTAAAAATCACTTTACGTATAAAAATATTATTTGAAATTTTAAATAATACAAGAAATATATGTTGTATTGTTACATACCCGATAAATAAATAAATAAAAAATTGACCTAGAACATATATTTGCTATCCAGTTTCAATGTTTTTTTCCTTAAATGTTTTAATTCATTTAGATAACTCTTTTGTACTACATAAAAATGCTTTGAGTGCACTAAAAAGTCTTCATGTGTGTTTTTTGTCTGACATTTTAAGTTTATTACCAAAATAAGAAATACCAGGATGAAGGTAAGATGAATAATATATAATCCATTATTTTTGCAGATTTTCTATTTTAACGGCATAAACAAATATAACATTCTAATATAAGTTAAATTGTTCTTATTTAAGTAAAACAACTCATTTAATTGTTAAATCTCCATAGCTTAACATTTTGGTACTTCTAGGTATCCCGTCGACCAATTTCGCCAAATTATACAAATTGCCAAACTAACAGCGAAATTATACATGTTGACATAATTTTTATTTTAAATAACGAAAAAACAAATAATTAGTAGAATATTAATAAAAATATTAATAAAAAGTCGAAATAAAAATCACTTAATGACATTTTGAACACGTGAATCGCATTTAATGTGATTGAATGTAACATCCAATATTGGCATTTAATCTTATAGTTTGGCGATAATTTTTTGGTCGACCGGATAACCTAGAAGTACCAACGTTTTCAAATAAATGTACGCAACATTCAAGGGCTTTTATCTCATTATCTGTGTAAGAAGATTGTCTTCTCTAAGCGATTGCAGACAACGAATACGCAGAAACTTGCATTTACTGCATAATCGTATTATTATACGATCTCACTGTATTACGAAACGCAAACTTATCATCCAATTAGCATGCTTTGGGAGTAACAATAAATTAGATTCAATTAGATTTAGAAAGTGAAATCATGTATTATGTATAATATATTCAACATACTGTAGTATGGAAAAATTTATTTAAAACTTTTGGGAGAAAATAAACTATATATAAGCTACATAATTATTTTTCTGCGAAATGGAAAATAACATACTATTTGAAAATCAACATCTGTAGGGGAAACGTGATTATAACTTTCGGGTCTGGTGTACTATTAATAGTACTTGTCTTTTAATGGAATATTATTTGTTTTAAGAAATACTTTTTCTACTATTTATATGTAGTAATGATAGTATATGTCTATTCATTTACTATAGGACTTCATTTGTATTTAGGTGTGTAGTAATATAAATTATTATTATTATTTGCTTAGTTCTCTTTGCGTCCTTTGCAATTCTTTTATTTTAAACATATATTTCAATCTTTAAATTTCTGAAAGAATAATGTGTAATAAAGCACAAAAAACATTAGAAAGTTGTAATCTAAGTTAAATCTTGCTGTAGTAGAATGTTTCATATAAATCTCCAAAAAGTCTTCCTTAGCCTATTGTCATATGAACATTAATTGATTAGTACGGAAGACAAAAACATTCCTTATCTTTAAGATAATGAAAGATTCGTTAAACACTCATTAATCGATTTAGATTGCTAGTGTTAATGTTATTAATGTAAAAGTGTTTTTTCTAAAAACTGAAAAAAAATTCGGAACCGAAACGGTTAAGATTTTGGCATAAAAATAGTAATGTTATGGCACTTTCATGCTGTGTTAAAAATGACGCATGTTTCTTAAGCTACAAAAATGTACTATAATCAGGGGTGAAAATTATAACATCTTCCAAGTCATCGAAGATCCTGAAAAGCATGCCTTTACCTTTAAGACCCTCTGGCAGTCTTGTAAAAGATCAAATTTTTAATGTTGTTTTCTCTGCGTTTTATTTTAAATTGTAATAAAACATGATTCTTTCAAGATTATATAAACTCTTAATCACAAATATTCATGTGTACCTTGAGAGTATTAACCGTTGTACAGAGCATTAAAAATCCATTAAATCATTATATTTATATTATTTAAAATATTGCTCATAAAGCAGGGAAACCTGAAGCTTATTCAACGTATTAATACGGGCTTGTCAGCGAGAGGGTTAAAAGGTTTCAGAAAATTATTTATTTTGGAGTTGTAATAGGGACGAGATTTCCGCGTTTATGTGCATCAGTATTTAATTAGAGAAAATGTTGTTCTTTTGAATTGTAAAAATGTTTTGATTCACAGAACGAATGTTTTTCCTAACAAAATGCTGGTGTGCATAAACGTTCAAACCCTGGAATTTAAATTCATTCATAATATTAAATTCTTTTTAGCTGTCCAGCATTTTTGGAAACGTTTCTGGGTAGCTTTTTAAGTACAATAATCATTTTTCTGAAATCGGAATATCACCCTTTTGGATGGTACCGATTCTCAAGTAAATTCAAAAAACCTGTTTAACCATTAACGATCATAGCATTTTCATTGCTAAGATGTCGAAATAAATGAATGACACCAGTAATTAAGAACAAATATATTTCTAAATAAGAAAACGTGATTTTTCACATACAAAATAAAAGGGATATTTTTAGATAAAAATACCGGTGTCAGTGTTGCGTACCGGAATTAAAATTTTGTGGTTTCGTGACGAAACCAATGAACGTTAAAGGGTTAACCGACAATCATACAATGTTAACATTTATAAGAAAATTAACATTTTTCTGTTACAATTATGTGCACAAATTCATTTGTGTGGCTAAAAATCTGTATTTATGAATTTATAGAATCCGAAAAACCGTTTTCTGGGAACAGAGAACTGATTAACACTACAACACACGGACGGAGTCAATCCGACTCCAAACATGTGATTAAATTTACATTCGAACCAGAAAAATTTTCTTGCAATAAGTTTAAATCATTCAGATTTACATTAATCTTTTTCGTCGTACTGTACCCAGTCCGGGATATCTAATTTGAATTCCAAACTTGCAAACGACACCAATAATGTTTTAATAAAATTTACAATACAAACCACTTTTCAGGAAATCTTAATATATCAAAAGATTGTTTCTAAATTCCGGTGTCATTCGATTATTTCTCATTTTATTAACAGAATTCATCCGTGCCGGAAAGAGTTAGATAATTTATTTAAAAATTTTTGAATAAAAATTCTAGTGTAAAATATTATTATCAAATGTAAGATTTGTAGAATTTCCGGGTGTTTTAGTGTTAAAGAATTTTATGACCTTAATATAAATTATTATGAAATGTTACAAACTCTCTGGAAAGGTTATAGCCGGGTTTCCCAGTAAAATGTGCCCTTGAGTACACCTCATCGAGTCCTACATGGATCGATAGCCCATAAAAAGAAATTCATTTCTCCCCAGTTTTAAGTTTGTATCTCAAGACCATGGGGGGTAATGGCCCTAAATGCCTGTTTTGGAAAAGAGCGCATTGTGACGAAACTACTAAGCAGATTTCAACGAAAAAAATAAGGGATGTGAAAAACCACCTTACAAATGTTTGACAATTTTTTCAGATTTTTTTAAACAAAAGAACAAGTTTTCTAACGTTTTTCCTGTTTTTAAATGAACATTTTAATTAAAAATAAATTGAAATTTCTGAGTGACCACTTTAAGTTTTTTGCTTGAAATACTATGAGACATGATGAATATTAACTATCAATTTCAACTTTCTACGTATGGTGCATCGTATTAAAAAAATGCAAAATCATATTCCGGCGGAAATGTGGGGCGTGTCTTGGTCAAATCACCCACTGTGTTTTACTGAAATTTTAAACGCAAAATTTATCCTAAAGTTTTTCATTTTTTTTCGGGCGTCATACTTTTTCCCGCGTTAAATCCGAATTAGCAGTTTACTGGACGCGTTATTTCGGGCTTCTACTGTAGTTTCATATTATAATTAATTATTTTCTCCGTCAAAGAGATTTATATCACACGAATAAGAATACATTTTCCAACCAAAATTATCCAGGGCACAGCTGGAAAATAGGATCTCATGTTGTATATGGTAGCTAAGTTTATCATTATATTTTCCTATACCCAAAGGTATGAAAACATGGATAACTGGGAACAGAAAAACACAATGGTAAAATAAAGACATCCGCTAAAAAAACAAAGTAACAAAATTGTAATTTAACAAATTACAGCGACTATTTGGAAAATGATATTTTCAAAGACTAAAATTTTAAAGATTTATAAATAATTTCTATATTTAAATTAATAATAATAATAAACGTCATTTATAGGATGATCATAACGAGTCATATGTTACGTACGCCGTGCATTAAACATTAATATTCCTGGACCAATGATAAAAAAGTAACTTATAGATATACAACTTTAACTGTTTAAAGTGTGCATTTTTATTGGATGAAGTTAATCAAGCTGACTTCTCAACGCCTAATATTACGTACGACATGGATTAAACATTTATATTCCGTGACCTATCCGAAACAAATTTTAAATGAAATTTCGGCTTTACAAATTTCGGAACTGCAAATTTTTAAATTTCTGAGCATCGCACATTTTAAATTTTTGCACTGTTGCATAGAGAAAAAAATGCTCTTTTTTAATAAAATTTGTTTGAAATTTCCATCACAATTTGTTTTTTAATTATTAATTTTTTAAAGTGTTTTATTACTCTTTTTGTCATTGTGGCAGCAGAAGTATTCCATTTTTGGACATTAAACTTGGACCAATCAGAAAACGAATGAAATTAAAAATAAAAAGTATTCCATTAACCCATTAACGCCCGAATTATTTTCTTCGCTAAAATTTAAATTTTGTATTTCCCACCACTTTTAAAATCAAATTAACTTTTATCTAATTTTATCGAGGATTCTGTCTCGTGAAAGAAGGCATATATTTATCTTCCCCTTTACTGGTGGGAAAACCGCTTTCTTGCTATTTTTGTAACCGTCCTCAAAAGAGGACGCTGGGCGTTAATGGGTTAATGAACGTTAAACTTGGACCATTCAGGAAACGAATAAAATTAAATAAGTTGCTCGATTCAACCCATAAAAAGATTCAGATACATTTCAGATTTCCCAATTCTCAAGCAAGAACAGCAACTATTTTCCAAAAAGTTAAAAACTCCTACTTTCAATTGAACTTAACAACGCAACTCTGTGTTGTGTTTGTAATACTGTAGATTTATTTTAAGGTGAAAATGGATTTTACATTCCAGTAATAATGTTAGCAGCAATAATAACCCATTTTTTATAATTACGATTTGAAAAAAAAAGTAAAAGATAATTCATCTTTTCAAAAAACACTTGCTCTAGTATTATCCATTATTATCTTCTGTACGTTTCGGCTATTGGCAGCAATATTTTCATGCCCCAGTGTTGAACAGATTATACACATATATGAAACAATGCAATAAAATTTTACAATTTCACTGTTGATATTTCTAACTAAAAATTTCAGATATAGGTTCATTCTGATACAGTGCCTCCATGATTAGTTGTGGATGATCATTGTTTATGTATAAAGGGTGAGGGGAATTGGGGATAATCTCTCTTAATTTGAGTTAATGTGTTTTTCTCTAACAGTTTAATGATTTACCTGTCAGTCTTCTGAATTACAGGAAAGAAAAGATTTCTGAAATGTGTCAAGAAGCAGCTCGTTTGGGCTTGAGGAAAACCTTAATAAATGACTGACAATTAACCTACTTTTTATAAAATAGCTTAAATAATTATGATGTTTTTAAACTAATTTTCTTCGTTTATTCTAAACTACAATAATTATTTAATGAATCCTTATTTAATGCTGAAATATTTAGAATATATGCAATCAATAATGTTATCGGTGTGTACTTTCAGTCTTGCGAACGCATCGTAATTTTAAAATATACTATAAAATTATCGCATAAATATGTATGCAGTATTTTATAAATAAATCTTAATTGTAAAATAAGTATAATCTAAATATTTTGTAGAGATCGAGTCAAGCCAGATCTCACCGGGGCTGAACGTTTAATTTTTATACCCGGCCTCGAAATGCTCGCCCTTGCTGACTTCTAATCTACTCTCCATCGAATAAACAAATATTGTACGGGAGTGATGGCAAAATTACTTTACGCAAGCTTTGATGATGGAGCGCCATTTGGGATCAAATAAATCAAATCACCAATAAAAAAATATTGCCCAGTTAGCCCTTTCTGGCACACTGTGCCCGGTCTGAGCTACCTTAATTTTAATTCCAAATTTGCAAACGGCACCAGTGGTATTTTAATAAAATTTTGCTTTTATAGTAAAAGTTTAAATTAAGGCGTTCAAAATATCTAAAAAATTCTTTTATGAATTCCGGTGTCAGTCGATAATTTCTCATTTTACTAGCAGATTTGCTCGTGTCGGAAAGGGTTAAACTGCTCACAGGCGATTTGCAAAATTTCCGGTCTAAATTTGAAATTTCGAAATTACTTACTTCGTTTTTCGATGGACATTCTTTCAAAGAAATAAGGTATGGTATATACAGGGTGATTCAAATTAAAGTATCCCTGTTTGAGACGCACTAGCAAGAGAAGCAGTGGATGAAACGATTTTATATTTGGAGCATATATATATCAGACCAGAGAAAACTGATTGACGCAATAATCATTTTTAGTTCAAATAAAGGCCACCAGGGGATAAAAAGGCTCTGCAATCGATTTAAAATAACAAAAATGAAATAAAATTTAAGATTCCCACCACTATGATTTTAGTATTCTTCGCCTAATAAGTGCCCTACTAAAATTGTTCGCAGTATATACTAATAAAACCTAAAAGAATAATGCTACTGAAAATTATTGGTGGGAATAAGCAATTTGGCACCAACATCCTTAAATTTTTTTTCTTATCTTGAACCGATCGCAGCGCTTTATTATCCCCTGGTGGCTCGTTTTTGAACTAAAATTTTTTTATCGCACCGTTCAATTTCCCATGGTCTGATATGTATATCTTCCAAATATGAAGACGTTTCATCCACTGCTTCTCTCGCTAGGGTGTCGCAAACGCGTATTTCTAAATTGTGTTCGATTCGCCACTTTTGGCGAAAAACCTTGGCGAGAGCGGTTTTGAGATGCAAATGAAATATGGAACTCCGGTAGCTCATGTGCGCCTGCGCGTTCTTCCGCTGTTGATTCCGATTCGAAGGCAAGACGACGCTGTTGTTATTGCGTTTAGATTTTCTATTACGATGTTGACTTATTTTTGCGTCCGTTTTTAAATTTTATTTACGTTACACCTACTAACAATAATAAATAAATAAATAACGCTACTCATCTTTGTATTCTTTTGTGTGTTTATGCTGCATTTTATTTTATTTCCGAAGTAGCAGCAGTATTATAACAAGATAGAATCATAATATGTTTATATTTTACTTTTTGTCCTTTTATTCTGCAGATTTTTTTTTACTATAAAATATATTTTCACACATTTAATAAGTACATCTTTCAGTTAATTGTGTGCTTTGTTATCAATTGCAAAATAAAATATTTAAGTGTAAAATTTAGCATAAATATTTACGAAAATGTCTTGCCAAAAGACTAGAGCGAGAAAATTTGCCCCAAAAAATCTTTGAAAAATATGAGTTAAAAATTTTTTATTAGATATAAACACCTGTAATGATAAAAGTTGATAGTGTACTTAATTGCTATTTTTCAATATAACAACTTATGTTTTATAATATTAAAGGTAAAGTTAGCATCGAAATACAGTTGAATAAAACTTTTAAAAGTTGTGAAATTATTCCTTAAAATAAATTTTTTGGCTAATTCAGGTGTTGACATGAGAAAAATTGCTTGTAATATCATATTTATCATGAACTTATTTTTTGTTTATGGTAAAATGCTTATACATTAAATGTTACAGCAGCAAATAAACTATATATTTAATATTTCATACAAATTCTATCTTGAAGCAGTAAAAAAAAAGGATGAATTTAATATCTATAAAGATATATGTTGCTTACAGGGTTGGTTTCTGGAAAGAAATGGAAGAAATCAACAAAAAATTTATATATGTTTATAGATATATATATGTGTGTGTAAGTATATATGAATTGCCAAAAATTGTTCTAACCACCAAGATTCTTATTACATTTGTTTCATTTAAAATATAAACATTTCTTTCATTTTATTTAAAATATATTCACGTAGAATATACATACTGCAAAAATATAAAATACAGTAAAACCTCCTTAACGGACACTCCCGAATAGCGAACACCTCTATTTAACGGATAGTTTTTATATCCCCACTCCCAAAACTTAAATTTTTCTATATTTAACCTCTGAATAACGGACATTCCGAATAGCGGACAGTAATTTTGTCAAAAAAGAATGAAAAATTATTTTTTAACGAGGAAAAAAAGTAAAAATCCCCTGATTTTATTAGGGCAATGCATCACAAAATTTCTGATCACAGATAAATGTGGGAGTGAGCTGGAGAAAATCCCCACTCCCCCTACATTTATCTGTAACCACAACCTCCCCCCCCCCTCCTTCCCTCGGATGATTTGAGATTGTATGCTTTTAAGAAACAAAAAATGCAGTAAACAGTTATACATTTTATTTATTTATTTATTTTATTTTTGCAAAAAGATGATTCAAAAGAATTAAAACTATTGACAGAGTTAAAACTTCACATTGGAAAACAAATTACATGTAATCGCAAGTAAAAGCAAACTTTTGTAAAAAATTAAAAAGTAATAAACAAAGGATAATGGTAAGCACATTTTTTTTCAGTTTTATTGCTTTAAAAATTATTTTAATTTCTAGTTAATCATATAATAGAGGTTTTAGGATATTTTGAAATCGACTAACGAAACATTAAGCATTCATTAGCAATTTTTCTATCTCTGAGGTTTTCCCAATAGCAGACACCTCCGAATAGTGGACAATTTCTCCGCTCCCAAGGTGTCCGTTATTTAGAGGTTTTACTGTATATAACCTTTACACATTTCATTAAAAAAAACAAAAGAATGAAAATCAGAAATAATACTGTAAAGCAAAAGAATCTATTTCATCATCAAAATAATTTTTCTAATTTTCTTGTGTGAAAAATAAATCTGATACTGCCTGGATTAAAATGCTATTGGCGAGAAATAGGCTGGGCTACGTAAATGTGTGGAAAAACATTTCCACATAGTGGGTTTCTAACACATTTGTAAGAGAAATGGGGCAGACGTAATGCACCACGTTGGCTCAATTTTTTTCTTTTTTTTAAATATTGCTTTAAGTGTTGATATTTACAATTTATTTTGATTTTTATATTTATTACTATGTTTACTATTTAGAATTGCTTTTTACTTATCCATCATATGTAGTATAGGGTGTCTTGCAATCGTTTTGAAAATCGGAAAATTTTTTTTGACGGATTTACATGTTTTAGATACCGGAGATTCCGTTTTTAGAAAAAAAATTTTGCCGTCCGTCCGTCTGTCTGTAATTGCTCTATCTCCCGAACAAATTGAGATAGAGACTTGAAATTTTGTATGTACTTAGTATGTAAGAATGGGATGAAGCCTATTTAATATCAGTAACCTCGATTATCCGGAACTATTTTTCCAGACTCTCAAAAAATCCGTTCTGATGAAAGGTATATAAAAATTTTCGAATTTTTTTATTTTAAGAACTGGACGTAAAAGGCAAAAAAATAACACAAATTTTGCATAAAAAACGAAGTCGATCGGATTATTAGTTGTCGAGATATATGTAATCCTGTTTTCCAAATTCTTCGATTTTTCATGACCCTGTATTTCATTCAAATTTCCATTCACAGGTATATTTTTATTGGAAATGAGAAGCTTAATCCAACACAGTAAATCTTTAGTTAATATGATTATTATTTTTTGAGTAATAAGGATGTTTCTTTTACGCAATCTGGTACTAATCAAGTATTTTGGCGTTTTATATAATTAGTCAAAATTGGCTCATCAGCAATTCATTAATGGAGCTTTATTGTATGTTAAAATTATTTATTTATGCTTTTAAATTTTATTTTGGAGTTGCCATAGTGGTAAATATTATGGGGGCCATGATGGGTAAATATTATGGTGGCCCCCAACGACTAGTTTTAAATTGCAATTGTTATTCAACAATTTCTTTTCAACTCATGCACGTAACCAAGAGGGGGGTGCCCGTGCATCCCCTGCTCATGCAGATACAAGAAGGATTTTAAAATCGAATTAAAATAATTAGAACTAAGAAAATATTAAGAACAATTAACTATTTTTATTTTTCATATATCCTGTCATATATCTTTCTCATATATCACTTCTGTGGATAACAATCATTTTTCAAGTATTATGATGCAAAACTGATAATTAATATTTTCACATTACATGTGCACTTATTTATACAGATGTAAATTTTCCGGAAAAATATAAGTGGTGGAAAAAAACTGGTTTTTTACCAGTTTTTTTCGGAAAGAAACTTGAAAGTTCGAAAAATTGATTTTTCATGATTGTTTTTCTCAACTAAATTATATTTTCTCACAGAATTTTAAATAATAAACATTTTTTTTTCATTTACTTGTATTAAAAGAAAATTTTCACTTTATATTACAAAATAAAAAGAAAGAAGCAAAGCCTGCTTATAAAAATTTAGTTTTTTTTTTTTTTTTTTTTTTTTTTTTTTTTTTTTCACAGCCTAAGAATTTTTATTAAACACTATTGTTTGTTATATCATATCTCTGTTGAAATGATTTTTCAGTTACATGTTTAACTACCAATTGACCTAATGTAAAAACATGAGACAACATGCCTACAGTTTGGAATAAAATAAATTCTTCAGTGTAAAAATTATTTTGTTTCAATGGGGGGAGGGCGGAAGCAAATATTCTGGATTTTTTTGCTACTAAGTCATATTATAAAATAAAGTTACTATGGACACGACAAAGAGGGATAGGGTCATTGCTCCCTTAAAATTTGAAATATACGTATTTTTTCTCCTTTTTTCCGAGGGGGTGGGGGGTTAAATTTATTCTTTGTAAGTGGATTAAATTGGCTAAATATTAAAAGAATAAGGTACTGGAGTTTTTTCGTCACACTAACAGAGCTCTAAAACTACTGTGTAAGTTATTTTTTGTTAGTTATGCTTATTTTCTAACATTGTTCTCGTCTTTCAAATTGTCTTAATTCGCATGTCATCATTTGTTTAATATGATCCGAATTTAACTGTTCATAACTTTTTTACGAAAAGCTGTTTTTGTTCAAAATTTATGGTTCAAAATATTAAATATATAACATTTTGAGCAAAAACAATCTTTAACTAAACATGTCAGAAATTGCAGCGTAGCAAATGAGACGCATTCATACTATATAATGAATTTTCAGGTCCAGGTTAAAGAATTTGAACTCAAAATCTGAATCATTGGGAGTGGTTAAGTAGCAAACTGAACTGTGTTCAGAGGGTTAGTACAATAAACCTCTGGTCACAGTGCTTGGTTCTTTGAACCCCCATCTCTAAGCCTACTTTATTACCTAATTCAACAATTTGATCGTCCTTTATTTGCAATAGGGTAAAAAATTGCACTTTATATGTAAAATATTGCCATGAAAAATATTTTTTAGCAAAATATAAAAACATTGCAAGGTTTTGTGAATCACAAAATTTGGTGCAAAAGTAAAAAATCATTAAAAATTTCATTAAAAATCTTTAAAATTTGTAGGTTAAAAAAGGAACTATATTAGCTAAAAGTTTTAAACAAAATTTCTTTTGCACCTAATTTTAAAATTTAAATTAAAAAAAATTAATATTCTGCCATTTTGAAACAAGACGGCGGGTGGAACTGGCCAACAAACTTGGTCTACGCACCAAGTTTCATCCAAATCAGTGTATAAATACGCATGTTATCACACGACGAAAATCAAATCATTTCAAAATGTGAGCAACACTAGAAATTAAAAGTACTATAACTCAGACATTTTTTAAGATACAGACGAAACAAAAAAATACTTTGGAATCTTTGTATCAAGGTCAAATGCATAAAAAAAAAATCTTTTTCAATTTCTCACTTTTTTGTACCTAATTTCAAATTTTAAATTTTTTTTAAAAAAATTTAAATGGCCGCCATTTTGAAACAAGATGGTGGATGGAACTGATTAAGGAACTTGTTCCAGGCTTTATTATGTACTATGTACACACCAAGTTACATCCAAATCGATTTATAAATACGAGTGTCATCACGTGACAAAAATCAGATCGTTTCAAAATCTCAGCCATAAGAAAAATTCAAAGTGCTATAACTAAATCATTTTTTAAGATATAGACAAAGTAAAAAGTGTTCTGGAATTGATGTTTTAAGATCTAACACATAAAATAAAAATATTTTTCAACTTTTAATTTTTTTGCATTTTATATTAAATTAAAAAAAAATTTAAATGGCCGCCATTTTGAAACAAGATGGCGGATGGTGCTGGCCAACGAACTCTGTTGAGATATTTGTATGTACTATGTACATACAAAGTTTCATTCAAATCGGTTCATAAATACGTTAGTTATCGAATGACAAAAATCAGACATACCGTAATTTAGGGAAGAAACACCGCACCCTCTATTATTGACAGCATTTTGAAAAAAATCGGCATAATCGCCGCACCCGTCGTAAACACCGCAGTCAAAAGGAATTATTTGCCCTTATTAAGGAGGCAATAACATATTTTTTCTTGAATTTTTTTTTATATGTTGTTTACAATACATACTGTAAAATCTCGAAAACACTGCTTCCACTTTGAACAAATTTGATTTTTCAAAATGAAAAAAAAAAGAAATGAATCTTAAAAAATGGATCGAATAAAAAAAAAAAGGATGGAATTCGAAAAAAGCGAAACAAATCCAAAACCAGGAACAATTCCAAGAAAGAAAAGGAACGAGTCTGAGCAAAAAGGAACGAGTCCAAGAAAAAAAAAGAACAAATCCGAGAAAAAACGGAATGAATCCTATAAAAAAGGACAGATTTAAAAAAAAAGGATTTCAAGGAGGAAAAAAACACGTCTAAGAACCATTTTAAGAAAAAGGGAATGAATCGTCCCTTTTTGGAGTCGTTTCATTTCGAGACGAGTCTGAGGATTCGTTCCTTTAACGAAACCTTTCCGAAAAGGAAAGAATTTTTTTACCGAGAGGAATCATTTTGCAGTTCCACTGCCAGAATCGTTCCTTTGGAATCTTTCCTCAACATATGACACATCTATAATATCAATGTGTTCGTAAGCCCGCCACCATAAATATTTTTTCTTTAACAATAATAAAAAAGAAAAAAAATCCAAGCACAATTCCTTTCTGCGTAACTAACGTATCAATAAAGAGCAAATGATCTTAAGGCTCAAACACATTTGACCACTTCTTGAAGTTCGGTGTTGACTCGTTTGTTGTGGCGACGCACTGTTTTTTACCTTAATGAGTTTTGCAGGAAATGGACAGTTGTCCGCAAAAGAAAAATCTTTCCGGCAAGTAAGATGGATTGCTTATCCTAACGGAAATTGCAAAATCTTACACTTATTGTTGAATAAATAATTAAAAAGATTTTAAAAATATGAAAGTCATCATAAGAATGAGAACTGGAAAATCTTGCACTAACAGGAAATCGAAAATATCGGATGGAAAATACTGTAATTTTTTTAAATGAACTAAAATGTACCAACAAAAGAGACATTTTCAATTGTGAAATTCAGAAAAACTGGTTTTCGAATTTGTTTTTACAATGAAGTGCAATAAAAACAAGCATCTATTGTCCCTTCTGCTTACTCCAGTCACCAAATTTTTTGGAAAAGGGTGACTCACTCATGATGTATTGCATTTGTTGATTTACGATCGGTTACATCGCAAACGCGGGGAAAAAGAAAGAAAAAAAGTGTTTTTTTTTCTTTTGAAACACTGAATGATTTGCTCAAAATTTTCGTGAACGCCGCCCTGATATAAACGCTGCATATATGAAAATTTCAACTTTTAAAATCGTAAACGCCGCGGCGTTTATTCGCTAAATTACGGTATATATATATATATATATATATATGTCAACATTTGAACGGAGGGTGGTTTTGGTGTCTGGGGGTCATGATCGGTGAAAATATACCAAAATTTTCTGGAAGTGCTTTCCTCTGGACGGCTGCAATAGGTAGCTTTTTACTTTTTGTAATGAAAGCTACCGAAAAATGTTGTATGTCTTGAAAAAAAAAATTCTGATTTAAAAAAAAATTTACAAAAATCCAAACAATATTATTGATTTTTCAAAATAAATATCAACTTTCTATAACTTCAATTTATTTCTTTTACTGTTTAGTAAACAACAAATTAGTATTTAACAGTATATTGTATACATTGCAATGCATTTTTTAATGCATAAACATTGTGCTTTTTCATATTTTGAAGTTAATCCGTATTCATCAAGATTTTTTTTTTAATGCTTAAAAAATGATGGATCGAGATTGTATGTTATTTATAAATTATATAATATAAAGAAGTCAGTTTTTATATAAAAACAGAAGTAAATAGTATGTAAAAAGCAATAATATATACATATGTATAAATAACTGTATATATAAATATAAACAAACCTCACAAGGTTTCTTCTCATAGTCATTTATTATATCATTAGAAAAAAAAATTGCACTTTCTGAAGCCCTAATTGCATAAACCATTTTTCATAAAATTCCAAGGCACCAAAAACTATATGTACAAAACTGGAGGTAGAATCATACCAGATCCAGAATTTAATAAATTATAAAAGAAAATAGTTCAACAATATCATTAAAGAAAAAAAAAAACAGAACAAAATATGATTACCTTTTATCTGTTCATGTTATCATAAGAAATATTCAATATATGAACTTTTGAATGGAAATGCTCTGACATCTATATTTCTAGAAGTTATCCTTTTCAGTATAATCTTGAAATAGTTATGGAATTTTAAAATTTCTAGATATAAAGGAAATTGAGAAACTACTACCACTTATACTAATTTACAATTTTATGGAATTAAAATTCTCATACATGAAAATAATTTTCATCTAGAAATGACATTTTATAAGGTTTTGAACAGACAGATTTTTTGAGAGAGGAAAACTCGTAGTTAAAATCTATTAAAATCCAGCATCACTCATAAAACATGCCAACCTTGATTTGTTTACTTTTATTGCACAGTAAATAAATAAACAAATTCATAAATAACTCTGGGGGGGGGGAAGAAAATTTAAAAGATGTTATTAAATATAGGGTTAGGAATTAATAAAAGATGGGAGAAAGTGGAAACTTCATAAAGGAATATGAATACACACATAACAAAAACCATGTGTTATCAAACTACTTTTTATTCCAAACTATACTTATTACAAAGAAAATTTATGAAAAGTTTCAAAAAAGACTTCAAGTAAAGAATATAATTTTTGAGATTTCGATTACTCTAAATTTTATAGATGTTTATATATAGCAAAAATTGAAAAGTAAATAAAAATTAGACAGGGACAATCTGAATACAATTCCCATGATACTTACTACCTGTGAAAAAGTTTAAACACTGATAAAAAGAATTAAATAAAAATGAAAATAAATATTATTATACGAATAAAAATGAAATTAAATATCAATATAACATCAATAATTCTTTAGCAATAAAAAATCCTTATGACTATTAAACAAACAAGAAACAGCAAACAATAAACATAAACAAACAATGTGTAAACAGCGCCCCCTGGTGCTGCTTTAACATAACAATGATATAGGCACCAGCACCATCTATTGATGAATATTATTGAATAATATAAAATGGTTTCAAACTATGGATGTTTAGAGAGAAAAAAAAATCAAGCAAACAATAAACATAAACAAACAATGTGTAAACAGCGCCCCCTGGTGCTGCTTTAACATAACAATGATATAGGCACCAGCACCATCTATTGATGAATATTATTGAATAATATAAAATGGTTTCAAACTATGGATGTTTAGAGAGAAAAAAAAATCAAACTCAAATATTCAGAAGATTAAAAAATGAAAAAAAAAATATATAAAAAATGCTTATTAAAAAAATGCAAATGTCTTATCTTGAAAAATAATTTAATGTTCATAATATGTAAATTCTTTAAACAATTTATATTTTGAAGGATTTTACTAATTTCTCTTTAATATCTTTCAAAAAACTTATATATCTTAATAATATTGCTATCAAAAAGTTAAACAAACCTATCAAATAAAGTGTTTCCTGTTTAAAATTATACTTTGTAATAAAAATATTGTATAAGTATATATAATTCACATATATATATACATATTTACATATATACATCATAGGTACAGATTCATCGTAGACATGCATTTGTGAACTAGATTTGTGAACTAGACTATTCTTTTAGGCGGGATTTCAAAATTTTGGGTGTGAGTCCCTTCATCCTGCCTTGAAATTCAAGCCCTGTTAGAATTTCTGAGTTATTTGCTTATATTTTTTCTCATGTAAACAATTATTATTTTTATGTGTTTATTATACCAGAGTTTCCCCCAGAGGGTTTCAGGGGGGGTGCTCCGCCCCTACTGCCCTTTAGAGTTTAAAAAATAGCGCCCTTCTTGCCCCTCATCCAAAAACAAGCGCTCCTCTTGTCATTCATTCAAAAAAAAAAATAGCGCCCTTCTTGCCCCATATTTGAAAAAACGCAGCCCTCTAGCGATGATTCGAACAGACTATAGCACGTAAATTACACAAAAAGTCAGCGACAGAACGCAAAAAATAGCCTCATACGCGTCCCGTGGAACGGGTAATTTCGTCAGAAAATTGCTAAAAAAACAGCAAGTTTCGTTAAAAATTCGCGAAATAACGACTATTTTCCGGCAAGATTCGCAAAAAAATGGATAATTTCGTCACAAAATTTCACAAAACGAAAGATTTCCTCAAAAGATCATGGAAAAACGACAAATTTTTTCCAAAAATCGCTATGAAACGGAAAATTTTGTCAAATGAGTTGCAATAAACGGCAACTTTCGTCAAAAAATAGCGATAAAACGACTGATTTCGTCAAAAGTTTTGTGAAAAAAACTGCAAATTTCATCCAAAAATCGCAATTAAACAGAAAATTCTGTAGAAAGTTCCGTTTTTTCGCGATATTTTCACGAGATTTGTCGTTTTTTGCGATTTTTTAGCAAAATATGCCGTTTTTGCGAGTATTTAACAAAAACTGCTGTTTTTGCAATCACTTAATAAAATTTGTCTTTTTTTCGTTATTTTTTTTTAGCAAAATATGCCGTTATTTGCGATCTTTTAACAAAATCAGCTGTTTTTTGCGATCTTTTAACAAAATTGGCCCTTTTTTTGCAGTCTTTTAACAATATTTTCGTTTCATTGCGATCTTTTAGCAAAATGTACCTTTTTTTTTCTTTTTTCAACTTTTTGATGAATTTTTTTTTTCATGACTTTTTGAACAGCTAGATTCAACTCTATAAAAGTGCCCTTAAAAATGTAAAAAGTGCCCTGAAAAACATAAAAAGTGCCCTTTTCAGAACAGTAGCACCCTGCCCTTTTTTAAACCTGGGGGATTATACAATGTGGCCACTGGATTCTTTAGGTTTAGGAGCCATTGGCTCCATCTATATTTTGAGAATCTACACCTATAATATAAATGCAAACTACCTTTGGATTATATTTTATCTTAGAAGCTCATATAACAGTAAAAAATAAATAAAAATAATTCAAGATTTCATGTACTAATATTATACATTATTCAGTATACTGGAACATATAGTATTGCTAATTGACATATAGAATCCACAGAAGAAAAAAAAATCGCAACAAGATTAATTCTAGACAGGTTTCATTTCTACTAGGCTCCTAAGGCTGTTACAACTTTCTTTATACAGTGTGTGTTCTGAAGTGCATAGGTGTATTTTTTTTTTCTTTCAGGAAAAGATTTAAAATAGTCTGTAAAATTTCGCCCTCTTAATTTCTTTCTTTCACAAGTATGGGATACTTGCAGTAATATTTTTTAATTCTCAAGAAAAACCGCAATATTTTTTATTTTATAGTGAAACTATGCAAAATCCATTCTTCAATCGAACATGAAAAAAAAAACTAAAAAACAAACATTACAAAATCATTTATTTTATAAATATAGCATTATAAGAAATAATTTGATTCTCATATATTATAATGTACTGTCATAAATTCATAGATTGCAATAACTAGTGTAAGTGAAAAGCTTTAGGAAGAACCTTGTCAAGTTAGATATTTTTATTTTAGATTTCTATAATTTAAAATAATCCAAACATGTAAATATACAGAAACACCTTAACAAATACATTTTATTTCACTGATGTTGATGCATGTGATATATATCAGGATTTAAGAACCGTTGAATACATGTTCAAAGTTTAAAACATTAAATAGGGTATTAATCAATTTGAAAATCGTTCATTAATAATACAGATTTAAATTACTTTTATTTTGATGAATGCTGGGATTTGAATTTGAAATACATAAATCACAGTTTAATGTTATTAAATATGCACTAGAAAAATAATACACAGGTGTTTGGAATAAAAATCAACATAAATAGGAAGAAAAAGCTATGCTTACCAAACTTGAAACTGCTCTATTTTCATAGTGGTTCCATTAAATTAAATTTTACAGCAGATTATTTAGTGTTTGGCTAGCAAGTATACACCTTCAAAGCAGAAGAAGAAATTTCACTTGCTGCTTCAAAAGTGTCCCCAGCTGGCCAATTATTTCATAAATTGAATTTTAAAATGTCCGCACTTTCTTTAATATTGAAAAAATCTTACAGAAGCAATCGCTCTGTTTCACGAAGCACATGGCAACTACATAAATTAAAATTACAAAACTAAAAATAACTGCTAACTAAATTATGACATTTCCTTGGTTTATGCATAATAGAAAAAAAATATTTCATATACTACAAGTAAATCATTCAAATAAACATATTTTTAATATCTATACTATACATCTACAGGTATTTTGTGGTGTAAACAAACCTCGTCGAGCTTCGCATGCGCGACATAAGTTGCGCGAGTGAATTTGTATAACCCTATTGCTTTAGCACTCTCGCCGACGATTTTCGCCAAGGTGGCGAATCGAACACAATTTAGAAAATCGCGTCGCAAACAGGGATACTTTAATTTGAATTACCCTGTATATATCACACCTTATTTCTTTGAAAGAATGTCCATCGAAAAACGAAGTAAGTAATTTCGAAATTTGGAATTTAGACCGGAAATTTTGCAAAAAAAATCCTTACTGTAACCATTTAATCGTTGCGCCCGAGACAGTCACCGGCTGCAAGCTTCACGATTTTTATCTAGAATTGTTTGATTCTCACCAGTTTTATAAAACAGTGTAATTGGTTTCATTCTGTTACCATGTCTGTTACCCGTTCGTTCATACCATGTTACTTGTCATTAAATCAGATGAATATTTCTTTTTCAAAAAAGTGGTGGTAATATTAAATTTGAATTTTTAAACCGTAATTTCATGCGACCGTTAAGTGGTTGAGTAATCGTAAAATTTCTTTCCTTAAATAAAGCAAAAAGATTTTTTTAAATTTCAGGCATGAATACGGAATTTCTAAATAAAAGCTGCCAAACAGACTGAAAGAGATAAAATAAAAATGAAATCCGCCGGAGTAGAATGACGTTATGGGTCATAATAGGCGAATATTTGAAGGAAGACTTTTCAAATCATGCGTTCAAAAATTATTCGTAAATATGAACAAAAAATACCAATTCCATTTCAGTCAAATCACTACATACGTGAAGGAGCAAACTAAGAATGTAGAACATGATTATAGAAGACGCATTGAAAACGGGCAAAAGATATATCCATTAATACGCAGAGTACGGACAGAGCCTCAACTCGACTTGAAAAGAACGCCCTCGGTGGATCACTTAAAAACTAAACCATCGCGTTGGCGATTTTTATCCTCGTGATTTCTGTTCAACTGTAACCATATTCTCGCTTGGCACTTCTTGCTGAATGCTGATTTGATTATCTTTGCACACGTGCTTATGCTATTTGATCTTAGATTTCCGCGCTTATATTGATTCGTAATTATTACTGTTATTGTTCTTGAATTTTCAAGTTTAGATTATTAGGTCTTTATGTTAAGAAGAGACACATGTATTGTTTGCAAGACGAATACGTCAAAGTTATTTCATATTAAAATAATTCTTTCATAAATTTCAAAACAAGAAGCAGCAAGCCGTCGCTGTATTTTTTTTCTTTTTTCCCTTATCATTTGTCGCCAAGGAAGCGATATTTCGCCAAATTAGCAACCTCTCTTATGTTATGATCGTAGTTTAAGAGTCATCCGCTAGTATTGCTACTGTCTATGCGTAATCCCATGTTAAACAAGTTGCCATTACAGTATATGAAAGTTGATTCTCTGTTCCGTACTCTGTGCATTAATATAATCAAGGTTTGCACACTCCTTGGAATTGCCAAGGACTCTGGTACCAATATTAAATATAAGAAAATTAACATTTAATTTTTAAACCCCAACCATTCGTAGTCCCCACCTTCTTCACAGATTTTACGATATTTTTCTGCAGTGAAACACTTCGAAAATATTCTTAAAATTTAGTGGTAGAACTGTGCGACGCTATGCTTGAAGTAAACTTCTTCTCGTTTTTCGACATGCGGTCACCAAAGACAGCACGATACATGACATACAAGAGTTGAGAACAACAATACAAGACTCGTAACATAAGTATTTATTATCTATTACATTTATATCATACTTTTTCCGGTGTAAGTTAAAAAATATATTTTTACAGTTTTTAATGATACAAAATTGATTGATACAAAAATCGCAATGTATAAATGTGCCAAAGTTTATGAGGGTTGCTGCGGATGTTAGAGAATTACCCTGAATTAACACCCGCATGTACACCCGAGATTACGATAGGTAAAATAAGGCTAATTTTTTACATACAAACACTGGTATTTCGGCTGAAAGTGTAGCAACAGGATTAACCCCTTAACTGATTTACCCGTACGCCGTTCGGGAAAGACGAATTTGCTTAATTCATCATTTAAAGCTTTTTGACACCACTATTTTTTCTAAAGTATAATTTAAAACTTTTTACAGGCGGAAATTTTTAGACTAAATGTTACGAATATTTTATTTAAATAATAGTGGAGTGACTGTTCTGTTCAATTTATTGAACGGAAAAGAAATAACCAGTTAAGGGGTTAACAGTTGATAAGTTGACGATTTTTTTGTTTCTGATATGTCCTGTTCTTGCTTTCTCGCTGTAATGTAAAATATGTAGCAATCATTGGTTTTCTCATTTGTTTCTCTGTCTTCTGAAACATGACATACTGAACCTTATTGCAACTTATTTTAACCCTTTGAGGGGCAAAGCACTTCTGTTTTTAAATGCTGAAATGATTGATTGATACCAGAATTAAAAAATAAATTTATTTCAAAATAGATAAAATCCCCCCATCCCACACACACACAAACTTGAGTAAGTAAAAATCTTCATTTAAAATTTCTGGTGTCAATGTGGCACTTCGCAATTAAAATTAAGTAAGATATATTTTATCCCACCGCCTTTCAAGGGATTAAATGAAAAGTCAGACAAAAGTGAATGACGGGAATATTAAACCGGCACGGCAGTTTAAATTTCGCTGATAAATAATACCAACACTAACCCTTTGAGGGACAAGCAATAAAAATTTTGTGAAATTCTGATTTTCCATCGGAAGATTGAAAGAATTGTATTTCTAAATAAGGAACAGAAATGTTTCAGCTATTTTCCCTCAAATTATAAAGTTAAAACCTAATTTAAAGTTTCTGGTACAAATATTAATTAAATTTAGGTAGGATATCACATATGTCAAAGAACCTTAACCCTTTCCTGCGCAAGCAAATTCAATTAGTAAAATGAGACCTTGTCGATTGGCACCGGAATTTATAAAGGACTTGTCTAGATATTAGGAATTCCTTAATTTAAGCTTTCATTGTAAAAGCAAAATTATAGTAAAATATTACTGGTGCCGTTTGCAAGTTTGGAATTAAAATTAGGTGTTGCCGACCCGGCAACACTGCCCAAGAAAGGGTTAAAGGGTTAATGTAAAAAGCTCCTTTTAACCCTTTAACGTTCATTGGTTTCGCCACGAAACCACAAAATTTTAATTCCGATACGCAACACTGACACCGGTATTTTTATCTAAAAATATCCCTTTTATTTTGTATGTGAAAAATCACGTTTTCTTATTTAGAAATATATTTGTTCTTAATTACCGGTGTCATTCATTTATTTCGACATCTTAACAATGAAAATGCTTTGATCGTTAAAGGGTTAAAGACATTTCATTGCTGTGATTAGAACAATTCTCAGTCGGAGAAAATATTTTTCTAGTGAAGTCTGTCCATAAATAATGTCATGCATTTTTTCAATATTTTTGTTTTCCTCCCCTAGTTTGTCACAAAATGACACACTTCATAATACCACATTTCATTCCCTTGCCACATATCACACTACATTACATGAACATATACTTGTATTTCTGAGACGAGATGCTACCTTATGTATCGTATTCCAAATTTTATTTTTGAAATATAAGTAAATCTGTTTTAAATGATTGAGCGTAACAATAAAAACTATTCATGTACTTATTTTCCATTAATTAAGATTTAGGTATGCATCAAAAAACCCTATTAATATACAGTAATAATAAAATATTAATATGAAAAGGCAATTGATAATAGTAGTGTTTTTGGGAATTGAATTCAATATATTTGATTTAAAATCTTACCTTTACTTTATGAACACAAACTTGAAAATTTAATCTGCTGAATTTTTAATGCTTTTATTTTAACCAAAATATGTGATGTCACATTTTTTCGTATCCCCTCTCTCACCTCGTCATCACAAAATTTCACAATTTCACGAACCTCCTCGCTCTTCTCTAAGCGTGACATCATTTATGGATGGCCCCTAAACAGGGTTTATACGCCTCCTGAAATTTTTTACAAGGAACTCTTCTGTGCCAATACTTTCCTGTTCAAAATTCCAGTTTAAACAAGGCGCTTATTTAATCTAGATTTATTCTTCTATAAAGAAAAAAAAATTATATATTGATACATCTTCTGGAAAATTCCCTGAAGTGTAAAAAACCTGTTTAAACATTGTTGGCTTTAAAAATTAAATGTCAAAATTTCAGATGCTTTAAGAAGTTCGCAACTTTTATCAATCTCGTAGTTTTTCCAGTTTCACTTGCATTTCAACAGTTGTACTTTCCAGCTCAAGAAATCAAAGAAATGTAAAAGCACGATCTGACGTCATTGCATGAATTGCGATTGAGTATATAAAGGTATTTTAAATTGGTTTGACGTCATTATGTGATCGATGTTCGGCCAATCATAAAATTGTTTTTCAGAGATTTTTCGCTGTCCCGTTTCTCCCACCTAGCTGAAATAATACAAATTTAATATATGATTTTCTTTGCTTTTTAAGACATTGGCCGAAGATCGAAGGTTGGTGTTTTTCTCAGAGCTGTTTTCTTATGCATTCATTTAAGTACTGCCGGTATGTTTACTGTGCGTTATAGAGGTGCAGTTAATAATTAGTTTCAGTCATGTTTAATTATTTTAGCATCAATGTTAGTTTAAATGTTTTTGTGTTACGTGGAGATTGTGATGTTAAAGAAAGATTGTGATGTTAATAAAAAGATGTCTCCAAGAACTTTTGCTTATCTCTAAGACTTCCACTACATAACTCTGCTAATTTACAATTAAGTTTAAATTTATGAGAGGAGGGGGTCATCAAACATACGTAATTTTTCAGTCATATGCAGGAATATAAAGTAATTTCTTCGAAACATTTTCAATTTCCAAGTTATCACCAGGAGCAATTTCGAGTCTTTTTTAGATTTTCATTCGTTTAGTACTAAAATTCGATTTTATTTCTTCAAAGATTACAAATATCTAAGAAGATTTGGGTTATTGTTAAGCTGATAAAAAGGTCAACAAAATTCAACATGTGAGTATTTTATTACGAAATAAAGTAATTGTACAAAAGAACTCTAATTTTGCCTGTGTAAAAATTTTAAGGTCAGTAAAATAAATTTAATACAATAGCCGAAGAAATAAACATTTAATGTATTATCTATGAGTATTATCTATAATTAAATTTAATAATTCGTTTAATATTACTTATGAGTTTACTAATTGTAAATATTCCATTATTTCATCATTCCTCATCATTTTTTTGGCACAGTTAAGGATTGTTTTAGTACTATTCATCTTCAATTGTAGATCTGAGTTCTGAGGCTTAACCCTTTCCGGCACGGGCAAAATCTGTATCAAAATGAGAAATAATCGACTAACACCGGAATTCGCAAACGAGTTTTTTAAATATTTTGAATTCCTTAATTTAATGGCCTTTTATTGTAAAAGCAAAATTTTACTAAAATATTACTGGTGTCATTTGCAAGTTTGGAATTAAAATTAGATATCCTCGACAGAGCACACTGCGCCGGAAAGAGTTAAGAAAAATGCCTTTCATTTTTATAAACTCATTTTATTAGATCGCCCATAAGTTATTGATATGATTTAAATCAGGATTTCTGAGCGGTAATATCAAAACTTCAATATTTTTCTTACAGGACAAAAGATTTTTCTCACGACTTGTGTGGATAGGTGTATTATCTCGCTGTTATATCCGTTTTTTTTTTCAGAAGTGGTTCAACAAATGTAAGATGGTCAGAAAGAGTTTGTATATGTGTCTTTGAATTAAAATTTCCTGAAAATATACAAGTGACACAACGTCGTTGAATGAAAAGCAGCTTCCTGTTACGATGAATCTGCCACCTAACTGGGGACTTAATAAAAATTCTTTTTCTTTTCTTAAATCCTCCCAATGATATTTCCTGGCCACCAGAACCCTTAAAGTTTCATTTCTTTTCATCAGACAAAATTGCCTGGAGCCAATTTTCATACCAGAAATGAAGCTTAAATGATTAAATTATTAGTTCTTAAAATATCAGGTAGGTGGCGGAATCATAGGGCTGCATCATATGGCTGCATTTCAATCAACGACATGGTGTCACCTGTGTATCTTTCAGTGATATTTTACTCAAAGACATATATACAAACTCTTTCTGGCCATCTTTCATTTGTAACAACACTTTGGCAGGAAAACAAACGAAAAATAACAGCGAAATAATGCGCCTAACCACACAAACCATGAGACAAAACTTTATCTCCATAAGAAAAATACTGAAGTTTTGCAATGGCCGCTCGTAAATTCTGATTTAAATCCTATCGATAACTTAAGGAGAGATGTAGCAAGACGAGTTTATAAAAATGGAAGACATTTGCCCTTATCATCAAAATACAGATCTACGATTGAAAATGAATAGCACAAAAACAATCCCGAACAGCGACAAAAATTAATGATGTCGAGGAATGATGGAATATTTATAATCATTAAACTCAGAGATGAGAGCATAATATATTAAATATTTGTATATTCTGTTATTCTATTGAATTTTTTTTTTTGCCGTTCATAAAGTTTTCATACAGGCAAAAATAGTGTTTTTTATTTTTTGTACAATTACTTTATTTTCGTATTAAAATACAGTTGAAATTTGTTCACTTCTTTTTAGTTTTTGAGCTTCATAATACCAAAATGTTAAGGGGAGACATCAATGAACTTTTGAAAAAAATAATTTTTGATTTATTAGCTTTAAAAGTTTTTTATCTTTCTTAATTCTTTGATGAGTCCATTTTTTCTGACCATTAGAAATAAGCGCGAAAATTCAAGAAAATACACCGACTTGGACACAACATCTATTCAGATAAATTTTATCCTAACATTTTATACTTATTACTATTTTTAAATTCAACCGTCATTATTTTATTTAGAAAATATTTTTTGTAGTATGCTCGTATTCTCAAAGTACAAGTAAAAGCCATTCGTATAAAAAAAGTGGTACTAATTGAATACAATTCGTGTAAGACCTATTGGTCGGAAAATCTCGTGTAAAGTGGCATAGAACAGACCATGGCTCTATGTCACTATATTTACTCAATTATATGAAATAACATTTCTGTTAAAGTCTTTATAGATACTATAATTCATGTTTTCGATAAAATTGTGCAAGAACTAAGTACAAGTTAGAAAGTGCCTAACTTTTTGTCTCTCCTGAAAAATCGTACTTTACGAGGAAAAAACTCATTATTTTACAAATCACTCAAGCAATTTTGATAATTTTTCAGTGTTAAAATGTAAATGTCAGGTCATTTATGACTTACAATTTTAGAAAACTTTTATTAATTTCAGGAAAAAAATTTTGAAGTATGGAAATTTAGTGAAAAAGTGATATTCCTCTAAAATAAAAAAAAATTAGTAAAAAAAAACTGTCTTTCATAAATCGTTTTTCATAAACCAGTGAATATGGATTCAAAATTTAAGCAAAATCGGTTTGGTGGTTTCCGAGGAAACCAGTTTTAAAGTTGTTTGGATAGCACATGGACTTCCCTAAACATTTCACCGTAGAGTTAATCTTTTTCATTTAAAATCTCTTTTTGAAATGATAAATGTAATCCTTTTCTGTGGTCCCTTCAACTTCGAACTATTCAAGTTTAACTGTATTTATCTACAGCCGAAGAAGGATTATTATTCGCGTTACTGTAATCATAACCACGTTAATCTGTTATATTCTTAGTTTATTCGCTTAATTACAAGCCATTATCAAAGACAGCTTGTTTACTAGAACTTTTCTCGTCCACCGTGGAAATTATAGCTCAAAATTTCTGCCAATATTACTTAAATATTTTCTTTAAATATTTATTGGTTTCTAACTAATTTTCAACGAATTATTGCGACTTGAAAACATTTAGATACGAGTTTTCTTTTCATATATTATCGGTAGAAATATTATTATTTCTGTAACATCTAATAATTCTTGTCCATCATCAATTATTTTGGAAAATAATATTAGGTTAATAAAAAGAGGAACAACACTTTTTCTTTCGCTTAAACGGAAAAAGATATATTCACCAAGGTTATGATGGATTGATGCTGTGAAAAGGAAAAAATAGATATTAATGGATCTTAACAGAAATCGGAGACATTTCCGTAAGAATGTTAATTGATATTAATAAATTTGAGTAGAACATTATTAACCAGTTAACCGCATGGTAGAATTCTTACTGTAAATAGCTTAATTGAATAATTAGTTTGTGATGTATCTAATTCATTAAATAAGATAAAAAACTTCCAAATTTTAAGATTTTATGTTTTTACTAAAAATTAATCGAAATGGTTACCCCGAAAAACTACAAATTTTGATAGTTAACAAACAAAGTTTTTAGCACTTTCCAACAAAGTTGAAAAGTGCTTATGCATTCTGTTTGTCTGGCCGTCTGGCCGCGCTCTAACTCACGTAAATATACTCGGATTGCCAAGGAATTTTTCGACGTTATTTAGCATTATTCTAGCACAAAGCCTATTGAAAATGAAGTTTCTACCATGATTAATTTATTTACAGGGACAGTCAAAAGTTTTCCATTACAGTACAGCCTATGGGGAAAAATCGTTTCAAATGAATTTTAACGTTTATAACACTTTCCAAAATTTTAAAAAGTGCTTGTGCATTGTTTGAAAAGTGCTTATGCATTCGGTTTGTCTGTCCGTCTGTCAATCTATCCGTTTGTCCGCGCTCTAATTCCTATTAGTATACACGAATTGCCCTGAAATTTTTGTATGCTTTTGATCCTAGCACGAACCCTATTGAAAATGAAGTTTCTACCACGATTAGTTTATTTACAGGAATAGTGAAAATTTTTCCATTACATTATGACCTATGTGGAAAAATCGTTTCAAAGGCATTTTAAAGATATTACACCCTGTCAAACATATTAAATTTTACCTGCATTTAAGAGGTGCATTAAAATATGCATTCTGTAAAATATGCGGTAAAAATATAGCTATGACATATATATATATAATATATAATATGACATATATATATATATAATATAGCATTTACAGGGTCACACAAAAGAATTCCATTGAATAATGGTAAAGAGGGGGGGGGGGAATAGTGTGCGACATTATATAAAATATATTAAATTGTTTCATGTATAGCAAAATTGTTGTATGTCACAGAGGCTTAATATAAACTATACAATATTTCTTGCATAATATGAAGTACAGCGCCTTTACAGGGACACACAAAAGTTTTCAAATATTACATTCCTTCCGAAGGACTGTATATGTTTCCGATGATAGCTGATGGATAGTTGTAATGTATTTTAATTATGATATACACTTTTAAGTTTCACTAAATCTTTGTACATCATAAGGATGTGTATAAATGTTATTGTTGATATACAGGGCTACCCAAAAGAACTCGCCAATGTTACTGAGTATGAGCGTAAATTACTTAAAGGTGGACATTAAATAAGGTATACATTTTTAAGCAGAACTGCATTCAATTTACACAGAATATAGATAAAATGATATACAGGGCCACACAAAGATATGTGTACATGGACACCTATGAATGATAACTTATAACAATGTGATTTCAGTTGTTTTAAGAATATTTTATTTTAAATTGAATTTTAGCTTCTTACTGATGTGTAATAAAGGTACAAGGTAAACTACAGGGCTGAACAAAAGTTTTGAAGTATGTTTCCCATTCATTAGTACAAATTGCACAAAAAGAAATTTTAAACTTTTTTTTTGCTAAACTAAATTTTCCCATTATGTAATATGTATATCAACTGACAGATCAAATACAGGGCTATTCAAAAGTATTGGAAAACATATTTGACTATATACCCTTATTTCCATAATTAAAGAAGTTTTGTTAAAGATTTCATGAAGTGTTGGAAAATGCTTTATAATGTATTCTTAACGCGTGATTTTCTTACTTGTTTTAAATCAGTTGATTTTTTGTTGCAAAGAAAATTTTAGAAAACTTTTAAAAGAAAGAAAGAGATATATACATTATACTTAACAATTTACATTACGTTTACAAAAACTATAATTGGTGATATTGGAGAAAAAATATATCAATGCAATTTTTAACAATGCGCTGTTATATTTCACATTAAATGTAACAGCAACGGTTCATTTGACACCGGACTTTAGAAACAACTTTATAAGAAATTATGAAATTATTAATCTAAGCTTTCATTAAGAAAAAAAAATTATTAAAATATTCTTGGTGCCTTTTACAAATTTGGAATTAAAATTAGGTGTTCTCGGGCGTGGGATTACTGTGCTGGAAAGGGTTAAAAGACTACTTATGTAAATGTTGTTGGCGTGTGCCCGAAAAGCAAGAGGGGTGCTGGAGCTTCCACTGGACCACACCAAGAGGGTTGAAAGTCACCACTTCAGCAGAAGAAGATGTTCGGCAAAGTCTCAAGAGATGGCAGCGCTAAGCATTTCTCCCCGCCTCCTCAATTTCGATTTGTCTCTGATGGAAGGGGGGGGGGGGGTGAGGGGTTTTTTTCCTGAGATCAATACAAATGGTAAATACGACACACATCACAGGACTACATATCACAGGACTCACATACCACATGACACAGGACTTTCAGAACCCCTTTATTTAATGAGCGCGTACACGCGTACACTCGGTGATGTCGAGCATCGAACCCGGGACCTTTCAGTCTGGAGTTCGTTGCTATGACCACTAGGCTACCACAGCCTTTTATTTATATTAATAGTAATGTTACATACACTTCGCCTTCCTTTTAGAAATTTAATGATCCAGCATCTCACAATGGAATTCATGCAATGAAAAGCCCCCGGATACCCCTTTCTCTAAATCTCGAACCATTCAAATTCATCGAAATATTCAAATGGCAATGTCTTATTCGAGATAGATTACATAACAATGTATTATTGTTTTATTATTTTAGTGTATGATTGTTTTCGCATGATAGACTTAGGGAAGCGATCAGCACGTAAGAGACGGAATGTGTCTTTATAAAGTCAGGTTTCAAAATGCCTAAGAAGAGATAAAATTATGCCAAAAAAATTTAATAACAACATAAAATTAAAGAACCGCGAATGAACTTTATACATTTTCATCTGGCACAAAGAAAACTTTTTAGTAATTTAAAAGCAAAGAAGAAACTGAAAGAAAATCGCAGAGAAATAAATGGCGGTGATCTTATAATATGGCGAAAAAAAATCTGACAGATTATGTATGGTATCACCAATTATTTCTGGCATTTATACGCATTATTTTTGATATAGAATCAATTAAATTTTAAATATTGAATTATGCTGGGGATACTTTGGACTTAGTTAATACTTTTTTTGGTATTTCTACTAATCTTGAAAGATAGAATTCTATGGAACCACGTATTTAAAAAACATTTGTAATAATCTTCTGTTCCTTCATTTATTAGCCATTTGAAGTCATTAAACCTTAAAACCTGTATTTATACAAAATCTTTTTCTTATTCTATTCCTCCCCATGTTCTCTCGACTCCCCCAGCTAACCAGAAAATCTGTGTACTTTAAAAACTTTATTCAGAGTCTACGTTCCTTGTTAACGCATAACTTAATAATTTATAATTTGTTGAAATCAAAAAATATTTCTTCAGTTTATTATTTTCAGCGGCGGGTAAAAAAGAACTGCAACACTTGTGCAAAACAGAAAACAGTGCTAATAATATATTTTACGTTTGAGTTTCATGTAAAGACGATGTCGTCACATTAAAATAAACTTATAGCATTAATTTGCCATAAAATTTAGTTTTTTTTTTTAAATTCTGATGAATAACTTTTCTAAAGGAAAAATTATTCATCAGGAAGTCACTATTTCATCAAAATATGGGAAACAAGTATTTAAACACAAATGCAGTAGATAATAATATATATCACATAATGAGTCATAATATATGAATGTTTGTGTGGTCAAAACATCTAAAACGATCACTTTCATGTGTTTTAGATTCTTTGAGAGTGGAAATGTCTGGCATGGAAGAAATCTTCTTCCGAATGGATTGCTGCCCGATTTCATGGAACAAAACAATAATTAAGGATGCCACAGGCGACTATTTTTATATTTTGTACGCACCAGTATATTATTAGTATAAATATTGAGGTACAAATCAACAAAAGTTGCAAAATATGTATTAAAAATTTCTTTTTGGCGAAAGTGGTGTCAGTTAGAATTAAGAAATAGTCGCCTGTGGTAGCCTTGCCTAATAATGCTTTCCTTTAGTTTAATCTTGGTTGCCTTATTATTGGCTATTTTAACACTCATAATAATCCAAAAATATTGAACTGGATTGAGATCATGATTATTCACTAGTGAGCCCATGGCTTTACTACCAGTTTTCTTTCTTTTTTTTCAAACAGTCTTGCACCTAAAGTGGGGATATAGGTAGAAAATTATTGTATTAATTTATGTTATGTTGTGGAGATAAAAACTTGCAAATGATACAATACAATCGTTTATGAATAAATTCTATTCTACTTACCAACTTTGCTGTATGACAAAGTACAAAGAATTGTTAAAAAATACATTTTCCTGCACTTTCAATATTTTAAGTAGCTGATTTTAAGCACTTTTTTAAAGTACCAGACTAAAACTCACGTTAAGTAATTTTGTAATTTTGAAAAAAAAAATTTAAAAATATGTTTTGCTTATTCTAACAAATTATCGATAGTATTTTTTTATGTAATTGTGTTTGCATTGTTTCAGGAGCAAAGTCCTTCTGTTGCGAAAATGTTAAAATAATTAAATAGCGCTAGAATTTATTTCAAAAGTATTTAAAAATTAGTAAAAACGCTTCCTAGAAAACTTATGCTAGCATTTTTTTCTTCAATTTGCGTATCATTTGGAATTAAAGTTAAATAATTCTCAATTTTTAAGCAGAGCTCTTGAAAGGGTTAGAAACACTCCCCTCTTCGTGAAAAAGTCATTCGGATATAGCTTTCTTAGTTACGTTTATCAGTTCTATGCATCCTACTAAAATACTACCGTGACATTATTCACCATGCTATCACGAAAGACAGCATGGTACCTTGATTATTTGAACTTTTCCTGGACACACGATGCTATAGGCAAATATTTTTTATGTTTTGTACTTATGACATACTTTTTCTGGTGTATATTAAAAAATATTGTTTTTCTATTTTACTTTTAGAGATGTATATCATTTTCCGTTACAATCCTAAATAATATATAGTGTCTGCATTAACAGTGGATGAAACAATGACATTTTTCGGTCAATGTTATTCTTTGAAAGCTATGCGACAGCGCATGATTATCTGCATTTGCTGTCTTATGAAGCGTGTTATATGGAACCTCGTATGAACTTATTTCGAAATTTTCGTTTAATGCTAATAAAATAGAACTGCAAAGCGATAGTTTCATGTTCGCTGGTGAATAAAGTCCTGTAAAAGTCAAAATTCTTAAACTGTAAAAGTCAAAATTCTTAAACTGTAAAAGTCAAAATTCTTAATAAACACACATCACTGCCGTACCCAGAACAATTTGACTGAGGAAGAAATGTGAAAAATGTCTAAATGTTTTTGTTTTTTGAATGTTATGCGAGTATTCTGAGAACTTTTTTCTTTTTTTTTAGATTCATTTATTTTAGACATTTTCCGGGATAGGTGAATAGAGAAATTTTTTTCGAGACATATTCATTCCGAAAACTTTCATTGGTTCAGCAAAAATTGCCTTTGTTAATTTTATTTGGGTGTTAATGAATGTTTGATTTCTTTTTCAATAAATTGGGAAATTAATGCATTTATGTCTTACATTTTCTTATTATTCGTGATGAACGAAATTAATAAATTATATTTTGTGAAATGCATCGAATAGGATTTTAAATGTTTTCCTTACCGCGATATACAAACTATTAAAACCACTTCAATTTACATGTAACTAAATAATTGATTGTACAGTATATTATAGATTAAAATATTATGAATTCCTTACAAATAACCTTACGGTTTCATTACTAATTACAACCTCATTGTATACGAATGATTTATCATGTTATAGAAAGACTTCATTTGTCAATTTAGGAGGCAATATCAAGCCCGCTCTAAGACGATAGTCAGCAATACGGGCTACGTGGTACAGGTCTTAGTCTTTATCCTGTCCTTATCTAGTGAAAAATCTAAGCGATGGACCGAACTGAAAACTGTCTACAGAACATAACTAGTATTTTGTAGCATTCTCCAGGGATTTATTCTAATTTAAATAGTGTAACGTCATTAAAAGATACAAAAAACGATTTTCCCAATGAACCATAAATTAATGCTACTTTTGAGTGATCTTGTAAAGGAACTATAAGTAATAAGCATTCGACTTTAAATATCGAACATGCCATGATAGAATTTTTTTACCATTTACATGGACACTATTGACGAGAGCTAGATCAGCGACAGACGGGTAGTCGGACGGGCAAACTGAATTTACACTATGTATTCACTATGTATTTATTAAAAATAAATAAATCTACATATTTAAGAGATTGGAATGGAATTACCCGATAATACCGATTATTTTGCTGAATATACTTCACGAGTGCAATCTTTGTTGAAGATAGGACATGAAACTGCAATCCCCAAAATATACTTGAATTTTTCTTTACATAATGTACACCATTCAAAGAAATCCACTTAAACCACTCAAGGGCAAGTTACATTTATTCATAAAATGCAGAAAAGAGTGATTTAATATGTAAACTAGAATCAAAAAATAAATTTGCTATAATAAGCAAAAACTTTTGTTCACATATGTAATGAAAGGAAAATTTTCATTCCGTTATCTTGGTGCGTATGTGGCATTTAAGAATAAGAGTTAGGTGGTCCAAAAAATGAATCACCGCCATTGAAAGAAATAAAACAGTCGATTTTTCTCGTTTCGATTACATCTTAACTACACCGATAAGCTTAGAGAATAAATACAATCTAAATTTGCCTTCAATTCACAATGGCCTGTTCAAATATTTCGGAAAACATGTAAGATCCATACATGTTATAAAATGTAGCTAGTAATAATGAAATACTTTGTAATCATCAATTTATCACAGAATTTCGGAATCTTTGGATAAAGCAAATAAATCAGGTATGTTAAAATAAATCAATACAACAAAAAAATCAGGTTAAGCTCCGTCAAAATAGTTATCAATTCCATTTCACTTATGTTGTACAGAGTTTAAAATTGAATACGGTGAAACATTTCATAGTGTATTTAAAAAGAATCAGTTATCCAATAAGCTTCATAAACACACGCAAAACAAAACGAACTCGAAAAAATAACACAAATGTTTTTTTTCTCTTTTCTTTCCAATATACGATTTCTTTTCGAAGTACGGCGAACAATTTTTAAAAGTCAAAATTATATTTTTTTCAAGTTTTCTTTCGACAGAATATTTCTTGAATTATTTTTTTTAAACTGTATTTTATAGCAAGCGAAAAAAGTTAAGCAAATAATTGTTCTTTAAAATACTGTTTTAAAAAATTACAAATGATTTTAATCTTTTTTTTTAGTTTTTAAAATGCATTTCAGTGCGAGAAATAACATTTTTTTGCGATTGCACAGTTGTTATTGCGTTCTAAGTGCTTTTTTCATGTTTAGTTTTAAACAAGTTGGAAATTGCACGTGAAGCGTAGCAAACGAGGTGCGTTCGTACGATAACGAAGTTTTAAAAATATTACTCTCATATATCAATCTCATAAAATTATAAATAGTGAATTACAGTTAAAACGCTCATCAAACAATGTTCTCCCTGTACCATTATGTAATGGAATACTTTTGTGTGGCAATGTAAATCAATAACAAATGTTCTTTGCATCACAAATTATGTAAAATGTATATTATAATATGTACTTTATAGTTGCATATAAATTTTATTAAGTTCGAATGAGTGCAACAACATTAAAATAAATTTGAAACTTTTTCCCCATTGACTATAATGTAACTGAATACTTTTGATTGCCCCTGTCATTGATCTATGCACCCGATTATCAAAAAATTTGAAATAACTCGACAAAATTATGTAATAACTATGTATTTTAAATTTCAAACGATTAAAATGCATTTGAAACTTTTTTCCCCATTGACCGTAATGTAATGGAATACTTTTGATTGCCCCTGTCATTGATCTATGCATCCGATTTTCATAAAATTTGAAATGACTCGACAAAATTATGTAATAATTATGTATTTTAAATTTCAAACGATTCGGTTGGGTAGTTTTTGCGTTGTTATATGCGGACAGACAGACGGACAGACAGACAGACGGATGGACTGAGCGACAACAATAGGTGCTACGTATTTACATAATTACGAACGCACCTAAAAAGTAACAAAAAAGTTGAAACGATGTCAAGAGGGAACAAAATCAGTTCTTGTGTATCACAGCAGAAATGCAAAAAATGCAGAAAAAAATATGGATTGTGTGGGAATGTAAATTATTCTATCCTCCAAACCTCACCTTAAGCTAAATTTTTAAGGGTTTTATGCTTTCTTTGAAGTTTTCTTTCCTGCATGTTGAGGTAAGTACTGTAATTTCACGTCATAATATACTGATGCAAAAATTTTCTTTTGCCTATTTAGCGAAATTTGCTCTGGTCGAGATGTTACACTTTTTCAGCGGTTGAGCGGTATGTTTCGAAAAAATATGTGTAATTTCAAGTCAAGGAGATGCTATGGCATGAAAAATAGTAAATAGTGATAAAATATCTGATTAAGAAAACGACATTTTACGAGATAACGAAAAAGTGGAAAGTACAGTTTATGGAATTTTTCTTTTAAGATTAAAGAAATAAATGAAAATAATGCGAGGCAGACAGAACAATGAGCAATTAACCCTTTAACGATCAAAGCATTTTCATTGCTAATATGTCGAAATAAACGAATGACACCGGTAATTAAGAACAAATACATTTCTAAATAAGAAAACGTGATTTTTCACATACAAAATAAAAGGGATATTTTTAGATAAAAATACCGGTGTCAGTGTTGCGTATCGGAATTTAAATTTTGCGGTTTCCTGGCGAAACCAATGAACGTTAAAGGGTTAAAATAAGCGAAAGTTTCGATTAAATAAAGCGATTGATAAGCATCCTTTTTAATATTTAAAAAAATTCGAATTTGAAGTAAAGAGTACCTATTCCATGGATTTTTCTTGCGCTGCCATTTCAAAACAAAACTGTAATTGTATTTGAAAGCAAATATATATAAAATAACGGTTTTGAAGCGAAAATTTTTGCGCGCATAATAATATTTTAAAAGTTTAATAAATCTTGATTTAATCATGAACAAGCTATTTCAGGAAATCTTTTTTCTATAAAAACTGTCGAATGAAAAAAAATTCACTGTCACAATCTAATTTCCGAATAATATTTTTTTATTTATTTGATCGAAATGCTATAACTCTAAGAACATTGTAAACTAACAAAAGCACCCTGTATTAAGAAAGATTTGCTAGTAAGTAAATGTGTATGACAGCTATTCATTTGTGATTATTATGTGTGAGCAGTATTGGTGTTTAAATAATAAATACTGAGAAAAGTTTATTCATGTCTCTTTTATTCATTTCTGCACGACAGATATACACAAAAATTTGATATTTTAGCATCAAGCAATATATAAGTATTTTTATTAATCTGCCCCCGGAAAAGTTATTTTGTAATATTAATACATAAAAGTAATTTTCAATCTACGGATAAACTCAGAACCATTATCAGTTCTTCACGTAATCATGCAGTTCTTCATGGCTGCGTGAATGATAATAAAGAAAATATCTGGCCAGAACCATCAACGGGATTGTGAAGGAAAAGGAGGAGATGTGTATTGGCGCTCACAGTGTGGTATTTCGCTCGAAAAGCTGCCCAAAAGTCAAAATTTAAAATTTCGCATTTAGTTGATCGTTTTCTGGTTGTATAAAAGGACTATCCTGTGCATATGATAACGGGTTCATTTCTTTCTGTAGACTCTCCAATTGTCTGGTATTTTACTTGGAAGTCATAGTTTTTGCATCGCTCATATTATGCTTCTGATCTATGCATCATTTTATCGAACGTCTAAATAACTATTTTAAATCGGACTTCAGAAACATTTTATAGTTTTTAAAGACGAAGGTATATACTCTCTTGTACATAAATATTTTTTTTAAATATTATGTTTATGATTACATGTATAATGTTATAATTACATGTTCATTATGATTTTCAAGTTTGAAACCATAGAATTTTTTGGTTTAAATATTTTAGATAAAATTATAATTTTAATAGGGAGTTAAACTGAGTTCAGCAAGAACTCTTGTGTTTTCATAATTTATAGACCTTCTAATTAAAAGATGTGAAATAAAATTTGCCCCGATTTGCCTCCCCCCCCATTTATTTAATAAATAAGAAATTTAAAAAAATTCTGAAAAGCAGTTTTTTTACATTATTAAACTTTTAAAATTTATTAACTGTTCAGATTTAATATATACTGTAGTTTTTTATTCGTACTGGATACTCTTTGGTGTGTAGATGATAAATCTGCAAATTGAAGGAAAAAATCTTTTATTTTTTAAGTAGTTGGATGTTTCTTTTTTTTTCTTTCAGTAAAACGTTTTATGATCGTTCATCCATAACGCGGACTAAATGATTTTTTTTATATAATGTAACATTTTGGTTTTGTACCAAGAGTTTGTAATATGTGAATTATTTATTAGCTTTTTGAATAATATATTTTAAATCAACCATAAAGAATTGCGTTCTTTGCTCACTAACAAGGTAAGAAAGCTTTATGTTATTAAGAAGAAATTTACTTGACATATATCAGGGTTCGCACACTCCTTATATTTTGTAAGGACTCTGGCACCACTATTAACAGTAAGAAAATTTATATTTAATTTTTCAGAAACAGCATTCGCAACCACCTCCTCGTTTCTCAATTTTCGCAAAATTTTTCTGCTGTGAAATAAATTGAAAATACTGTAAAAATTTAGTGGTAGAGTTGTGCGAACCCTGTATATATATATTATTTTTTTCATTCTATTGAATAAAAAAATCAGTAGAAATAACAAAAAAATATATGAGTGATGTAATAAAAATATTGTGACACATAAAAATTAACGAGTTAAAATTTCTAAAAAAGAAACTTATCGAAATTGCGAAGTGTTTATAAAATTAATTACATTTGATTACGTCAGAAAATAAAATCTTTCAAACATAGTTATAAACAAAAATGAGCTTCTTTTGGATTCACTGAATAGTGTTTTTGTAAAAACAATGAGGAATGAAAGAAAGGAACGCTTTATTTTACTTTATGGATAGTAGATAAACTCGGCCACCCAGCAAAATAGTTTAAAAATTGTATTGGCAGAAGTAAGAGATATAAAATGGAACAATTTAAATCTGAAATTAGCCAAGAACAATTGCAGTTCAACTGAGCAAAAAAGCTGCAGGGTATGCAGATATTTCACAAATTACTAAAGACATTGCATTCAGGCAATAAGAGCAAGAAAATATCGAAAAAAAGTTCGAAAATATTTTGTCGTAGATCTCAAACCTAAGTACATTGGAGTTATTATCGACTGAGGCTTTGGCCATTTTTGTTGCGGCAGATTTTACACATAATCTATATAATATCACCCGAACATCTAATAAACGTATATGTCCTCGGTATATACTTTTTCAGAGAACTAAATGACAATTTTATCAATCTTCATTACTGAAAACATGACGGAAGTAAAACTTTAAAATCTTTTAGATCACTTTACTCAAAGACTTTGTAAATATATAGAAAATATTTTCACAACAGCAAGTGGAACAGAATTGATAAATTTGAACTCCTCTGTAAATGGGGTTGTGACAGACCTCCACAACTAATATTTAAACAAAAGTCTGAAAATTCCTTTGACTCAAACATGATTAAACAATTCAATGATTCAAACACTTTCCAAAACTCTTTAGCTTCTTTGAAATTAATAAGCAAATAAATAGATTTCAAAAGTCTGGTGGCAGAACTCTGTATCTTCACATCCACGCTTTTGCTTTCTCATACTAATAAGATTTATTCATGAAAATAATGACATGATCCAAGAGGAAGTAAAATACATTAAACAGCAAGCGCAAAATTTAGTAAATACAGAGAACCACACAGCTTATGGTTTAATGCAAGTTCGATTCAGATTAGTGCTGAATAGTGTCGGTGCTAAAGCTTGCAATGCTATTACTAACATTCAATTCATTGATGCGATGCTATATTTGCAAATAATCATAAAAAAGATTTAATAAGCTAAAATAATTAAAGGCATTGATACCGATTCTTTAAAATTTGATCTTTCAATATTCTATGTTAGAATCAGATTTTTCGAGTCAATTTTACATCTTGCTTGTAATAAAAAACCTTCCAATAAAAAAGTGGTTAGCAAGAAGCAAAAATGAGAAAGATTGCCAATAAAAGAAAAAAATAATGTAAGGCATGTTTTAAACTGAGATGTTGTACTGATACACATTGCAAAAGCTGGTTTCGGAAGTACCGTAATTTCCGGTGTATAAGACGCGCTTCAAACAATTCTTTTTGGACCCAGAAATCTTATTTTGTGATTGAAGACAAATGTTTACGGCGATCTGACTAGTTATATTTATTTCTTAAAAAAATCTTGGTCAAAAAAGAACTGTTTGATCCGCGGCTTATACACCGGAAATTACAGTACCTCAAAAAGTTTTCTAAGATCGAGTAACATCAGCTAAAATTACAGGAATTGAGATAACATTCACGCACTATCTGATAGCTATTCTAGAAGTGCTATCTAGTGGTTGTAAAATAGATACTAAAAAATTTCAAGAAATTGCGAATAATACTTCTAACCTTTGTGTAAATCTTTACGGTTGAGATCCAGTGTTGCACACATTACACAAAATTTTGAATCACGCAGCTACTATTAAAGAACATGCATACCACCCAATTCGGCAGCTATCAGAGATGACGGCTGAAGCCCGCAACATGCATTTTCGTTCATATAGTCAAAACCTTTTAAGAAATGACTTGCTCATAGACTGCTATAAAAATGTACTTAATGGCTTACTTTTTTGTTTCGATCTTTGTCTAAGAGTCAGAATATCAGAAGAGTCAGAATAGTCTTTATCTAAGAGTTATTGTCAGAATCTAGTTTTCGAGCGATTCTCAAGAGGATGACATGGAAGATTATGCTCGAAAGAATGGTGGGTATTAGGACAATAATAAGCATAAATTGTTCAAAAAATGACTTGTTTCTAGCATAATAATATATTTTATGAGCATTTTATCAGCTATAGATAGTATACCCCTTGATTTTATATCCCTTTATACCCCTTGATTTTATTTATCAGTTTGGAAGAGATTGGAGAAAAGCTAAAAAAGTTATCGTGTCCATAAGAAAGTGATATATATATATATATATATATATATATATATATATATATATATATATATATATATATATATATATATATATATATATATATATATATATATATATATATATATATACATATATATATATATATATAGATAGATAGATAGATAGACAGATATATGAACTTTTTTAGTGATGGTACTTTTGGGGCAGGGCTCCCAAATGGTCCGCGAACTGAACATCAGAATTTTTTTAGAGAAATTTTCTTTTTAGATTTTTCTTACAAATTGTCAAAACACCACATTTGGAAGTTGATTCTAGCTCAAACGTATTATGAAATTTTCTGTTAAAAAATTAAACAAAATATCTATGTTATCTATTTTATTTAGCCTTGATAATGCGGTTTTATCTCTATTAAATTTTATGTCTGCAATGTATTCTTTACATCTCACTTTGAATTTTCTCTGAGTCATACCAATATAATAATTGCAGACATAAAATTTAATAGAGATAAAACCGCATTATCAAGGCTAAATAAAATAGAAAACATAGATATTTTGTTTAATGAAAGTAGATTGATTTATAGGTCAGATTTTTATTTGCAACTTTTTCTTAGAGAGTCTATTGAAATTTACGTCAGAACCTCAATGGTTTGCAATGACTCCTTGTCATTTCAAATACCAAATATTTGGATTGAATTGTTAGATAATTTGAAAATTAGAATTACGCAACGTGAAACATAATTAAAATATAACGCGCGTGATTTTTATTTATTACTTACCCATCATACGTAGTATAGGGTAAGTCTTGCAATCGTTTTAAAAATCCAAAAAAAAAAAAAAAAAAAAAAAAAAAAAAAAAAAAAATTGGCGGATTTACACGTTTTAGATAGTGGAGATTCCGAAAAACATATTTTTAGAAAAAAAATTTTGCCGTCCGTCTGTCTGTCTGTCAGTCTGTCTGTCTGTAAACGCTCTATCTCCCGAACAAATTGAGATAGAGACTTGAAATTTTGTATGTAGTTAGTATGTAAGAATGGGACGAAGCCTATTTAATATCAGCAACCTCGATTATTCGGAACTATTTTTTCCGGACTCTCGAAAAATTCGTTCTGGTGAAAGGTATATAAAAATTTTCGAATGTTTTCCTTCTAAGGAATGGGCGTAAAAGGCAATAAAATAACACACATTTTTCATATAGAACAAAATCGATCGGATTATTAGTTGCCGAGATATTTGTAATCCTGTTTTCCACATTCTTTCGATTTTTCATGACCCTGTATTTCATTCAATTTCAATTCAGAGGTATATTTTAATTGAAAATGAGACGCTTAATCCAACGCAGTAAACTGTTAGTTTATATTATAATTATATTTGGAGTTATAAGGATGTTTCTTTTACGCAGTTCGGTATTACTTGAGTAGTTTGGCGTTTTATATAATTTGCCGAAATTGGTACATCAGCAATTCATTAATAGAGCATTACTATGCATATTAACAATATTTAAATGTTGTTTTGGAATTGCAATGCATTGTATAAATAGTTTTCACATGTTTTATTTTCATATGTCTATCCATGATGGGTAAGTATTACGGTGGCCCCCAACGACTAGTTTTTAAATTTCATTTGTAACAGTTTATTTTCATTTTCTATCTTTTTGTTTATTTGTATTTTTGTTTTTTTCTGATGATGATTGAGTAAATTCAATCGAAACATATCAAATTATTAAGATCTTTTAATGTATTTTATTAGTATTTGACGTCCGTTTTAGCAATTAAATATTTTAACATGTATTTTTTGAAATTCTATATAATGTCAAAAATGGTAATGAGTAAATACTTTATACAAAATATATGCGAATTAAAAGAGTGTCACAAGTACAACTATTTTGCTTGTAATTACTTGGATTTCTGAAGCTATTTAATCTTACTTTTAGAATCAGGTTTTTCAATATTTTAAATTAAACTAGCTGCATTTTCAAAAATTGTAAATAACAGGAGGTTTTTTAATTAGTTCTTCTTCCTTTGAAATTAAATTAAAAAAATATATTTATTTACATTTCAAATAACAAACAATTTGTTTCTATATTGGAAATTTTTTGACCAATATTTCCGTGAAGTATTCCCAATTGTAGACCATTGATATTTCACAACAATATATTGCATCACACATATCAATAGCTGTCTCACCACTTTATTGTTAACAAGCTGATTCCCCCGGCGTTGCCCGGGTCCGCGATAATACTATTAAAGGAACCTGAAATTTGTGATTTTATCTCTAATTCGAAATACGTGGAATTACGTTGTCTGAAATACGCGGCAACTAATTGTGTAAAAAATTGGTTTAAAAAAATGAGCAAATAATATTTAGCGGTAAAAATATTCAAAATGATTGCAATAGGAAACGGGGAGGAATTGCTCAATTAATAATTAGACAAATTTATTTTGAAAATCTGAATTTCAGATACACCAGGAGACACTTCTGGGCTTCTCTCAAGAAACTTTTGAGGCTCGTAAGTGCCATAGATTTTGCTAGAAATTGCACACAAACATGCAGGGAGACAGACATAGCGCTTTGTTAGTTTATAAGTGTAGATTAATGTGAATATTCAAAATGATTCCTTTACTTCTAATTCGTTAGTTTTATGGTTTTTGCCTTTTTACATGCGATTTAAAAATAGATAAGATCATGATGCAAACAAAAATCTGTAATACTGACAATAAATCGATGATCAATAACCACATAAAAAATCTAACAATCTTTAAAAATCACACAAAAATCGCACTAAAATCGCATTAAAAATCGCTGAAGTTCAAAAATCATAGCATATAACATCTAGTAAATTAGGCTAAAAGTTTGAAACAATTTTCTTTTTATTAATGTCAAAAATTAGTCAAAAATTAGAAAGAACACTAAAAATCGCATTAAAAATTCAAAAACCGCTGTAGTAATTCCTAGTAAACTTTATTGAAAAGAGATCAAAATTTACTACATTGGGTTAAAAGAATGAAATCATATTCCTTTCACTCATGTGGAAAAATCGCCTAAAAATTAAAAACTAAAAATCTAATTAAAAAATCGAAATTCGGGGTTTGAGTTGCAAAACTTCCTGTATAGAGGTACCTTCTCCCCAAATTTTGTAACTCTACTTTGCAGTGATCTCTTCAGAACAGCGCTGACACACTCACAAACTTGTCTCTTTATTACTATTAAAAATGGTTTCAGTACAAGGTCAATATTCATTGTAAATATTTCTAATGTTCTCCAATATTAAAGTTCCAATTTTCTTATGCTTGTTAGGCGACGCACGCAGGTAAATTTATATATAAAAAAAGAAATAAAAAATAGTCCGTCAATTTTAAAAATCCAGCATAAAAAACACCCTCTTCATTTATCACACTTCTAAGTTACGGAAGAAAAGAAAATGGGAACTGTTTACGAATTAAAAATTTCGAGATCGAAAATGATGGATTGGCGAACAGCGAGAATGGAATCGCTTTGTTAAACAGAACCTATGATACTTCCAGTAGCAGATCTGAGGACCGAGGGCAGAAGAAAGGGTGTCACTGGAATAATTGCGTGCATTTGACAAACGTATTGCATACATATGCATATATACCGGGTGATACAAAAGTCAGGACGAACTTTAAAAACGAACAAGATTCAAAAATAGGGGTTGCACCAAACGGTAAGAAAAGAAACCGGGTTTTGTGTGGTAATGAAAAAAATAGTTTTATTGCCAACCAACAAATGGCGCTGTCGGATTTCTGAATTGCAAGCGCGACAGGCACTCCAAACAGTCACCTTTATGCAAGATTCATTATGCCCATCTCATATTGCTCTGCCTGTGTAACGCTTGCTACGCTCAATATTTAGGGGAGGATCGTATTATCTACTTTAATCACGCATGGCCTCCAAGATCTCCCGATCTGACACCCTGGGGCTTTTGGCTGTAGGGAATTATTGAAGTCAAAAGTGTACCGCGACGAACTGGCATCACTAACAGAACTGAAAGATACCATTCGCCAAAATGTGTCTGTTAAAACGCAAGAAATGTTACACTATGCTGTGAACGGTGAAATGCCTCATCTCACAGCTGTATTTCTGAATAATATACAGCATATTGAACATTTACTGAAAATACTAATTAATTGTAATTAAGCTGACTTGTAAATTGTTAACATTTTTTTCATTTGTAAATCTTTTTTGTTGCATTAAAACGTTGTAGCGCTATCTGTTGGTCGCCACAGAACTATTTTTTTTTCGTTGTCACACAAAACCGTGTTTCTTTTACATCATTTTGGTGGAACCAAAATGATAATACCAAAATGAATAATTCGTTTTCGAATTATTCATTTTTAAAGTTCGTCCTAACTTTTGGATCACCCGGTATATTTCAATGCAAAAAATAATATCTGCTTTTACGAAACAAGATTTGATTTCCGATTTTTTTATTATAAGAAAAACTTCCGAAAAAAAATAACAATAACAGCTACAACAAAATTGTACATGAGTGTTTTGGAAATTACCCGAGAAAAAAACAACTTATCTGGTATTAGCATTATTTGTTATTATTTTTATTTTATGTATCTTACATTGAAAGCATACATAGCTTGCCTATGAATTAAGTTATGAATAATATCGCACGTGCTTTTGACATTTTTCTTTTAGAAATCTTAAATTTTCAAAAATCCGGTTTAGTCACGGCTCTCACAATGCTGACTTTTCGAGGTTATACCGCATGTAATGAAGTACCCTTTTTAGGTGCGTTCATAATTATGGAAATACGTAGCACCTAATAGTTGTCGTTCAGTCCGTCCGTCTGTCCGCATATAACAACGCAAAAACTATCCAACCGAATCGTTTGAAATTAAAAACGAACCAAACGGTATATAATTATTACATAATTTTGTCGAGTCATTTCAGATTTTATGAAAATTTTACGCATAGATCAATTATAGGAAATATCAAAAGTATTCCATTACATTACGGTCAATGTAAAAGAAATTTCAAATGCATTTTAAGCGTTTGAAATTTGAAATACATAATTATTACATAATTTTGTCGAGTCTTTTCAAATATTATCAAAATCGGATGCATAGTTAAATTACAGAGACAATCAAAAATATTCCGTTACATTACGGTCAATGGGTAAAAACGTTGCAAATGCATTTTAATAGTACTATCCTCATTCGAACATAATAAAATTGATATGCATCTATAAAGTACAGATTATAATATGCATTTTGCATAATCTGTGGTGCAAAGAATATTTGTCATTGATTTACAAGGCAACACAAAAGTATTCCATTACATAATGGTATAGGGAGAACATTGTTAGTGCGCATTTTAGTTGTAATTAACTATTTACAATTCTATGAGAGTGATATTTTTAAAACTTCGTTATCATACGAACGCACCTCACTTGCTACGCTTCACGTGCAATTTCAAACTTGTTTAAAATTATGGTTGAATGATGGAAAAGCAAAATTTTTATTAAAAAACGTTACAGACAGCAAAATACTATTTCTGTGTTGAAAACAATAATTTTGAAGAAATTACACATTAATCGCTTCGTTAGAAATTTAATAAAAAATAGTTAAATAAAATTTTGTGCAAACTACAAAATGTTTTAAATTATTATGATAAAAAAATAGTAAAAGTCATACATTTATCCTGTTTTTTGAAGTACAGTTGGAAAAAAAACTGAAGTAATTTTATGTTTTCTGGTATTTTGGTATCATTTTAAACCATTTCCAAATTCAAATAAATTTATTTCTATGAACAATATAATTGAACAAATTTTAATAAAAAGAGCGAGATACGTTAAAAATGCACAGTAAAAAAATAATTGATTTAACATTAAGAGTAATTTCTTTGTTTTAAAACTAGAGTATGCAGACAGACATATTATTTTATTTATTTGTTTCCTCTTTAAATTTATCCTTTAAGGATCTTTTATTGAATGATAATTCTTATTTTAATAAACAATCATAAACACATAACAGTATGATAAATTCAAAATAAACAACAACGTCGATCCATAATTCTTCCATCATAGCCAAACAATGTCAATCCATAACTCTCCATCATTTTTTTAACTAACCGGAATCCATCTTATTACCACTGTTTTTTTCCGATAAAAAATTGTTGTAAGTAATCTAAAGTTACATAATTTTTTCATTCTGTTTAAGTAATACATTATAACTAATAGCGATAAGCGATTTCTATGTTTAATTGAAGGATAAGCATCCAAAATCCTGGCATTTACCCTATGTATTTCTTATAATTTTTTCTGTGTAAAAAAGCGTTCTACACTGCTTTCCGCATTGTGTCATAATTGTGTCTTTGTGTTTCTTGGAGCTTTTCACGGACAAAGCATTTCCATTGCTAAAATGTGTGTGTGTGTGGGGGGGGGGGGTAAATGATATCAGAAATTGCCGAAAAATGTATTTAAAAAAAGAAAAAGGCCAGAAATTTCACATGCAGAATGAATGAAAAAATCATATTAAAATTCTGGTGTCGATGTTCATTTTGTATTAAAAATTTTGTAGTTTCATATACATTTTTACTGGCTATGAAAGGGTTATCAAGTCGTTTCCGCTATGCTTCCCTATGTAATTGTGGTTCCAAACGATGTTCTCTACCACCCCTCAAAGTTTGTACTCGAAGTTCAGGGAAACCCTGTATATATACACTTTCACTCAACTTTCATTTTCACTTTAAATTTGTTTTACATCTTTTATAGTCGTACAAAGAAATTTACTTTTATGACATCGCGAGCGAATGATAAGAGTGGCAGATAGGACACATAAATTTCATAGATAAAAGAATTGGAATAATTCTGACTTTAAAAAGTGTCGATTTTTTTATAAAAATTTTATTGATTGGAGGTTTTTGTTTATGCTGTTCTATTAATGTTTCTCATTACAGTTGAACAGCTTTTACCCTTTAAAGTTTATTGGTTTTTCTACAAAACTATAAAATTTTAATTTCGATATGCAACAACGACACCGGAATTTTAATTTTTTTTTAAAAATCCATTTTATTATGTTTGTGAAAAATCACTTTTTTTTTTAATTGACAAACATATATGTTCGCAAATAACGGTATCATTCATTTAGTTTAACTTCTTAGCAATGAAAATGTTTTGTCCGTTAAAGGGTTAATGAGAGGAAAATTACTTATGTTTCATGCATTAAAGGCTTTATAAACTCGCAGTGCCAGAAATTTTTAGAGAATTAACCACTTAAAGGTCGCATTAAATTACGGTTTAAAAATTCAAATTCATTATTGCCACCGATTTTTTTAAAATTAAATATTGATCTTATTTAATGGCAACTAAAATGATACCAGGATAACACCAGTTACATTACTTTAAAAAACTGGTGAGAATCAAACAGTTCTGAGTAAAGCTTGCAGCCCTTGGACGTCTCAGGTGCGACGATTAAATGATTAAATATTTGCTGAGAATCATAAACGTTTAATTCATTATTATTATTTATACACATTGTTTTATTTAGAATTCAATTATCATGAAAAATAACATCTCATGTGACGATTTTTGAAAAATAACCCCTCGTGTGACAACTATATTACAATTCATCAGCTTATCACAGATACTAAATCCGTTTATGCAAAATTCACTTCATATTTTACGCTTGGTAGAAAACGCGAGCCAGTGAATTTATTAAGAAAATATATGAATTTCGCTGTTTTTTTTCTTAAACCCTTTGTGTTTCAGTGTCCATTATATGGAACACTCAACTTAATACCTATATGCCGCAGTGACACCAGAATTTTGGAATGAGTATTTTCCTTTTATAATGCATGGGACAAATAGATTTTTCTTGTTTTCAAATACTTTTGTACGTAAGTTCCTTTGGCTTCAGTTATTTCAACATTTTCGCAATGAAAGTATTCTGCGCCGAAAAGGGTTAAGATATAGCAATAATAAAGGAAAATGGGACAAGTTAGAAGTATCCTTACTTCATGCAATTGCTGTTTAATTACAGTTTAATCGGGCTGCAAACATAGATTTGGTAATTTTTTTAGAGTGAAACACTTTAAAAGGACGTTTCTTGAACCTCATTTTTTCTTTTACTAATTATTTTCAAGCCATCATTAACGACAGCTTTGTTACATGAATTTTCAGCAAACTGAACGAGATCGATGCATACGCTTCGTGCTTTATTTCATTTATCTTTTTTCCTTAATCTATTTTCCGGTGCTAATATAATTTTGTATTTTTAAATTACATGACAATTTTTTTTTTCAAACATTCTGCAAAAACCTACTGTAGACTCTTACCGCTGCGTTTGCGTTTAACAAATTAAAGGTTAATAAGAAATACTTTGTTTTCCCATCATTTTTTATTTGAATTTAATGACAAGATATCCCTTAACCCCTTAACTGGTTCTTTTTTACGTGCAATAAATTGAAAATATGGGTTTATACCCCTTTTTTAAGCCATATTCGTAATATTTATTCTAAATATTTCTACCCTTGAATAGCATACATTCCATTAAAAAAATAGAGGCGTCAAAAAGCTTTAAATGATGAATTAAGCAAATTCGTCTTGCTCGAACGGCGTACGGGAAAATCAGTTAAGTAGTTAAAACTGTATTAAGCTAAAGCTGTACCCAATTAATAATGCGTATAAAATATTCACTCTTAATCCCTTCGCAACAGAATCCATATGCGAAATTTTTAATGTTTTATTGACGGTTTTAAAAAAAGAAATTTGTGCTTTCTTAAATCGAGAACTTCCTCCGATTAAAAAAAGACAATTTTTACCATAAAATTTTACTGATGGGCATAAACAGGGATTCTTAAATCTTTCTGAGTTTATCTCGTTCCGAAGGGTTAACCGGTTAGAAATGATGGACCTTCGTTTTATACAAAAAGTTTTAAAAAGCAATTTTTTGTTGTGTCTTTCATTGAGATACCTATATTTTATTATTGATACGGATGAATAGAGAGAGATAATGTTCCACCATTGACATCGTGAAGTATTCAAACAATGCTTTCCATTGTTCATAGATATCGCGATCAAAATCAAATGTAATAAATGAAATTTTGGAATGTGTCGAAAAAATAGAAAAACATATTATAAAAGGTATATTTTTCCACTATTCCAAAAAAATGTATTTAATAATTCAAATAAATTCCAATTATGCTTGTACAACAATTTATGCGTAAATTTTGTTAGTAATTAGTTTTTTTTTCTTTTAGCAACATATTTACATTAATTTGCATTTTTTGTTAAAAAATGATTCATAATATTTATTTTTAGCATAAAATTGTAATCTACTTAACTCCTTTAGAAAATTGAACTCTATTAATTCAAAAGGCTTTATTTTATACCATTAAAATGCAGTCTGCTAAAAATGGAATCTGTGGAAAGTTTTTTACTAAAGTTCAATGGATAGCAGTTCATAAAGAATATTAATTCAGTGTTATATTTTATTATTATATAAAATCTCTGTATTGAATTTGTTAAATTTTTTAAGGTAAATATAGCATTTCCTTTTTATAATGGTAGTGTTTTTGTGAAAGTTGTATATGTAATATGCCATTATGGAGTTATTGTAAATCTATATTATAAAAATATACGTGTTAAACGTGTCCGTGTGAAACGCCGATGTCATTTTGATTTCTGAATTAAATGAAACTTTCAACTGTTAACTGTTAGAATTTGGCTATCAAATCTAGCATTAACGATTAAATCTCACATTTACTGCATTTTTATAATTTTTAAATTTTGCGCACTTCAATTTTTAGTTCATAAAATAGGGAAAAAAAGATGCTCTTTTCTATTCGTTTCTTTGTGAAAAATTGTTTCAAAAATCTAATTCAATAAAAAAAAGAGACTTTTTTTTTCTTTGACATGGATTTGAGTTTTAGGAAAGAACAACAATCGAGTTTTGTAAATTACCGGAAAAATTTCGATAATTTCAAATGGCAACAGTAATTCTTTTAATCGGAAACTAGCTGCACCCGTCGAAATTCGACGGAAAAGAATATATATTAGATATGATATATATCAGTCTTATATACACAATATGATGTTGAGCGAAATAAACAATTGCCACCTCTTAAAATAGGGATAACATAACTTTTCATGATGAAAATACACAAACTTCAGAAAATAACAAAAAATAAGAAAAACAACTCATAAATTCTTATGTTGGACAACTTCAGTTACAAATCTTTTTTAATGCGGTTTCTAAATCTTAAACTTTATTTAAATGCCAAATTATTTAGGAAGTTAATATAATATCTCTAAAGACGAATTCGAAAATATCTGCATTAGGGTGGAGTGAAAAAAATTATTTTTATAAAATCAAAAACGGGTGGGCGCCAAAAGTTGCCTTTATACTAGTACATTAACTCCGTGAAATTTTACCGCTGAAAAAAAATGGCTTGAGTCTGCGCTTTTGCTCCAAAAATCGATATTTTCGGTCAAATTTGTCATTTTTTGACATTTTTTCAAAAAAATAAAAAAATTCCTACAGAGTTAATTATTATTTAAAAGTGTTACTTAAACATTTATATTTATCTGCTTAACATATTTAAGCTATAAAACAATATCTGTAGTCTGTATAGTTGGTGCAAATCTGACAACTTTTGGTAAAAACCAGCGTTACCTCTCTATTGGAGCATACAACGAAATGCTGTTTTGAATGCATTTCTTACCTATCAGCTTTCAAAACTATTCTGTACATAACTCGTAGATGTGGCTGCATTTCATATCCCACCCGTCTCAGCTACCCGAAAATCTAGGTCCAGTGTTTTATTTATGCATTGAATTGTTATTTTTTTTCCCCGAAGAAGGGCATAAGTTTTCTATGCATCAAAATAGTTATGCATCCAATGTCAGTAAACTTTGTTTTCACTGACATTGGATGCTACTGGTGCTGCACGTATATTTTTATACCTTGCATAACAGAAGAGGAAGCTGAGTAATGTATTAGGTATGTTGTTAATTGAACCTATTCAGCAGTCTATTATCTTCATTAAATTTTCATACATTATGATTGGGAGTTCTGTTACCACAACATTTTTTTCAATAAATCACATTATATACAGAGCCTGATTACTAACGGGGCACTCTCTCACCAGAAAAAAATTATAGAAATTTTCGTCTTCTTTAAACGCCCTTTTCATACAAGATTACTGTCATGAATAAGGAAAAATTCTTTATTTCTTTTTCCTGGTGGGAGAGTGCCCCGTTAGTAATCAGGCCCTGATTATATATGTAATGATATGCATAAAAATTGATTGTATGAATTCAATTTCTAGTATGTCATCATTTACTGCACCTATTACATTGAATATATTTTGAGAAGCTAGCAGTTTAATATTGGATTGGGGAAAAAGTAAATTCGTTTTTTCCCAATAGATAACTTTAAAGTCCCATATCTCGAGTAATACTTACTAAATTAAGTCATACTATACAGCGTTTCAACGGTAACAGTTTCTAGAAAATTCTAGATATCAAGGTAGCGTCATCTGTTTAACCAGTCAAAAGTTATTGCGTTTTTAAAATAGAGATTTCAGAAGATAATTTTCGTCACATTTTAGTTTTTTACTTCCAAAAAGGGAAAAATTGACGCAGGCTCATCGAAACTTTTGTGGCATTTATGGTGATCAGTGCTTAAGTAAACGCTAAAGTCAGAATCGGTTTCCTCTTTTTCCTTCCGAAAATACGATGTTAAAGATGAAGCTTTCCCTGGCCGGCCAATCCTTAAAAAATTCGATGAAATTTTAAAAACAATCCAGGTAGACTGACATATTTCTTCCCACGACATTGCTACGGAACTAACCATTAACCATAAACCACTTTTAAACCATTTACATAAAATTGGATAGCAAAAGAAACTCGATACTTAGGTTCCCCCTAAACGTACAGAGAAAAATTTAATGGACAGAGTTTTCATTTGTGAATTGCTACTGAAACGGTATGAAATCGAGCCATTTTTGAAACAAATCATTACGGGTGATGAAAGGGGAATCGCGTACAACAACAATGTTCTAAAAAGATCGTGATCGAAGCTTCACAAATGGTAGCAAAGCCCGAATTGATGCCTACGAAAGGGATTCTGAGTGTTTGGTGGGATTGAAAAGGAATTTTCCATCATGAGCTGCTTAAACCTGGCCAAACCATTAATTCAACTATCTTCTGTAAACAACTAATGCGATTGAAGCAGGCAATTAAAAAATCCGCTCAAAATTGATCGAAAGGAAAGGCGCTGTCTTCCATCACGACAACGCTAAACCACACGCATCTTTAGTCACTCGGTAAAAACTGAAAGAGCTTTGTTGGGAAGTTTTGATGAACCCACCATATAGTCCGGACCTGGATCCGACGGATTACCATTTGTTTCGCCCTATGCGGTACTCTCTTGAAGGTGTTAAGCTGGTTTCAAAAAAGGCTTGTGAAAATCCCCTTATTCAGTTTTTTGCCCAGAACTCTAAGAAATTCTACAGTGACGGAATTATTGTTTTACCAGAAAAATGGCAAAAGGTCATCGAACAAAATAGCACATAAATTTTGATTAGTTTTATTTTATTTATATAAATAAATTCACTTTGAAAAACACGAAAAAAAGCGAACTTACTTTTTTCCAACCCAATATTATGACGATCGTCACAGTGGATTGCAAACAAAATTTGCGTGTAAAGCAACAATATTTCAAAAGAAGTTTTAGTATTTGTTTTATTCGTTTCCTGTGTTGTTTCGTAGTCGAGTAATTTCTAATAAGTTTTTAGACCTATTCTTTAGGTGTGTGTTACATTTGGTGTAAAATATCCCGCGGTATAAACATTGATTATATATTTTCTGAGTGAATCTATAGACTGATTGCCAATATGTGCTTATATAAAGCGGAAAATTTTATTCGCTTTATGAGCTGTTTTTTTGTGCGAGATGTTTTCTAAATTCCTATTAACCATTTTTTCTGAGAAATAGCTTTCCTTATGAATTAGCTTTGCAATCTCCGACAGAAATTTCTAGTCTGTTCTGAGTATCTTTTACTTAATTTGAGAAAATAATTTTTCAAAATTATTATGTGTTTTATAAAAAATTGCAATAGGAAATGAATAGTACGTAGACAAAGATTTTCTTATTGATCCAGTGAATCCATGTAAACGTTTTCCGTCGACTTCTCTAGTAATTGACGCAGAGAAAATTCACTGGAGTTGAAGTAGCATGTGATCCATTATTATACACAATTGCCCAATGCAAAATGGTTCATAGCGATAAATAAAATTCTCCTAAATTTAAATGAGTACTTTTAGTCCATTAGATTCTGTACATTCTCTCAAAAAGTACTATGCATTATAAGTTTATGCCCAGGACAGTCAATCATCAAATATTGTTCACTTATAAAATGGGGGTCTAAAGGTTAATGGGAAATTACTTGGCTACGAAAACACTTAGAAAACGGCATAAAACTAATGCAAAAAAAAGTTATTTACATCAACTGTTGCTCTGCACGTGCTGGACAAATTCCCAGTGCAATTCTCTCTGACGATCACTAGAAATCACATTAAACAGCTCGCTTCTCAACATCTAAAAAATACAAAAGCAGAATAAATGATGGCATACTTACAGTTGAAATACCTGAAATCATCTTTGAAGCAGGTCATTACGTAAAAAAATATAATTGACTGAAAAAATGTTGTGGTAACAGAACTTCCAATCACTTTCATCAATTGGGTGTAAGTTTGACAAAGATAATAGATGGCCGAATAGATCCCTTTAATAATATTACCGTACATTACTCTGCTTGTCATTTTTTTGTATAAGCTGTAAAAATATACATTAAGGTAGTCAAAGCAGTATGTGGATACAAAGAACAGATAAACTAGGCGGATGCACCGAAAACATGCCAAATTTTGATAAAGAAAATCACAAATCAATATATAAATAAAATACTGTACTAAGATGATCGAATAGTTGGGATGTGTGGTACATGAAATATAGCTACCTCCACGACGTATGTCCAAGGTAGTTTTGAAAAGAAGATCTGTATTAAAAGCAACAATTCATTGTATGTCGAAATAGAGTGGTAATGCCGTTTTCTTACCAAAAGTTGTCTGTTTTGCTCAGTTATACGGAATAAAGATATTGTTTTATAGTTTAAATATGTTAAGCATAGATAAATATAAAGGTTTAAGTAACACTTTTAAATAATAACCAGCTCTGTATGAATTTTTTTTTTATTTATTAACCATTGAAAAATGGTTGTTGTTTTCCGTGGAGGATTGACAAAATGATGTGGTCACTTTTGAATTTAAATTAATTTCTTTACTTTTAGAAGAGTTTTTATTTGAATTTAAATTAAATTCTTTACTTTTAGAAGAATTTTTATTTGAATAGTAAATTAAAATGGTTAAAATCATTGTAATAAAGGAGAAAACTAACAAATTTAAAAATGGGTAGACGGAAATTAACAGATACGGAAAAAGCCGAAGCCAAAGAAATGAATGAACGTGAATATCGCATTCAATGACATTAAACACAATACGCGTATTTAAACAATCATAAAGTGATTTTTATTTCGACTTTTTATTAATGTTTTACTAATTTATTTGTTCTTTTGTTATTTAAAATAAAAATTTAGTCAACATGTATAAGTTGCTTATTAGTTTGGCGAGTCGTATCATTTGGCGAAATTGGTCGACGGGATAACTAAGTAGTATTTGGTTTGGCGCAAAAACGTCTTTCAATGCAGAAAACGAGTAAATCAAAAGATTATCGAGCCGCTGAAAACCAATTACGTGTTGAAAGGCGATCACGAAAAAGAACGCAATTTAATGCCGAACCGATTAATTGTAAAACATCATGTCTCGAGGGCAACCAATCCACTAGCCATGGCGTTTTACAATCGGTCGGTTCTAACCAGGAAAATTTGAGTGCCAATAGTAATTCTAACAAGCCGGAAAATGTTATAGCTATTACTCTTGATTTTCCACCACCTAAAAAGAAAACTAAAAAGCAATCGGCTTGGGAAAAACTGGAAAAAAACTTTTTTGATTCAATGTCTGATGGACCCATTCACAGATGCATGTGCTGCGATCGACTTTGGTTTAAAACCTCCATCACCAAAATTCCGCTCTGTAAAATCAAACAGTATATGCCAAAGCTGTATTTTAATAATGATTACTTTCGCACCAACAATGTTACATAGTTTGAAATGTTTCTTTCGCCGCCAACTTTTATGCTTGGCGACAATGGAGTGATGTAACTTAAACGAACCGTACCTTCGAATTGCAGCATGTATTATAAAGTCATTTATAGCAGTGGCACGGATAATACACAATAAAACAACTGGTATTTAGCTTAAAATGATAGATGAATGTTTCGAGTGAAACATTTTTCAAATGGTTGGTGTAATTTCTTAAATTACAATTTTTTTTTTATTTATTTATTTTATTTATTTATTTATTTATTTATTTTTTTTGAAAAAATTTCAAAAAATGACAAATTTTACCCACAATTTCGATTTTTGGAGCAAAAGCGCAGACTCAAGCCATTTTTTTCAGCGGTAAAATTTCATACAGTTGATGTACTAGTATAAATGCAACTTTTGGCACCTACCCGTTTCTGATTTTTAAAAAATATTTTTTTTCGCTCCACCCTATTCTGCATAGTTTATTTTTTCTCCGTTTAAATATCGATTGGTAAGAGTATATGATAATTATAATATCAATAAAACATTTTAATTATAATAGCAACAGTGATTATTAAACTGCATAACCAACGAAAGCAGTATTCAGTTTTATAACCAATCCACTACACATTTACAGCACTTGCAATAAATTTAATTTATTTATTGGTTTGTAGCCTCCATGAACTTGACAAAATTAATTTTATTGTTATGACAACGAAAAGAAAAACGATATATTTATTATTAAAAACATTGAAGAATAAAATTTTTGTGTTTGTTGCTGATATGCGCAAAACATTTTCTTTATTTTTATTTTAAATAATAGCTTAATACAATGAAATGATTTTATTTAATTTTTGATATTAAATAAAATAGAAATATCGTAATGCCGTCAGATCACAGGTTTTATTCTTTTTTTTCTTATATGACATCATTTACACCTTCAGAAACACTTATCTTTTCCGAAATAAAAACGTGATTTATGCAGTTATTTAAAAATCCTTTAGTTTCATGAAATAGTTATTATAATTAAATAGAAATCGCGCAAATTATAGAAATATTTTCATTTGTGCACATCACGGACCTTTAAATTAATAGAGGCTCAGTTTATTTAGTGGCAGGAATAAAAGTTAGTGAATATGACATCATTATTGACACAGCTATAACGTTGTATATTATATCAATGTAACAAATTTATCCGTTTTTTGAATGACGACATTTTCTCCATCTACAAAAATTCACTTTAGATATTATATTTTATAAAAGTTTCTTTTCTGTTATTTTATTTACATAATACTTAATAATATTATTCAGTAAATAATCTGTGTATTATACCGTGATTAGTGAATAATTATGTGCAATCATTTTATTAAGATTGAATTTTATGAAAACCATTATTTTTTTCCTTTGAAATGCGATTACACATTCACCGATGAGGTCAAGCTCCTATGATTGATGGAAAGTAATAAAGCAAAATAAATTTTTATTATAGTGAGAAAAGCTTAAACTGTTGCCACTATTTCGAAGAAATATTACGAAAAAGCTTTTAAAATTAAACATAAAATATAAAAATGGAAATAAATTAAAAATTAGCCAGAATGGGCACATCCACACATAAACAGCTTTCATTTAAAAAAATAATTATCAAAATCGGGCCAGTAGAAAGCTCAAGGCTGATGACTGAAAAAACAGCCAGGTCTTTTAAATATATAGATTATGTCAATATGTATAATTTGGCAATTAGTTTGGTGATTTGTATAATTTGGCGAAATAGGTCGAAGGGATAATCAAGTAGTACCAAGTATTCAAATACATAACGGTACAGAGGGAAGCATTTTTGGCATGCATTTTAATTATATTCAACTATTTTAAATTTTGTTAAATTAGTCACGTGATTTACATTAATACGAGATATTTTCTATATAATAAAAAAGCAGATAGTATTTACAGGGACACACAAAAGATTTCGGATACTATATTGTATCCGAAATACTGTAAAGCAATACATCAATATCTGAATATTTTTAAAACTTCGTTATAGTACGAACGCACCTAATTTGCTACGTTTCATGCACGATTGCTTATTTGAATTTTGTACGCAAATATATAAAATTTCTACATGCTATGATTCAGCAACTATGTGATGAACATTATTTTTTTCGTATTTTCTTTGAAAACACAAAAAATCACTCAAATATGCTAAAATGTTGTAGCAATAAACATAATTTTTGTCTGAAAGTGCAAGGAACATGAAAGAAGTGGGTAAGGTCAATCGCGAATAACACAGAGGGTTTCGTTTAATATTTTTTTATATAAAACTACTTACTGATTCATTAATAAATCCAGATTGTTAATCTATATGCATCTAGCACTATATGTGGTAGCACAAATAAATTCAATTTTTAAATAATTATAAAATAAATGTAAAATAATTAATGAAATTAAATTAAAAATGTTCAAAAAATTATCACGATTTTATTTAGATAAAATCAAAAAAATCTAGTTTCTTGATCCGAAAAAAAATAGCTGAGATATATATAAAAAAAGGAATTTTTATCTAATGATCACTGTAAAAACACAAATTTTGTCAAAGAATCGTGAAAAAAAAAAAAACGCGAATTTCTTGAATTGATTGCGAAAACTTTTGAATTTTATCGAAGGATCGTCAGAAAACGAACATTTCATCAAATTTTTGCTATAGAAAATGTGAATTATGTCAAATCTAAAAAAATTGCTATCAAAGGACTGCTGAAAAACGCGAGTTACGCAGAAAAACCTCTAAGAAACGGGAATTACGTCAAAATATCGCGAAAAAACATGAATTTCTTGAAAGGTCACAATAGACGCACATTTTGTCAAACCATTGCAGAAAAAAAGCGCGAGTACGTCAAATTTATAAAGAAAACACAGTCGAAAGATCGTGAAAAAAAGCTCAAATTTTGTCAAAGTAATGAGATAAAAAATTCGATTAAAAATGTCATGAAAAGATCGCGGCAAATTTGTAAATTAAGTCAAATGATCTAGAAAAATGCAAATTTCGTCAAAAAATCGGGGTAAAACTTGAATTTTATGAAAAAAATCGCGAAAAAAAGCGAACTTCGTTAAAAAATTTTGAAAAAATCGTGAATTTCGTAAAAAACGTTAATTTTGTTTAAAAAACCGCCAAAAAATCTAACCGAATTCCATTAAAGAATCTCAAAAAATGGCCATTTCGTCATATAATCACGAAAGAAATCCGCGAGAAAACGTGAATTTTGTCAAAAGATAGCGGAAAAAGTATAAATTTCGTAAAAGAATCGCGAAAAAAGCTAAAATTGTCAAAAATTGCTTAAAAAACATAAATTTCGACAAATATCGTGAGAAACTGTAAATTTCATAAAATATCGTGAAAAGACGCCCCAAATATCCCGTAAAAAGCCCCAAAATTTTGTATAAAGATCGGGAAAAATCTCGTGTTATCCCCCCCCCCTGGATATTTTTCGATATTTCATCCCGTTTGAGGGGGCAGATTAATGGTATTTTACGTATATGTATACATAACTTAACCCTTAAATTTTTAAAAATACAAAATTCTTTTTAATTTGGTCCATCTTAATATGAAAATTTCAGTTTCTGGAACTGAACATCGAAGTATGAACCTTCTGTTCACTAACGAAATGCTTTACCTTCAAGCTATGATGCACACACGGAAAAAGATGAAATTAAGGTTCTCTTTCAAAATTTAAATCGGAAAAATTAACGTATGATATTGAAGAAATTAATTAAATTAAAATAATACACTACTACAAAATTTTATGATTTCTCTTGTGACATGAGGTATTCAGCTGTAAGTACATGAAATCCTAAGCCTCTGACTAATCTGTCTGAGCTCTAGATCGCGTAAAGATATTTTCTGTGTTATAGAGATATACCATAGTATATTTGGTATCGGAAATGAAATACATTGCATCCATAATTCATTCAGAGAAATGGAAAGCATTACATCACATTATGATCGATGGCATCGTTTAACATCGTTTGAATTTATTTTATAACGTTACACTATTCCAAATACCTTTAAATTGATTTAAAAGTACTAAGCTTCCCCATATTGACTATATAAAAAATATTGACTACTGAATATGGTCTGCATAACATTTATTATTGATATACAGGAACTTACAAAAGTGTTTGGTCTATGAACAACGATTGCTGAAAGTGTGCTTTCAATTTTGGTATGAGATTTTAAATTGCGCAAGCCTATTACTTGGTGTATATGAGTTCCGCTATACAGGTATGTGCAAAACAGTTCAAGTTAACACTAATTTATAAAAAAGGATTTATTGAATATGTTTTATATATACAAATCTGTTGATCTTATACAGAGATTCACAAAGTAATTTCAATTATTTCCCCTCAGTCGACGGTAACTGTGACAATCGAGATTTTATGCCTTATCCAATGTGTCAATCGTATCGTGCTTCAACTTAATAACGCTGTCCGGCACAGAAAATTTAAATTCGTAAAATGATAACGTGAATGAGTGACACCGGAATTTATAAATGATTTTCTTGGTATTTATAAACTTGTTACTTAAATTGCCATTGTAGATGCAAAATTTTATTAAAATACTCTTGTGCACATTGTTAATTTGCAATTAAAATTAGGTGATTTCTAGAGGACCACTGTGCCGGAAAGAGCTAGGAGATGAAGTTTTGAATTATTTATGTATGCTATAAGAGATCCTTTAAAATAAAATAAAACGGCGAAAAATACCTTTCAATTTTACATGTTTCGTGCTCAGACGGAAACTTTTTACAAAACATAAACGATAAAAGAAAATTTTTGATAAAATAGCTTCAAAAAATTTAAAAAATAAATGCTGTTTATTTTTTCAATTTGTAGTTTGTCAATTTTGTTTTTGAAAAAGTTACACACGAAACATGTAAAATTAAAAGGCATTTTTTGTCATTTTATTTTATTTTAATGGATAACTTATAACATATATAAATAATTTGATATTTTAAAGAGATGTTTCATATTATAAGATGAAGTTTAGTTGCAGTATTCCGAATATGTTCAAAAAGAGACATAATCTATGCTTGACGCATTATTATTATTGTTATTGTTATTTTACTTGCTTTACTTTCAGTGCTTTACAAAAATTCTATGAAGAAACTAATACAACACTTTAAAACATATATAAAACTTTTGAATATTGATTTTTCTCTTCTGGCAAACAAATAAATTTATCATACTCAGTTTTAGATATGATACTCTTACATAAATTTTTATACCTTTATGAAAATTGAAATATCTATTTGTAAAACTCTTCCGTAAGATGTATTGGGATATTTCAGAATGAATTCTATCTACCTCGCACACTCATTGCAGCTACTGTGTCTGCATTTATTCAAGTTATTTTTACTTGGGAAAATTTGTCATTCAAAAAAATCAAATATTAAAATGTGAATATTTTGAGTTTGCGTTTGCTGCTCAGAATCTATTCTAGAAATATTTTGAAATTTTATTTAAACTAGGAAAAGTATTTTCATGTTTTGAGAAAAATTCTGCGTGCTACCTTTTTTTTTTTCAATCAATTTTACAGAAACATCGACATAAAAATTAAAATGTTTACTAATATACGAATTAAAACACACAATAATCTCTCATAAAAGAATATTTTTTGTAGATTTATAAATCAAATTTTTAAAAAGATCTTCTTTGTTATATGTTATTCATAAGTTACAAGGATATAACTTATAGTATACGCGAAATTGTGATTATTTATGTCATATTATTGAATAGAGTTATGAATAAAGAAATGGAAACATCTATATATATATTATGCTAAGGTATGTGACAAAAAAATCACGATTTTTTTGTTAGTTGTTTTACGGCAACATCCAAATGAAACACATCTTATGGGTTACTGTGCAAAAATCCTTTGGTAAATTTATGCTGTGGTAAATTGGATTTATTTATATTTTGTTATTTCGCTGCAACTAAGGAGCTTCAAAATATCATTATTTTTATTTTTTCTTTTCTATTTACTTAAAAAAATAAAAGTCATGAATTTTAAACTTTTCAGTTTCAAATTAAAGAATAAATGAAATGAGTGAAAGAATTATATTATTATATTTTAAATAATTAATGAAATACAAAAAAATGTCACGGCTACAATAACTGGTGATTTAGTATCTGCACCGGTCTAGCATAAAAGTACTAAATTCTTGATTGATCAGCCCAGATGTCATGTATGCACTACATTGGCGCGTTATTTTTTTATTCAGAATTCGAAAAAATTCCGTTTTTAAATACCAAATACATATATATTTTTAAACTAATTCCTATTATTTTAAAAAGGAAATAATAATTAAAAAAAGAAAGAACAAAACAATTTATATCATTTTAAAAAAGAAAATAGAAGCAAACAAACAGTTTATTAATAAATAACTAAAAATAGCCGGGTTATCATGTAAGGCACATATAGTTACCATTTTGTTGCAAACGCGCCAATGTGGTAAGCATATGGCATCTGTGTATATTTCTTTAGAAAAATCTTCTAATGTGGCATTAATATCTAGAAATATGTAGAAATTAGTTTAAAATTAATTTTAACATTTTAAAATTTGTTTGCTAACTTAACTCGATATTTATATTCAGTTTTTTTCCCATTATACTTTTTCACTTACTATTAATTATTTATTTCATTACGATTCGTAAAAACTTTTAACAATTTTTAAATCTTTTCATGCATTTCAAACTCAGTTTGTTATTAAATTAAAAGCATGTATTACTATAAAATAATGCCTTTTATTCAGCATCAATATTTCACATATACCTCCTTTTATCAGAGAAGGACGAAGAAAATTCCATAAATGCGTTTAACTATTTCTTTGAACTTTTTGGCACATTTAAGTTAAAAATATTCTTTAGAAATTGACGAAGTCATCGAAAAGAAAAAATGTTCACTTTCTTCCAAACTATTATTGAAGCATTTGAAAAGATGAGCAAATTTCAAATACTTTATTTCTTCATGCAAATTGATCTTACTTTTTTCACATGAATAGGAATTAGTCATTGGAGGCTATCGTAATACTTACCCATTATGGATATGCATAATATAATATAAGAAAGTAAAACATGAGTAAACTATTTATAAAGTGCATTGTAATCCAAAAACAAAATTTATATTTATATTAAAACATTTTTAATGCACATAGATTATACATATACATTTTTATATACATGCTCTATTAAAGAATTATTGATGAATCAATTACGACATATTATATAAAATGCCAAACTATTCAAGTAGTACCGAATTGCGTAAAAGGAACATCCTTATAACTCCAAAAATTATAATCATTTTAACTAACGAGTTACTGCGTCGGATTAAGCGTCTTATTTCCAATTAAAATATATCTCTGAATTGAAATTTGAATGAAATACTGGCTCATGAAAAATCGAAGAATGTGGAAAACAGGATTACAAATATCTCGGCAACTAATAATTTGGTTGACTTCGTTCTTTATGCAAAATTTGTGTTACTTTATTACCTTTTATGTCCACTCTTTAAAATAAAATATTTCGAAATATATAAATTCGAGATTTGCCAGAATGGCATCCTTTTCTTTTATTAGTTCTACTAGCACAAGATGCTGGGTAAGTTCCTACGTCTTCTGTTTTAAAAAATACTATAAATTGTTCTAATATAAAGAAATTAGAGCTATTTCACTTCAATAAAAACTAATATTAGAAATTTTTCGCGAAAAAAAGTTGAATTAAGGAGTGTATGGTAAAAAAAATAATAAAAGATAATGAAAAAATGAACTATTAAAGGATTTAGGCTGTATCAATGTGCCCCGTCATAGACTGTATCAATGTGCCCCATACAGCGATTTTGAATAAAATGAGTCTCAAATCCAACACTTCACAATATATCTAACAATAAATAATGAGGAACTGATAAAGAGTGGCTCTACTTGCCAGGGAGAGTATTCATTTTGGTTGAAAATACTGGAACAGTTGTAAAATAGTATTTCAATTGTACAACTCAAATTTACTTTTGAACAACAAAAACAATAAATCACCCGTCCCATTTCATCAAACTACTGAATCATTCCAAGATTTTCTGTATGTAGTTGAATACACTAGCATCACCTTTTGGAGCTGTTGTGGCACTTCCTATAATGACCCAGTGAGCGGTAGAGGGGGTGTATCAATGTGCCCCATGTATCAATGTACCCCAGTTCCCCCTACATACAAAATTTCAAGTCTATCTCAACTTTTTCGTGGGATAGAGTGTTTGAAGACACGCTGAAAGACAGACAGACAGACGGACGGCAAATTTCCCCCCTAAAAAAATATGTTTTTCGGAATTTTCACTATCTGAAACGTGTAAATCCGTGAAAAAAATTTTCGATTTTGAAAACGATCATAAAATTTACCCTATACAACGTATGATGGGTAAGTAAAAGGACAGTGAAACATTTTGATGCGTTGCTTCTGCTCGGAGAACGTCCTTTTCGGAATTTCACCGTTATACCGGCGCTACGCGAAAATGAAACAACAAGGCGCAATTCATTTCTATTATGACCATTCAGAGGCTTTTAATTGCAAAATGTTCCAACTTTTGAGTTTCAATATTTCATGAAATCTGTTAATCACAATAATGGAATAGAAATCATTTTTTAAAGTTACAGCTGAAATATTTCGCTGCGCTGCGATGGGTTTTAATTTCAGCAGTTACCTGATGACGAGGAATAAAATTCTTTCAGGGATATGGAATCTCTTAGGAATTTTTTTCAATTGCACACAGACAATTGCGAACATAAGAAGTAATTCACACATGTTGACCCTAACATTGGATGTCGTACCTGAACATTTAAGAAACTTAACGCAGCAAAATGGCGTGATAAAATACAACGATTCTGCGTAATTAATCATATAATCGAGTATGACATCCAACGTTAGGATTAACAAAATTATATTTGTGATATATGGCAAAATGTTTCTATTCAGCAAAAAAATTAGTAAAAGTTCAGCTGTCAAAAAAGTAATAAACAAAGAATAAATAAACATCGATAAAAAAATTCCATAGTCCTTAAAAATCTTTATAGTTCATCACCAGATAACTTTCTTATATTACCCATTCGCGAAGGGAGCGTTTTACAAAATTTTTTATGTTTTGTCACCAGTTATAAAAAAAACAGAAATTTGTTCCTTCTTAAATTGAGAAAATGCTCCGATTGAATAAGCCAAACTTTACAGTATTTTTTTACCGGTGGGAATAAACAAGGATTCTTAAGCTTTTTTGTGGCATGTATACGTGTCTCTCGTCCCCAAGGGATTTTAAAACCCTTCTCAGAGCATCTAAAAATGTTAGTTACAGCTATAAAAACTTCGATTGCCTAGTTATGATTAAGTAGTAATATAATAATTGCTCACATTCAATAAATAGCTAGTCACATAGAATTAGAACCTTTAGCAGGCGTTTATAAGATGTTACAAGACAAGGACGTTTTACCCAAAGGATTTCCCTTATCAGGGCTGCCACAGGCGATTATTTTTGTATTATTTTCGCACCAATATTTTTTTAACATAAATTTTAAAGTATATTTTTCTTGCACCTGTTGTCAAAGTATCTGTTAAGAAATCTCTTTAAAGAAAGTGGTGCCGGTTTGAATTAACACTAGAACGTCGGAAAAAGTGTCATTCGACACCGATGACTGGACTATGCGTTGATTCGAACCAGAAAAAGAAACTTCAAGACAGTGGCGTAGCTATGTTTTTTGGCGCCCGGGGCCAGCAAGAAATTTTGCGCCCCCACCCCAATATAGATATATAACAATTTCTCTTAATTTGGCGCCCCTAGGCCTCGGCGCCCGGGGCGGACGCCCCCCTTGCCCCCCCTTAGCTACGCCACTGCTTCAAGAAATAAGGTATTTATAGCTGAGCATAAGTGAGCTAATGAGCTAAAGAAATAAACTAAATAATTTCAAATTGTTTTTCCGGTGTACATATATTTTATAAAACTTTCGTAAAATTTCCCGGCATTCTAGTGTTAAAAAAACAGTCGCCTGTGGCAGCCCTGAACATTTAAGAAACTTAATAAAGCAAAATGGCGTGATAAAAAACAGCAATTCCGCGTAATTGATCAAATGATCGAGTATGACATCCGCAGTTAAGATTAAAAAAATTATATTTGGGAGATACTGCAAAATGTTTCTAGGCAGCAACTGTCAGAAAAGTAATAAACAACGAATAAATAAACATCAGTAAAAAAATTCCATTGTCCTGAAAAATCTTTATTGTTCATCATCAGATAACTTTCTTATGTTAAAATCCTTCTCAGCGCATCGAAAAATGTTAGTTACAGCTGCAGAAACTTCGATTGCCTAGTTATTATTAAATAGTAATGTAATAATTGTTCACATTCAATAAATAGCTAGTTACATAGAGTTCGTACCTTTACCAGACGTTTATAAGATGTTACAAGACAAGGATGTTTTACCCAAAGTATTTCCCTTATCAGGGCTGCCATAGGCGACTATTTTTATATTCTTTTAGCACCAGTATTTTTTAATATAAATTTTAAAGTACATTTTTCTTGCAAATGTTGTCAAAGTATCTGTTAAGAAATCTCTTTAAAAAAGTGTTGCCGGTTACAATTAAAAAATAGTCGCCTGATTTCATGAAAAAACTTCAGATATAGTGTTAAATATCCTTCTATATTAAAAAGAAAACCCGAAATAACGCTTCCGGGTGGCGATTCCAACCAGAATTGCAAAGCAATACCGAACGGAATCGCGAAGCGATTCGATGGGGTATTGGCGGGCGCAGCAAGAAGGGATAGCCTACAACTTGGAATCGCGAGGCGTTGGCGAGCGTACCGAGCAGGGGTGCGGAGCCGCCTACTTCATCACAAAATTTCTAGTAATAAAACGCCTAAAATCCCCTAAATTCTTTGATGCATACAAATCCTGTCATAAAATTTGGAACGGTAATGGGACTTATTAATTATGTGGCTGAATTTGACATTATTTACAATCCTTTCACATTGAAATGTCTTCACTCGAAAAAAAAATATTACAGCGAGACATTTACAATTTTATGTTTGCACTTTAAATTCAGAATTATTTTATAGTATAATATTTATTTATTCTTAAATTTTATATTAACTTCCGTGCAAAGTTTTAATTTTGAAAAAAAAAAACTTTAAAAAATATTTTATTAAAATTTTTTTAAAATAAAAAAAAAAAATCCACGATTACAACATAACATAAAACTTCCGAGTTATTAAGCTCATCTAAATACACGCACGCATTTTAATGGGGGAAAATTCTTAAAAAAATAAATAAATAAATAAATAAATAAATAAATAAAAAAACGCGACTGACTGGGGAAAAAAACGATTTTTGACAAGTATTTATTTTTAAAGCCGTTCAATTCCAAAAATATGCATAAAAATTACTTTTCTTTTAAAAAGAAAATTACATTTTCGATGATAAGACATAAAGATTTCATATAATTGCATCAAAGGGTATAATATAAGGAGGAAAAATTTCTTCCAATATTTAAATAAACAGTCGGGAGCTCAACGTATATTAGAAATGTTTGTAAACAGTGATATGTCAAGCAGATTTTAATTTCCTTTTTTTAGCATTAAAACAGTAAAAACATTTTATTACTTAAAAAAAATAGATTTTTATAAAGTCTTATGAGACGTAGTGTATAAATGTACAAATTTCAGAATTAATATAAAATAAAATACAGTTTTGTGGTAGAAAATTTTCCCAGCATAGTTTTTCACTTTAGGAAGAGAGTTTCATCGATTTTCATGAGTTCAATTGGCTCTCCTATTTTCCATTGGTTGCAGTTTTTACACTATTAAACAATCATGTAATTATTATATATTATATATTATAATCATATATTATCTGGCGGAAAATTTTCCCTTTTTTGTGATTGAGTTGTGTCAAGGCCCGTATAAATAACAACTACCATATTGTCTCCTATAAAATGTGATAAAAAGTTTATTAATTATATGTGTTTTAAGTTATCGTTCGTGAGTTGTTTTGCTGTATATTTTTTTGAAAGGCTACGAGGACGGCATTACACACAATAGCTAATTTAGTTGCTATAAGATTCCTAATATTACGTTTTATATGAAAGACAAGTAAATGAAGCAAAATAATTGGTTTCAATATAATTACGTTACATAAAGAAAACAAATATATCCTTAATTGATCAATTTAACCTGATGCTGGCCCTATATATTATTTCGAATTTCCACATAAATCAATAGTATATCACTAAAATTTATAAAAGAAAAATAAAAGATACAGTTTAACTCACACCGGGAAATACATGACATAAATGAGATAGATAGTAAATATTTCAAAGAAAAACCTGTTCCCATTGATGGTATTCTTCAGAAATCATGGACCGGGCAGTCTCTCGTGACAGCATGAAAGAATTTATAAAAATGATTTTATCAGAAGTTACGATCTTGCAAGGTAAGTCAATAGAATGGACTTCTTAGTTGCCAGACATTTTTATATCCAGTGTAACATTGTAAACCATATTGCGTGGACATTTGGGAGCCACAAAAAGAGAAAGAAAGAAATAGATGTGTCTGAAGCCACACTTAAGAATAAAATTTGCTAACATAAATTAAAAAATATAGTATAAGTTAAAATATTAAAAAAAAAAAGAAAAATTCACAAAAAAAAAAAAAAAAAGAAAGAGAGAGTTTTACAAAAAAATTACAATAAGATAAGCAGTTTTAAAAAAATGTTCTACTAGTTCCATAAATACAAGACGAATAAAAAGACCGGGGGTGTGACGCAGCACAAAATAAAATAAAATACTCTTCACTGAGACCATACATATGTTATGTAAGAAATAGCATAATTAATATTGCTAGAAAATACTAGCAGCAGAGCAAATGTACTTCTTCTTTTCAGGTATGTTATAAAAGAAAATTTTAATTAAGTATTTTTGGTGCCAGTAAAATTAAATTTAGTTGTCCTTTGTTAACGCGCTATAAAACGTTAAAACTTGTCCTCACTGAAGTGGCTCATGCATTAAAATGTCCTTTATAATAATGAATATATATTATACCAATTTCCCGTGTGTCTTTTGTAATCAGTTTTGACTTTCCTAGTTGGGATCTTAGTTAGTGTCCATACGACTGCAATGACTAACCAAAATCGTATCAGTGATTTTTTGTAAAAATAATTCTTGAATGCCTAATTTGAAATATTAGCCTTCAACTATTCATGATATTATGATCCTAGCAACTTTCTACTCCAAAGTATTGTAAGTATGGAGGTGTTCTATATATTTTTCAAATTCTTTGATAATTTTTATGAGATTGTAATACTAGTCTTAAAAAAACTTATTTTTAATTTATTTTGTTAGGCTGTTTCTTTTTAGCACTCATTACATGGCAAAAGGCTTAAATTGGATTAAGACATTCACTAAGTATAATACATGTAAAATATTCAATTGTATACTACAATTTAATTTAGACTAGTTACAACTAGCCATACATCTTTTTTTTTTTTTTTTTTTTTTTTTTTTTTTTTTTTTTTTTAATCGGTGAATCTTTAATGATAGGACACACATCCAACCTAAAGTCCAATTTATCCTTTACTTGGATGAAGAAGTCCAAAGTCATGGAAGCGAAAACATCATCCATGCTGTGTCTCAACTCTGGAAAATCATGAGGTTGAATCGAAACGTAGACGCGATTTCTACTGAATCCACGCCTATTGTTTATAAAAAGATGTCTTGTTTGATTATTTTGCTGTGAGTTTGACTTAGAGAATAAAAATAAAAAATGCATTTACTGTTGAAAATATGATTTTTTAAAATAAAAGTTACAATTTTTTTCAAATTTTTACCTTAAATATTTAATTTTTGTTTTTCAAAATTAATATTTATAAAAATGCTGAATAATAAAGTTAGACCATTTTTCTTTTTTTAAATGTCAAAAAAAATTAATTCTATGGATAATATTTTGAGTTATAACGATTATAAACTACTCGACTTTTAAATAAATTTTTAATTTAAAATATTAAAAAAACTAAGAGAAGTTTTATCACGTGATTTTGTTTACAAATAATATGGTTAACCATAGCAAAAAATTGAAAATTTTAACTCTATAAATACATTTTTTTTTTAATTTGTCCCGGACCTCATTAAAGTTTCCATTATTATATGAACACCCTGTGTAACGCAATGAAAATGTGAATCGTGTTAAAAATCAGTTGCTTTTGGTTTATTCTCAAATGCTCCTTAAAAAAAATAAACACTCCATAAATACATTTGAAATAATTTACTATTTAATGAAGCACTGTTTCGTCTTAAAATGTTGCCAAACAATTTTTTTTCTGAGTCATTATAATAAGAATAGGGGAGAGTTATAATTTCATTTCTATCAATTTACATTTTCCCATGAAAAATAAAATATTTTTGTTTACACTTCATTGTGATTGATAGACCTTTATTTTCATTTTAAAGTTTAATTATCTTCTCTTTAAGAATTGCGGGGAATGATAATACAGTTCATTGAAATTCATATAATAAAATCTTTCTTGTATAGTTTCATGATGAAATGTTTGCAGCATGAAATGGGTAAAATGTCAATTTATATGCACAATGAATGCATTGAAAATGTCGGAAGAAATATAAAATTATAAAAAAACGAGAAAAATGTAAAGCGCAGTAATCCTTTTTATAATGTTATCTGCGTCTATTTGATTATTTTAAATAATAACAAATGTAATTTTGCGAAACTAGATAAATCGCTTCAAAGAATAAATAGAATGTTTTAAAATTTTCCAGAGTTTTTTTTTCTTTTTTTAACAATATTTTTATAATTTTAATTTATAGAAAATGTGTGAAGTGTGTTAACATCTTGAATGGATTGTTTTGTTTTTATTACTTACTTCTGTCTTAACAAAAAGAAAGAATTAAATTCGTGAAAATTTTGTGAAATCCGATTTTTGACAGATTTACCCGTTTTAAGGGGTCACAGAACCCGAAAACATGCTTTTACTGTGAGTCTGTGAGTTTTTCTGCATGTGGCAAAAATTGTTTGGGGCACTCTTTCTCAAGAACTAATGCATGGAATTTTACAATACTTCAGATACTACTAGATCTTGATATAAACCAAATATAAAATTGATATGTCGTGGTGTTCATTATGTTTTGGCGTATATCGCTCAATAGGTGGCGCTGCTATGCTGTATTATTCACGATTTTCACAATAGCTATATCTCAAGAGATAGAGCATGGAATTTCATAAAATTTTAGATTTAGTTAGCTTCTGAAATAGCATCCCCACAAACACTCAACTTATGGCCATAAGCTGGTTTCGTTGCGGCCAGAAAAAGTTACGGCCATTTGCGACTAAACAGTATTGTGCCATAAATGACGCGCCGCTAATTGCGGCAGCGATGGTCAAGCCGCTAACGGATCGGCGATGAAAGAACTGTTGCGTTTACTTTGCCGGCCAACTTTTAAGGGTCGGTTTCTGGCTAGCATTTAACGGCCCACCATTTTGTAGAAAGCAGAGGGCTAATGTCGTTTAATCAGCATTTTTTTTTAAAGAGAGGAAATGTTTTTTGTCTCCATTTCTTTCCGCGTAAGTTTAATTATTTTAAATCTGAGTTTAAATAAACATATAAAAATTATGCGAGATATTCATTTAAAACAGTGAAATAGATGGCATATTTTTATTTAGTTTGAAAAAATTGAAAAAAAGATAGAAATGGTTTTAAAAATGTATATAATATTCCAAGTATTTTTTTTTTCAGCGACGCCTTATTACATCCATTACTCACAAAGAAAGAAAGAAAGAAAGAAATTGAATAAATATTTAAAATGATTTATAATAAATAAATAAAGAAAACTCATTTAGATTGTACTTAAAGCAGTCTATCTTTCACCACTCTCAGTAATTTCAAACTTTCGCATTACACACGCAATATTATTTTTAGCCAAAAATGCGTAACTATTTCTAAAATTGGCAATTGCAGTATGTCTAAAATTGGCTTAAAAATACAATTAATTTCTCTCTCTCTCTCTTTTTAAGGAAAGATCATAATTTTTCTTCGTATTAAAATGTATATATGTATGTTTTTATAAACATGCTGGAATAAATTCACTTGAAAGTATTTTCCTTAATATACAAAAGCAAAAAATGTCATATTGAATAGAATAACGAAAAAATTTCTTTTAAAGAAAAAAAAATAAACCTTTAAACGTTGAACGAATTCCAATTTGAAGAAGCATCTAATAAAAACATCTATTTAAATTCATATTTGTTCGGAAATGAATGAAATTGCAGGAGCTGTTACTCAGAAACTATGAATCGAAAGGTGGTTTATATTTTTTAGTAAATGTAAAAAATAAATAAATAAAAAATCAGCAAATACTGTTAAATTGGGTGTTTTGAATATGTGTTCTGGATATGACTGACTACTGCGAGACAGGAGGAAAACGGTTGTTACATGACCACAACCGCTTACATCCCAATAATTTTTTTTATTTATAAGAAAAAGGACAACTTATTCAATTTCAAATCGCTTTAGTTATCAGGCTAGCCAGTTTAATGCCTTTTCCTTTAAAAATGAGTCAGAAATTGCATAAATATTTAGCGTTGTTGAACAGGGAATTTTGCAGTCGCCTTATAGCTGAACGAAATCTTTTGTGAAAACAAAACATTATATAAAGTTATTTGTGTAAATATAGATTATATATTTAAATATTTATTATCAGGGTTCAAAGGTTCAAGGTTCAATTTAAAGGGTTCAGGATACCATACAAATTTTCACTAAAATCTCAATAATACTACAAGGTTCGTACAATTTCTGGAATTTCATGACCAGAAAATTCTGTGGTACCAGTAATTTATTATAGAAAATCCTTCATTAAATAAGACGAAATTTTTCTAGTTTGAACTTTATTTATTTTTTTATAAAGACATGCTGGTAGTACACTTTGAAAATAACGGTACCCGTACGAAGCTGAATATACTTCAGGTATCGCAGGTTTTGACAAAAAAATTTGCTTTTTTTTCGCCTTATTTAACTTTAGAAAAATATGGGAAATTCGATTATTAAAAAAGCGATTACAAAATCCGTCATTAAAAAATATATGAACAAATTTTCTAATGTCTCTTTAATATGTTTTTTAATTGTGGCGCCAAACTCATTGGAAATTTGAAGGAGTATGCCAACATAAATATAGAGAGCGTTCTAAAGACTGCTCTTTATTTATTTATATTTTTTCAATTTTTTTTTTATGTTAAGGATATATATTTGTACAAGGTTTCGCTAAAAACTGAAACGCACTCTATTTAAAAAAAACCTGTGTGATGTGCGTAGCCACTATAAATTAGAAAGGTATTAAGAATAAGGTAACGGTGCGTGCATTGAAAACTTTCTGCGTCCTCTGTCATGAATTGCAGAAAAAATCCATTTTTAATTAACACTATTGACTGCGTTATGGCGTTTTGAATTCCAAGATTTCCTTTTTTTTAATTTTCTTACATTGAAAACATTTTAACATGATTTCAAATTTTTGAAAACAAAAATCCAAATTATTCTTAAAATTGTGCTAATTGTAAGCATCTTTGTTTAGGAAAATAAATAAAATATCATAAAATATCAACCAAGAAAAATATGTAAAAATACAGTAAAAAATGCAATTACATAAAATATTTCTTTTTAAAGGTAAAAACCTTATAGCAGGGCTGTCCAACGCGGCGCCCGCGGGCGCCATGGCGCCCTTTGCAGGTTTTCTTGGCGCCCTTTTGAAAGTTTCCTGATACTAGTCTTTGTTTTCTTTCTTTTTTAAGTAAAATTTCCTTGTAAAATATACATTATTTAAAATCCGTGATGTTTGCTTGAGAGATGTTTTAAAATTTTCTGCAAGTGTATTACACGCATCAACAGTTATAACGTAAGCGACATATTAAAAGATAGGCAACAGCACATGATTCATTTTTTAAAGAAACAAATCATGGGCTGTTGCGTTTCTTCACTAATGTCTAATTAATTTTTTTGTATCTTTTTATGGAAATTATGTCAATAAAAATTAATAAATGATGGCAATATGTTTTTTTAATATGTTAAGAAATAAAATGTAGAAAAAAAGGCAATCTTCTACCTCCTTCATGCATGAAAGTTTAGCAGATTTGTTATTGACGTTGTTTTATTGGCCATTTGGCTATTTTACAAGACAGGATAAAGGCTGTCTTTCACACCACCAGAATTTCGAAACTTTAGGTAATTTTGATAATTTTGTTTTTCAAAAAAATCTTATAAAATCGTGCGAAAGGATTTCCACCATTGAAAATTCCTTCAGACTCCTTCTTTAGAACCACCAATCACTTTGTTTCTGTATTTTTTAAAGTGGCAAATTTATTCCTCTAAAAAAAAAAAAAAAAAAAAAAAAAAAAACAGTTACTGCAGAGTGTTTGGGTTTCCCAAATTCTGACAATATTTCCGATTATCATTTTTATTTAATAACATCTGATATTTCATTTTCTGACTCCTTCCAATTCAAAAATGTTTGAGATAATTTTTCGCAGAAAAAACTTTACAATTATTTCAATTTTTTTTTAAATGACGTTTTAGATTTATAGTAGCATTATGTCTCTACTGTGTTATGCATTTGCCTACATGCATCGATACAGATATTAAAAGTGATTTTTTTACATGTTTTGATCATGTAACATGATCATGACATGTCATTTATTGTTCATTCTAATAATGGCGCCCTTCACTGCTTTTCAGAAGTTGAGAAGCGCCCCTGCTTAGTAAAAGGTTGGACAGGCCTGCTATATAGCATTGTTTCCTTTATTTACCCTTTAATTACTATGATAGAACACGTTCTAGAAAGTATGTAATTCGGAAAATCTGGTTTTACACCAGAAAAATTCAATGCTAATTTCGTTCATACGGAATGTTCTGCTATTAACCCTTTGCGGCGCATGGCAAATTCATTGCATAAATGCTGAAATTAATGACTGACACCGGAATTTGAAAACAACTTTATTGTTAAATGAGAAAGAAATTCTATTTCACGAATTCAATAAACCGTAAAACTCTTTAACCAAAATTCCGTTGCCAATGTGACTTTTGGAAATTTAAATTAAGTGGTTTCATAGATATACCACCGCGCCGCAAGGGGTTAAAGCAAATATTGCTGTTTTAGTTTCTGGTGGGAATTGAGATATACAAATTAAAATATCTCAAAATATCTTGGGCGGTTTTGGATCCAGAGGGTTAATGAAAGATGTTTCGTGATTTGGCTAGTAAAAATTTTCCTATCAAAATTTCTGACGTGAAATAGAGCTGTTCCCAATCGCACATATCTGTTACTAAGTAACGGTTATTCTCAAAGAAATGTAGTAACGTACCGTTACTTAGAAGTACGACTCGTTAGTCGTTATTGTATAACAGGCAACGTAATGTGTAATTAGCATGCAGCCAAACAGTCGAATGTGGTAAAGGATGCGAATTTGTGTTCGAACTCGTATCGTCACACGACTGTGTGTGACAATAGGCGCCAGTTACCAGTTGTTTCCGTATCAGTGAATGTGTATCATTCTGTTTGTACTACTTATAGTCAAATCTCAAATGATTTGGATTCCATATGGGCTTGTTGAAAATCGTTTATTTGTTTTATTATGAAAATAAATAAAAAGTGGATATACTTTTCTGAAGCATCTAATTATAAAGCAAAATGTGATTCATACTTATGCCAAGCGAAGTATTCAGTTAAAGGGAATTCAACATTGAATTGACAAGAAACATTTATTGGTAAAGCATCCCCGAGCTTGTCTGTTTAACAAAAGTGTATTTATCATTGTTGTATATTAATACCATCTAAACGATGTTTTTTTCAAAATCAGGTTATGAGTTATCTGAAATATCCCCCAGGGTCACTAAAGGTATGGGCAGAGGGGACATGTGCAACGAGCACCAGAAAGAAGGGACACCAAATCACGATTTTTCTCAAGAGTATGGTATATATAGTATGGTATAGTTACATACATCCTGTATGAGGTATGCTTATGCATAGGGCTAATTCCATGAAAACTTGTTATGTCTATCACATACAACTCTTTTTGGCTACCAGTATTTTAGAACGGAAAAATGTGACTTATTTTATCGGAAATATCACATCAATTGAATAGGGCGAAGAAATTTTTTCGAAAATAACGATGACAAACATGCATAGCGATTTTTAGCTGTGTGACAGAAATGAAAAGTTCGCATGGAATTAACCATAGAAGATTCTAAGAATGATATAACATAAGAATGTGGTAAAGGTTATTAACCCTATCCTGCACACTGTGGCCAATCCGGGATATCTAATTTTAATTCCAAACTAGCAAACAGCACCAATGATATTTTTATAAAATTTTGCTCTTACAATGAAAGCTTAAATTATGGGACTCTTAATTTCTAAAATAGTTTGTTAAATTCCGGTGAAAAATTCCTTGCCGGAAAGAGTTAAATGGAGTTTTTTTCGATAAATTCGATTATTTTTTATTAATATTGATATTTTAAAATATTCTGAATATGGTCAGTAAGAAGACTTTTCTAATTCAAAACATATTAACAATATTAAATTTTCTACGATTTATTTAGTTAACACACGAGCGCCTCCCGATACTGTCTCTCATTCCTAAGAAAAAAGTCATGTCATTTGTCCAGACTCTTGAATAAATTTCTATTCAATATCATTCAATGTATTTCATTTTAAAAACAATTTTCATTTTACTGGTTTAAGGTGTATATTATAATGGATATCACATTACGCTATAAACCAATGAATATATATTTATAGAACATTGCTTAATTTTACGTTCAAAATTAAAATGACTTGTTACATCTAAATAATTGTTATTGCGTAGCCAATGGCATTCCAATCATAGTTTTTCACTGTTCTGCGGAGTTAAACGATATTATTTCCATTTTATCAAGGCTGCCAAAATCGATTACTTTTATTTTCTATTCGCACCAGTATTTTCTAATACAAATTTCGAAGTTTTTTTCTCTTGCAAGCGCTGTCAAAACGCTATTATTAAGGATTTCTGTTTTGATAAGTTTGTACCAGCTTTAATAAAACAATACACATAGTACGGACAGAGCCTCAACTCGGCTTGAAAAGAACGCCCTCAGTGGATCACCACTAGAATTACCGAGGCGGGTCATCTGTGACCCAAGACGTGGTTTTTCGCTCGTATCACCGTTGCTTTTCAAAGTAAAACTTTGAAACTGATTGACTTTTCCTGAATATTTAGTACAATGCCTTAGCACGAATTTAGTTGAAATCGAACGAAAACTTTTTTGTATACACATCTTTATACCTAGAATTACCATGCTGGGTCATCGCTGACCCAAACAAAATAATTGCATTTTTCATTAATTTGAACAAGAATTTTAACTCTATATTTTATAATAACATAAGAATACTGTATGAATATGATCCGAACTTCCTTTTCAGAAAAGAGAGAAAGGATAGTGCATGTGTACAAGCGCGATAGGGGGCGGGGCATGATCACATATCTGTTATGCATTTGAAAATCAAATGTGCGTGTTTTTATCGTATTTTAAACTATTTTTAGAATGTTGTAAAAAGTTTTTATTTAGGTTACACCTTAGAAAGTAACTAAAAAGAATATTTTGCCTCTCATAAACGACGCAGAGAAATAAAAAAAGACTTTGTGGCATTCCAGTTTCTCACATTTATAGTGATGGCGTCATAATATAGGTTTTTCGAATAAGAAATTTTTAAAATTGTGATTCTTTTTTAATTATTTTAGTGACAAAATTTAGTGGCGAATTCAATATTGTCATCATTTGATAATGCTGTCATTCTTGGCGTAAATGACGAAACAATTTTTGTTTAAATTGACTATAAAATTTCATCGCTCGAATCTAGTATAAGCTGAATGAAAATAGCCGTGTAAATGCTGTGGAGAAAGGCATGAAACATAAATAAATCATATAGTATTTTGAAGAAAATAATAATAAAAAAAAGAAATAATCTTTAAAAGTGAGAAAAATACAAAATAAACCACTCTTCGAAGCGATTTGAAACATTGAACTTTATGGAAGGTAAAGCCGCAGTGTTCAATATTTTCTGACTTATGAAATATCTATTGATTCTAGATTTATATATTGATTCTAGTCAGAAATGTTTGGGCAGTTTTTAAAGATACAACAGATTTTAATATAAGTAGAAGAGTTTTCTTGCTAAGATAATAGATAAATACAATGAAAAAGAACGTGAAGATATTCGTCAACGGACCAGCACTGAAATTTCACATGAATGAAAAATATTGCCAAATAAAGAAATGCTAAGACAATAAAACTAATACTTTTTGTGGAAATTATTTATAACTTGTGTGTGCATTATGCACATAATAAAAAAAAAGAAAAAAAGACCGAGGAATTTAGTGTGAATTGACTGTACGGTAAACTCTATAAAAAGTAAAAGTGTAAAGTAAAGTAAAAAATCACGGATATGGAAACATAATTAAATTTATTGTATTTGAATATCTAATTAATCTGTAGGTTATTACACAATTTAAATCGACTAATCATATATATATATATATATATATATATAATTTTTAAAGGAGGTATCAAAACCTCAAAACATTTATTCTAAAATTAGAAATAAAAAATTCCCTTAGTGGTATCTATTCTCAAAATTTCATATTACGTAATAGTATAAAAGCTAAATTGTATTAATTATTAATTAAAAATCATTGTATTCCTCGTGAATACTTATTGCCCGTGTTTATCTTCCAAATAAAACAATAAAAGCGTCTTTGAAAGGCATGGGTCAGAGGTGACCCAGCCTGGTAGTTCTAGGTATACAAGAAACGCGGTAATTCTAGTGTTAAAAACTAAACCATCGCGTTGGCGATTTTTATCCTCGTGATTTCTGTTTAACTGTAACCACATTCTGGCTTGGCACTTCTTGCTGAATGCTGATTTGATTATCTTTGCACACGTGCTTATGCTATTTGATCTTATATTTCCGCGCTTATATTGATTCGCAATTATTACTGTTATTGTTCTTGAATTTTCAAGTTTAAATTATTAGGTCGTTATGTTAAGAAGAGACACATGTATTGTTTGCAAGACGAATACGTCAAAGTTATTTCATATTAAAATAATTCTTTAATAAATTTCAAAACAAGAAGCAGCAAGCCGTCGCTGTATTTTTTTTCTTTTTTCCCTTATCATTTGTCGCCAAGGAAGCGATGTTTCGCCGAATTAGCAATCTCTCTTATGTTATGATCGTAGTTTCAGAGTGATCCGCTCATATCGCTACTGTCTATGCGTAATCCCATGTTAAACAAGTTGCCATTACAGTGTATGCATGTTGATTCTCTGTTCCGTACTCTGTGAAACAATAGTCTCCAGTGGCATCCCTGTTTAACAACATAACTGTTTTGCCCGTACACCATTCAGGCAAGATGAATTTGTTTAATTTATGATTTAACCCTTTCCGGCGCAAGCAAATTCTATTAGTAAAATGAGAAATTGTCGATTGACACCGGAATTTACAAAGGACTTGTCTAGATATTATGAATTCCTTAATTTAAGCTTTCATTGTAAAAGCTAAATTATATTAAAATATTACTGGTGCCGTTTGCAAGTTTGGAATTAAAATTAAGTGTTGCCGACCCGGCAACACCTAATTTTTTTGACACCACTAATTTTTTTTAAAATGGAATGACATACTATTCAAAGGAGCTTAAAAAAAGTGGTATAAGCCCACATTTTCAATTTATTGCTCGCAGAAAAAGAAACAATTTAAGGGATTAATGTGACCAAACTAATTCTAAATAATCTGTTTAAGAACAAAATTATTGAAATCAATGAAGACTTTCTGGTCCGCAAGAAATACCTTTAAAAAATAGAAAAGGGAGTTGTACTATTTTAAATAAGTTGGAAATTGCACGTGAAGCGTAGAAAATGAGGTGCATTCTTACGATAGCGAAGTTTAAAAAATATCCAGATCTTGCTGTTTAGCATAATTTAATGTGCACACGCTTTATAAAACTAAATTATTTAATGTAAAATATAGATAATTTTATAGGAATTCTCGCATTTCGATATCTGATTTACATACATTGCTCCACAAAAATCTGAATAGTTTATTAAAAATATATTTAGTAATGTAAATCCGTATTCTAAACTGTCAATTAAAACAAAAATCTCTATCAAACTGACTACTTTATACTTAGGAAAATAATGCTCTAGGGAAAAAGCTGTTTTGTTTGAAATTTAAGCACTTAGTGGAATATAATGCTGTGAAAAACCATGAAAGTAAGCAAATTTGGTTAAAGTGTAAGTTAATATTTTAAACATTACTTATTATTGTTTAAGGTATTAAACCAATAACAATTACCGCATTTTAGCACATTTCCAAAGTGAATACGCTAAAGATAAAGTGAATATGCGAAAATTGCATTTTATTTTCGCAACCATCATAGTTGCGGTAGAGTTGTTAATTCGGAAATGAAGAGTGGTGTCTACATTGTATCAAATATCTCAGTAAATATTTATCACACAGAAAGATTCATATCAACTTATTCAGAATACAATAACTTTTGTAACAATGTAAAAATTAAAAAATCGATTTTTAAAAATTTTAAGAGGATAATTTAAAAAAAACATTGTTATTTCGATATGAAGGGACAGCCTATATCAGTGGTTCCCAAACTTTTGAACGGAGCCTTTTTTGGGAAGAATATCTGAGGCGGAGCCCCTGAACCCAAAGATACTCTGTGGTTTACAAATTAATGTTTCTTATCTTAAGGTTCTCAGTTTGGCTCTTTCCTGATACAAAAATACTGAATTCATAATAGAAATTTTAAAAATCAAATTTTCTATTATATAACCCTTTACCAGTTTTATTTATTTACCCTTTAACAGTTTTAATTATTACTAATATGATCTGTAATAATTAAATAGAGTATTTTACATTATTCCTCAAAGATATGAAAGTCTTTAATAATATTTAATATATTCACATTAACATACAATCAATTTTCTATACAAAATTAATTGTATGTTAAAAGGTATACTTTTTGAATTATATTAGTCCTATTAACTTATTTTAAAAAGAATTTTTGGGACTTTTGAAATATATATTAATAATATAATGTTTAGTTTGAACGGGGAAAAATTATTAAAAGGATTCTTTATTTTATTTGGAAAACAGGCAATTCTTTAAAAAGTAAAAACGTTCTGATAATTTTATTGACTGGTCACGAGTGTTCGGGGTATTTTAAAACCAAATGTAACTGACTAATGACAACATTTTATATTAATCCTATGGTACACTTATATGATGATTCATTCATAAAACTTTTGTCCTAGTGAATACTTATGTCATATATCTGATATAATCTGTTTCAAAATTTAAGCACTCTGCAAATTTGGTTTAAAATAATTGAAGAAGAAATATTTTATGCTAATTTACAATAAATACTCGACAGTTAATCTAAATAAAATAAAATAAGCCATTTCGGGTAGTTAAAATAAAAATATTTTTATTTTTATTTTTATTTTCCTTGAAGAAACGCTGTGTCAAAAGTTTTAGCAGACTATGCAATTTTTTTAGAAACACGGGATTGGCCGTGTGTAATAATGTTGCATGACATCATATTGCACTTTTATAAATGTATAAATAGTGGAGAAATTATTTCTACTCGTTTTAAAACTACCAAAGTGTAAAGAATTCACAAAATGTGAGATTTTGAAAGCTTTTAAATTGAAATCGTAAAATAAAACTGATTCTGGAATTGCAAAAGCTTTAAATCGACCAAAGCTAGGTATATATTAAATACTCTCTAAAAATGATAACTTTAAGCGGAAACCAAAATGTGGTCGACCACGAATGACGACTGTTCAGACTGATCGGAGAATACGGAGATTGGTATCCTGACAAAGTATGTCCGCATTAGGCAAATTAAAAATAATATCAGTCAACATGTGTCCAAAGACACTGTACATAGAAGTATTAAAAAGCGTGATTACATTATACTAAAGATAATGATTCGCAAACCGTCTCTAACAGTACATCACAAATAGGAGAGAGAATGAACTGGGGTAAAAAACACACGTCCTACGAAGACATGACTTTCTCTTTTATTCATTGAGGAGAAAAAGCGGAACTTAGACGGCCCTGATTGTAGGAACGTATATTGGCATAATTTACGAAAGGAGCCAAGGACATTTTTTAGCAGCTAGCAAGGCGGTAAATCTGCTATGGTTTGGGGGGCATTTGGATTCAACGGCCGGAACTCTCTGGCCCTCTTCTAACCCTTTCAGGTACGGCCATAATCTGTTAGCAAAATGAGAAATTTTCGATTCACACCGGAATTCACAAACGAATTTTTAGTTATTTGGAAATCCTTAATTTAAGCTTTTATTGTAAAAGAGAAATTTTACTAAAATATTATAGGGTTATTATGCAATTCGTATTTGATATTAATCTTAAGAAAGTCAGTTGTTATATTGAAAACGAAATGCTTAAACTAATTTAACCCATTCGTGCACAGCAGCTTTTGTGTAAATTTTATTTGGTTGGCACCACTATTTTTAGAAGATTTAAATTTAGTTGATTAATTTGCTTTTCTTTTTTCCCGGTGTCAAAAACAGTGCTGAATGCACCTTTTGAGGCGTCCCTAAAAAGGGACGCTAGGCACTAATGGGTTAAAGTTTAAATTCAATTTTATTCAAATGACTTACAACTATTTATTGAAAATGCAAATATGCAAAAATGTTCTTATAAATATTTTTGAAAGATTGAGACTGTAATATTTAATCGAAATATTGAGTGACATATTCTGAAAATTTGGTGCCATATTCAATTATAATAAAGGCTCATCGGTAATAAATTAATCTCGAAATTTTAATATTTTTACTGACACTACTGTCAGATGTTTTATTTTATTATTTATTTGAAGATCCTTATTTGACATTGCGAATTTGAAATTGCTGGCATTGATATAAAAGCGTCTTCATACTATATTTTTACATTGAAAGTTCCATCTTTAATTATGATTTACTGAATTTATCGGCGGGCCATTTAATGAATTTTTATCTAGTTGGGTTCATACCGTTTTAAAAAGACATTCAAGTAAATAATAACAACTGATAATTCAGGCCTGTTTCTTAACAATAAAACTACCTGAAAATTGCGTCAAGTTTTATTTGCATCAAGCACACCAGAATTTTAATTTAAAGCAGTTTAGATTTTTTATTTAACACTAGAACCGCCTTTAGGGGTCAAAATGACCCCTCCCAGACTGATAATAGTCGATTTGAAGCAGAAGTTTCTTTGTAAGTTGCGTTAAATGTATGCTAGAGGAAAATAGGCTAATTAAATGAGTTAACTAACTTAACATTAAAATTCTGGTGAGAAACAATTCTTTGTAAAACTTGAGTAAAATACCCGGCGGTTCTAGTGTCAAGGTTCGCACATTCCTTGGAATTGCCAAGGACTCTGGCACCACTATTAAAAATAAGAAAATTTAGATTTAATTTTTAAACCACAACATTCGTAATCCCCACCTTCATTCACAGATTTTACGATATTTTTCTGCAGTGAAACTCTTCGAAAATATTCTTAAAATTTAGTGGTAGAACTGTGCGAACCCTGAGTGTTAACTTTTTCTTTTTTTTTTTCTTTTAATACTAGAAGAGCCAATAACAGTCAATTTCACTGCTATCATGTTTGTGTTATTAAATTTGAACCAGATATTCCTTAAAAAAAAAGAGTTATGTAGGTATGTTACACAAAAGTTAGTCAAACAGATAAATTAAAAGCTTTAAATAAAATTCTGATGAGCATATATTTTACGAAACTTGAGAAAAATTTCAATAATAAACAAAACCCTTTTATATTTTAACTACATTTTCACTTAATTTTTATAGTCCATGTTATTGGCTTTTTTTATTCCAAGTAAACAAACAAATAAAAAAAATACCATAAAATATAATATATCCCTAAAGAATACAGCTACAAGTATCTCCTCCCCAAACCAACAAGGAATTTAAAACAATTTTTTTACAACAATTTAGAACAAACTGTTTTCATTAGTACTGTGTTTGCGCGCACTAGGGCATTTGGACGATTTTTGCTGTTTTGAAGTAGAAATTCCGTAAAGTACAAGTCGCTATATATGAAGATAGAATTTGATAGAAAATTGCGTTTTCTACTTTGCTTGCTTTGTTACTTTTGCTTTTTAATATCTCTAATTTGTAACTGTAAAATTATCTTTATTGATTGTCATATAGTTTTCCATTAAGTAGGGCAAGAGCTTTGGTATGGAAAAAAAGTGGCATTCAGCTCCTATTTTTAATTTATGTTGACAAAAAATGTAACAATTAAGGGGTTAAATAAGGAAAACATCATTTTATTAAAATTGTGATAACAGTTTCTTGAACATCCTTGAAGTGCACGAAACTTGGAATAATTGTTTTGTAATATTTTTTCGTGTTAAAGCAAGCATTTTTATTTCAAGTTAAAAACCGGAAAAAATTAGAAATTTAAAATTCTTTTTTTAAAAAATTTATTTAAACTTTGGTACCGCACTTGATTTTTTTTTTATACCGCAATATATTTTAGCAAAAAATTAAATACTTTTGTAGCTGCAAAAGTGTACCAAATCTTTTGACGCTCTCTTATATATATATATATATATATATATATATATATATATATATATATATATATATATATAAAGATGTCAAACGAAACTAATAAAAACTATTTTTTTTTTTTTTTGTATTACAAAATTAATTCAGGCGAAAAAAATATCCACCGAATGGAATTTCTAACTTTATTTAAAATAAGTATAAAAAAAAAAATCTTGGTTTCCCTTCGGAGTTCCCAAATTTTTGTTTTAATAGCAAAAGAATATTTCGGTTCTTTTACAGTAAAATTTTAATTGCCTGTCGTTAATTGAATTCTTTCGACAATTTTATGTTGATCATTAAAGGTCGATTTGATTTTCAGTTTTTAAATATTTTCTTTAAAAATATTGTTAAAAAAGTCTTTTATAGAATTCTAATTGAAAGTAAAGCAGAAATATTTTTATGTGCAAAACACTTTTTTATTGTATACTGCCTATTTTATTACTTTCTTCTACCTTTAATAGAAGAAAGTACTATAATCGAATTTTTTTTTCGAATTCCGATAATCGTCGGATTTACACATTTTAGGGCTCAGAGATTCTAAGAAATAAATTTTTACAAGATGTCTCTCTGTACGCGTGTCTGTTGGTTGTCACTACGAAAGTTGCCGCCACGAAATTTATAAATATGTTTTTTTAAATAAATGTGGTGTTTAAAAAGCAGATTGAGTTAAAGTCGCATGTTACACATTTAAATAATATAAATAGTATAAATATATATATATATTATGATGCACACATTAAAACAATTCTAAAAAGTATAAATTTCTTTTTGCCATGTTTTAACCTGTTAGGTTTCCTTATCAGATAAATTAAAAAACAAATCATTCTAATTCACAGATTATGTTCTTTTCTTTGCTAAATATAATCTTGTTACAAAAATGTTTATCGATCTGAAAAACATTTCTTTAAAAAAGAAACTTTCATTAATAAAATAATGAAAAGCAATTTAAATGCAAAGTATTCTCAATTAGAATATTTTGAATGAGTTGAATTATTTGCAGGAGAATTAGTTTAATTAATTTATTCCGAAAGAAAATTTAACAGATGTTACTGGCTTTTGCACAATTCAATTTTTGCTGATATCTAATTAAAAATAACTCATTTGAAATTAAAAGGATGGTTATTGTAAACTCATACTTTACAAAAAAAAAAAAAAGTTTCACCCATTATAAGTTTAAAATTATTTTCTTTCACTTTACTACTTTTGTGCGGGAAAAATTTATTTTGTACTTGAAAAAAAATATATATATATCTTGTAGAATGGAGTTTAATGTTTATGTCCTAGCACTGTTTTAAAAAATTGTAATAACATAATTTTTCATTCAATAATCGTTGTAATTTATTATTTACAATTGGTGAAATTTTTGTCTTCATACCAAGACCCAAATGAAGCCAAACATCAAAACTCCTTTTAGTTTCGTCCCAAAACGAAATCTTTAAATGCTTTTCTACCATAGTTTTTTAATATATATACAGAGTAAAACGTGCTACCACCTCCATTAACAGGCATCCCCGACACAGGCAAAATCTGGACTGAAATGGGAAATTATCGACAGACACCGGAATTCACAAACGAATTTTTTAGATATTTTGAATTACTTAATTTAAGCTTTCGTTGTAAAAGCAAAATTTTAGTAAAATATTACTGGTGCCGTTTGCAAGTTTAAAATTAAAATTAGGTATCCCAGACCGGGCACAGTGTGCTGGAAAGGGTTGAACTACCTGAAAGACCAATTTTTGATGGAACGAAATTTATTCCATAAGCTCAATACCAATTTTACCTCCATTCAGATAACACCTCAGTTTAACTCCCTCCAAGAGTGAACAATTACTTTAATCCTCATAAGTGAGATTAGCACCTCCCACAATTCTCTTAAAATGAAATTTAAAGGATTTTATTGCGGCCTCCCAAAGACCCCCGAAATTGGGTGATCTGGGGGGAATAAATTTCCACTCAATGCCTTCACTAGACAAATATGCTGCTAATTTCTCATCAGGTTTTCTTACTAAATCATAAAAGACTCTAAGTGTTTCATCTGCCCCAATAAAATTTTTTGCATTATCAGAATATAATTTGGCACATTTACCTCTGCGTGCTATGAATCTTTTCAGTGCCGCAATAAATGATTCGGAAGTTAAATCTGAAACAACTTCTATGTGTATAGCCTTAAATACAAAACAAACAAAAATACAGACATAAATTTTTTGTAAGATGGTCATACGTGCATAACCAATTTTGATCATAAATGGCCCACACAGATCAACACCCGAAATATTAAAGCAATAGTCTAATTGGACTCTATCCCTGGGCAAATCGCCCATCAATTGATTTGCAATAACTGGTTTAGCTTTAAAACATGGAATGCACTGATGAACCACCTTTCGACACATTGACGACCATTTATTGGCCAAAATTTATTTCTTACTAAGGATAGTAAAGTTGACGCACCAACATGCAAATATTTCTTATGATAATAATTTATAACAATTACAGTAAATTTATTACTCTTTGGTAAAATCGCCGGGTGCTTTTTTGAAAAATTTAAATTACTATTATCTAACCTGCCACCAACCCTTAAAATTCCAAATTCATCTAAGTAAGGGTTGAGGCCGTTTAACTTGCTACTCGGACTTACCGATCCTTTAGTCTGAAGACTATGTATGTCGGTACTGAAGGCTTCATTTTGCACTAATTTAATTAAATATTTCTCTGCCAATTCCAATTCTGACGTACTCAATGGTCCAATGCTTTTAAAAAGCGGGTTTCTTGCATTCATCACAAATCTGAAAATATAACTAAAAATACGCACAATCGTTAAATAATTATTACTAAGATTAATCAAGTTATATACAAAACAATTCTCGGTGATATTACAATTTATAACATTAAATTCATTAAAGATTTTAACATTAAATTTGAGCTCTTTATTGAACTCATCATTTGTTTCTGGTATGGTTATTGTACGTTGAGGATAATCACTGTTCTGAAGAAATGAAGGTTCCTTCCACCACAATTCACAGTCTGCAAGTTTGTCAGGATCCATACCTCTGGAAAGTTTGTCAGCAGGATTTTCTTCTGAGCAAATATGATGCCACTGTTCAGCACTAGAGTTTTCTTGTATGTTAGTCACTCGATTTTGAACAAATTGCTTAAGGTCGATAGGTTCTTTTTGAATCCATGCTAACACAATCATTGAATCTGACCAAAGGAAAACATTAGTTACTATTACTTTCATGGATGATAATACTCTGTTTACCAGTTTGGTTAGCAACACTGCTGCACATAATTCCAATCTTGGAATAGTTAGACTCTTTATCGGTGTAACTCGCGACTTGCTAGCGATTAAATTCACCATCACATTTCCTAAGGAATCACTGGATTTGCAATAAACTGCTGCCCCATAGCAACGTTCTGAGGCGTCAGCAAACCCGTGTATTTCTATAATTTCTGGGTTTTCAATTATAATACGCCTACAAATTTTTATATTATTTACATATTTAAATGACATAAGAAATTGATGCCACTCATGAAACTCTGATTCAGGAAGCTCGTCATCCCAGTCAATATTGATTCTCCACAATTTCTGCATTAGTATTTTGGCTTTAGATATAACTGGACCAAGAAGTCCCAGTGGATCAAATATTCTCGCGATTGTTGACAATACTTCTCGCTTTGTGTAGGAATTGCTCAATTCCACCTTAACTCGAAAAGTGAAACAATCGTCTCTTGGGTTAAACGAAACCCCTAACGTTTTAGTTTCAATTTCATTTTCAAATTTGTACCCTTCTTCATATGTCAGCGAAAGATTTTTATCACTTGTACACCACTTATGGAGTTTCATACCTGCTTTATGCATAATCGCTATGAGCTGCCGCTGCAACTCTTTGGCTTCTTCAAGCGTAGGTGCACCGCACAAAATATCATCCATGTAAATACTTTCACGAAGAACCGATGCTGCCATAGGATAATTATCTCCTTCATCAATCGATAGCTGGTTGAGAGTTTTCATTGCTAAATAAGGCGCACTAACCGTACCGTATGTAACGGTCTGTAGTTCAAAAATTTTAGGCTCTTCCTCGAAATTATCGTTCCACAAAATTCTCTGCAATGCGTGCTGACTAGGATCAATATTGATCATTCGATACATCATTTGAATATCCGCAGTCAGTGCATAAGTATGCTCTCGAAAACTGACCATTATCGTAAATAAGTCATTCTGAATAACACCACCATTATATTGCAATGAATTAAGTGATGTGCCATTTGTTGTTGTGTCAGAACAATTAAATACAACTCTCAGTTTTGTGGTGGACTTTTCTGGTCTAAAAATACCATGATGTGGAGCATAATACACGACGTCAGGTTCTTTCACTTCTTTAACCTGCTTCATATGCCCCAACATTTCATATCCATTTAAAAAATCTTTATACAGTTTGAAGTATTTCTTATCTTTTGATAAGCGAGTCCACAGCGATTTGAGTTTTTTAAGAGCAAGCTCCCTAGATTGGCCTAAACACGAAGGATTTTCCTTTAAAGGCATTTTCACCACGTATCTCCCTTCCTCATTTCTCCAATGCGTACGCGCAAAATGTTGCTCACATATCTCAAATTCCTTACTTTTTGATAACTCTACTTCGACGTTTTCAACTTCCCAAAACTTTTTTAATGTATGGTTTAAATCTTCCTCCCGAATTAGCCCACAATGAACTTTTACATTACTTTCCTGCTCTATGCATCCACTAGCCACATACCTAAATACGGTATTTTGCAAAAGTAAATTTGAACTCTGAGAATATATTTGTCCCGGTCTTAATAACTCATAAAATATTTCTGCCCCCAACAACATATCAATTTTATCAGGGAAATTAAACCTATAATTTGCTAATATAGTTAAATCTGGTACTTCAACATTTATGTTAACCACTTGTTGCGGAATTAAATCTGTAATTTTCCTTACTACTAGCATAGTCAATTCTCTTTCAAAACTTTTATCTCTATTCGTGATTTTTGTATTTACGCAGCCTCTTATTGTCATAGAAGTGTCATCCAAGCATGAAATTAAAGTATTCGTTTTATTAATTCTAAGCTGCAATCGATTAGCACACTGTGAAGTAATCAAACATGCTTGTGAACCGACATCTAGTAAGCATCTAACTTCCTGCCATTCCGAGAACTTATCTTTAATGAGGATACGCGCCGTACTTAATAAAACGGATTTTGTTTTATTTTCCACAAAACTAGAGGCGACAGTCTGACTCGGAGGGTAGAAAAAGATTTCCTCGGGTTGTGAATTTTTTATTCCTGCAGCCGATTGAAACACATGACCAACATTTTTATTTTGATTATTTAATTCCTTTTCTTCTCTGGGAAAATGTATTAGTTCAGAATGCGGTAGTTTACATCTAGCACAATTTTTAGACTTACATTTCTGTGCGCAACAATTATAATTTAAACATTTGAAACATGCTTTATTTAATTTCACAACTTCTACTCTATCTTTAATGGACAGTTTTTTGAATTGCGGACAATAATGTAAACCGTGATACTCATTAGATTGACACAAGACGCATTTGACATTTTTTGTTTCCGAAAAAAATAAATTTGAAGCGCTCCTTTGAGGCCAATTTTGAAATTTATTTGTCGCTATACGTTTATTTTCATTAATCTTATTTCTCGAATACACATTTGATTCACCTTTAGATTTATTTTTAATCGACAAAATAATATCGCATTCTCTTCCTAGTTGCTGTGGTTTAAAATATGATCTGATAGTTTAATTGCGATATGATTCATTAATTCGCGATCTAAAGAACTGAAAATTTTATCTGAAACAATCAGATCGCATAATGATTTAAAATCATTTACCTCACGCAAATTACAATAATACTGAAAAATTGAACTCAGCCTAGCTGCAAATTGAACGTAACTTTCCGACGGTAATTTTGCGCACTCTTGAAATTGTTTAAACATTCTTGTGCAGTAGGTTGAAATTTCCTTAACACTATATTTTTCAATTTATCATAACTAATCAACTCTTCCTCTGATAAATAGATCATTAAATTGCTCGCTTTTTCGCCGAGAATATTTAACAGAATTTCGGCCATAAACTCTTCAGGTACATTTTTAGTTCGAAACGCTTTCTCAAGAGATTGAAAAAAAAGATTAAATGTCTCAGCTCTCGTTGGTAAAGGAATACTTAAAGTTTAAATATTTTTAATAAAATTTTCCAAGTTATTGTTACCTATTTCCGTTTCCGATTTTTCTGTTACGGACGGCAAATTTTCCCGACATTCTTTACGCAATTTGGCTATTTCTAATTCTTTCTCTAACTGAGCTAGTTTAATTTTTTCAAATTCCGAATTTTGGGATGGTTCTTTACGAATATTTGCTAATTCTAACTCTTTTTCTAATTGCGCTAATTTAATTTTTTCTAATTCTAATTTTGTTTTCTCAGTTTCTGTTCGTGATTTATACTCCTCAACAACCGAATTAACGATGCTTTTTAATAACTGCTCATTTGAGTAATGTTCACTATTCTCTATAATATTTCTTAAATCAATAATTTTAATACTTTCAGGAGCAGTTAAACCCAATTCCTCAACTACAAGCTTAAGCTCGTATTTATTTAGATTATCAATAACAGACATAATTTAATCAAAATAAACTAAAAAATTGCTCTTACCTCACTCAAATCGCTGCGAAATTCCGAGGAAGACTCATTATAATTCTTACATTTATCATCTTAAACACAATATTTCACTTGTTTGAGCACGATATTATTCGAAGAATCTCATGTTGAACGTTGACAGATCTATAATAGAACTCTTAATATAACATCAGCACATAGTTCAAATTCGATGATTATTCACTCACATAAATAATTATTTTCACCTCACGGCTCGGCGGTCCATGTTAATTAATAATACACACACTACACAAATTATTCCATATGCACTGGTTCTTTAAAAAACTCTTTATTAAAAGAATAACACTCACTCGCAGCTCACTGCTGCATTATCGTCTGCACGTATCTCAAACACAACTTTAGAATAAAAACAGAAAAAAAACAATTCACTTCTTTTCACTTTCTCAACACTGACATTTTAATTTAGGTAGCACGGTATCTTCTGCCTACATGGAACAGACTTGATCATTCATTTTGTTAATTCAGTAAATTATAAAACTGCATTTCAAATTTATGGACTTTTGTCTTAAAATAGAATTTCTTATGGAGTACAAATTCAAGACTTCAATCGTTATGTTATTCGACATAATTATGGGGGTAAAAATAAAAATAAAAATCTTTTTTATCATACTTAACAACTCCTATCGGAAAATGCTAAATATATATATATATATATATATTATTTTTAAGCGCTTCCCTCATTTGCCCGTACGTCGTGCAGGCATTGTGTTTTTGCCAATGATGATTAATTATTTTCACTGTAAATTTCTATTATAAGTTTTGGGTACTACTCTGTTATCCCGTCGACCGATTTCGCCAAATTATACATATTGACATAATTTTTCTTATAAATAACAAAAAAACAAATAATTAGTTGAATATTAATAAAAATACAAATAAAAAGTCGAATATTTTTTTTTCTCTTTTTAATTTTAAATATCTTTACAAGAAGAAAGTTTTGGATACATGAAAATTTTCAACTTCCAATTTTTAAAGTATTTACACGTTTTAGAGGTCAGAGTAAAAAAAAAAAACCATGTCTTTTACAAAATGCTTTATCCATTTCATGAAAATCCGACTATATTTATGGGAGTTAGTGCGTGATCAGACAGACAGACACACCGAATACATTTTTTAACTTTGTTGGAAAGTGGTAAAAAAGTAAAGAAAAAGTTAAGTCTCATGGTTAAATTCACATTAAAATCTTTACACAATCAATGTAAAACAATTGTTAGTGACATATTACAGATTAATGAAAGGAAATAAAAATGGTTATATAATATCATCGACAAATTCCACTGATTAACCCTTTAACGATCATAACATTTTCATTGCTAAGATGTCGAAATAAATGAATGACACCGGTAATTAAGGACAAATATATTTGTAAATAAGAAAACGTGATTTTTCACATACATAATAAAAGAAAGATTTTTAGATAAAAATACCGGTGTCAGTCTTGCGTATCGGAATTAAACTTTTGTGGTTTCGTGGCGAAACCAATGAACGTTAAAGGGTTAACATAATACTGCTCAAAAATATACTTTGGGGAGGTAATATTCCAACTGAATGACACGACCACAAATCGAATTTTGTATAGTGATTGAAGATGTTGCCAATAAATCCCTAATTAGGAATAGAATTTTCTCTATAAAAAATTACTGGTTTCGTATCAATGTATGCAGTTTCAAATTCTGCAGTGTTAAATGGCTTTCAAACAGCCCACAGCATTCAGTCTTTGACAGAATTTTAAATAAATTTATCATTTAAAATTTGAGATTATTTTAAATTCGCTGTTACATGGAACTATGATCCTTGGCTGATTTGTCCGTACGCCGTTCGGGCAAGTCGAATTTGCCGTTTAAAGCTTTTTGTCATCACTATTGTTTTAGTAATTTCATACTATTGAAAGGCGGAAGTGTTTAGACTAAATGTTACGAATATTTTATTTAAAAAATTGTAGTGCGAATCCGTTATTTTCAATTTATTGAATGTAAAAGAAAGTGCCAGTTAAGGGGTTAAAGGAAATAAAACAAATTCCGTTTCCTCTTTGTCGCTTGCGAAAAGTTTTGTTAAAGACTTTATCATTCATTTTGTTAATTCAGTAAATTATAAAACTGCATTTCAAATTTATGGACATTTGTCTTAAAATAGAACTTCTTATGGAGTACAAATTCAACACTTCAATCGTTATGTTATTCGACTTAATTATGGGGGTAAAAATAAAAATAAAAGTCTTTTATATCTTACTTAACAACTCCTATCGGAAAATGCTAAATATATATTTTTTTTATTGTTAAGTGCTTCCCTCATTTGCCCGTACGTCTTGCGGGCAACATGTTTTTGCCAATGATGATTAATTATTTTCACTGTAAATTTCTATTATAAGTTTTAGGTACTACTCTGTTATCCCGTCGACCAATTTCACCAAATTATACATATTGACATAATTTTTCTTTTCAATAACGAAAAAACAAACAATAAGTAGAATATTAATAAAAATACAAATAAAAAGTCGAAATAAAAATAACTTAAGGTCGTTTTAAACACTTGAATCGCATTTAATGTCATTGAATGTGGCATTCAGGATAATCCATTATTGGCATTTAATCTTATAGTTTGGTCGACGTGATAACCTAGTAGTACCAAATTTTGTATTATTTAATCCAAGCATTGTTCCGATTCAATTAGGCAAAAAATTCTGTTTTGAAAACCGGTGAATAAAGATTAAAAACTCTGTAAAAGACGCAAAAAATATTCATTATTTGAAGGCTTTTTTTTAAGTAGTTAAGTGGTTAAATCAAAATATGTTATTTTATAATAAGTAAATCTTTAGTTTTTTATTCCTAGATTATATATATTTTTTAAATAATAGAAATATATTTCTGTATTTAACTGCAACAGGGCATTCTGATAATTATAAAATTCTGCAAAGTAAAAGTAAAGAAACACACAGTTTTCTTTATCATGCTTACAAATCTTTAAAAAATTTCTCTTTTCCAGATGAAAGAATCCAAATCATTTAACTAAAATTAACAAAACTTTTCTTCGAATTTAATCAAGGCTCAGGACCCAAACTACAGAAACATCTGTTCTTTCTGTGGAAAAATTGATTTTGTATATATAACACCGAAAACATTCATGCATATACAATTCATGGATAAAAAAAGTAAAAACGTTTACAAGTATCAAATATTTTCTTTCTCTTTTTAATTTCAAATTTCTTTACAAGAAGAAAGTTTTGGATACATGAAAATTTTCAACTTCCAATTTTTAAAGTATTTACACGTTTTAGAGGTCAGAGTAAAAAAAAACCATGTTTTTTACAAAATGCTTTATCCATTTCATGAAAATTCGACTATATTTATGGGAGTTAGAGCGTGGTCAGAGAGACAGACACACCGAATACATTTTTTAACTTTGTTGGAAAGTGGTAAAAAAGTAAAGAAAAAGTTAAATCTCACGGTTAAATTCACATTAAAATCTTTACACAATCAATGTAAAACAATTGTTAGTGACATATTACAGACACAAACTGATTAATGAAAGGAAATAAAAATGGTTATATATTATCATCGAGAAATTCCATTGTTTATCATAATACTGCACAAAAATATACTTTGGGGAGGTAATATTCCAACTGAATGACACGACCACAAATTTGCCAATAAATCCCTAATTAGGAATAGAATTTTCTCTATAAAAAATAACTGCTTACGTATCAATGTATGCAGTTTCAAATTCTGCAGTGCTAAATGGCTTTCAAACAGCCCACAGCATTCGTCTTTGACAGTATTTTAAATAAATTTATCATTTAAAATTTGAGATTATTTTAAATTCGCTGTTACATGGAACTATGATCTTTACCCCTTAACTGATTTGTCCGTACGCCGTTCGGGCAAGACGAATTTGCTTAATTTGCCGTTTAAAGCTTTTTGTCACTATTATTTTTTTTAGTAATTTCATACTATTGAAAAGCGGTAATGTTTAGACTAAATGTTACGAATATTTTATTTAAATAATAGTGGTGTAAATCCGTTATTTTCAATTTATTGAACGGAAAAGAAATAACCTGTTAACCCTTTAACGTTCATTGGTTTCGCCACGAAACCACAAAATTTTAATTTTGATATGCAACACTGACACCGGTGTTTTTATCTAAAAATATCCCTTTTATTATGTATGTGAAAAATCACGTTTTCTTATCTATATTAATAAAATAACAAATCGCTCTGTCTGTGTGTGTGTGTGTGTGTGTGTGTCTGCGGTAGTTAGCGAAAACTACGGCACGTACGAAGCTCAAAATTTTTCTGAGAGTAGCCCAATATCTCTCCTGATGCACCTGACGCTCAGAATTTCAAAATTCTATTTATTAACTCAGTAATTAATTAAAATCGTGAGGTCACTCTCATAAAAAATCATTTTTTCCCAATTTCATTCTCTTTCGTTTTTTTACGGTTGGTTGGTTGTGTAAAAATTTTCGCAGAAGTCATAAGAAAGCTGAGACAGAATTAAAGAAACCCATGGAGGAATGAGATAAGTGGAAATGAAGTAAGCCTCCAAAAAGTTTTGCAATATGAAACCATTTATCGCTCAAATTTTAATGTGCCAAACAAAAGGACTAGGATGGGATTTTGTAATATAAGAAGAATTGAAAGAAATGAATTACAACTGAAGCATATTTTAAGAGGAAATAGCAAATTTTTAAAATGGTCTTTGTTCTATTATTATTTGTTAAAATAAACGTTCGCTTTTAAAATAAAGGGAATTGGAAAATTAGCAATAATTAAATACCAAATTAAAATTAAATAAGATATTGAAAACATTTGATACGAACTAAAAATTGTATAACTAAAAGTTTCCTTCATTAATGTAATTTTAAATACTTTATAACGTAGATGAAAAATGTTTATGACTTAATAATTGCGTGTAAATAAATATTTAAAATATAATGATGAAAATATTCTTTTAAAATCATGTATGAAAACTTAAGTAATAAATATTAATCTAAAATATAGATTTCGGACTGCAGACGATTTTAATGTATTAACAAAAGAATGTTATATTTTCAAGCAAAACGTAAAAATAATTTTCTATATTGATATTTAAAACACGTATGATAAAATAATTAAAAAAATTTTTACCGGTGAAGCAATAGATTAGTTCTTTTTAAGAAACAAGAGCAAAAAAATAAAAGAACTGATAAATAAAAAAACCGAAATCTGAATTGAACGACATCTGAACCCGAAAAAAATATTCCAAAGACCCAAAACCGGATCCGAAGACAAAATAATTTCCCTGGACATGAATCCGACCAGAACCTTAAACATCAATTTGAAAAAATACCTGAAATCTGAATCGAACCAAATCTGAATCCGATGAAAATATTCCAAATAACTATAACCAGATACGAACAAGAAAATATAATTTCCATGGACATACCCCCAATCCGAACCAAAAAATTTGAAAAAAAAAAAATTCCCGAAATTCGAACCAAACCTAACAAAAATATTTCAGTGATGTATAACCTCATTGGAACTAGGTAAAATAATTTCTATGGAAGTACAACCCAACCTGAACCTAAAAATCCCATTTGAAGGAAAAAAATCTGAATTGAACCAAATCTAAACTGAATAAAAATATTCCAAACAACCATAACCGTATCCGAAAAAGACAAAATAATTTCCATGGGCATGAATCCAATCCGAACCTAAATTTGGATGTTCTACAAAACATAACGCGCGCCGTAGTGGTGGAAAGTGAAACTAAGTACTTAGCGCGAGATGGTTAAGATATTTCGTTTATGTTAGTGTTAAATTGGAACTTGGTTACGATTAGGTAACAGTTAGGTTGCAATTACGTTCCGGTGAGCCTTATGTTATATTTAATTTCCGGTTAGGTTACAGTTAGGTAACCTAACCGGTTAAGTTGCAGTTAGGATAAGGTTAAGTTGCAGTTAGATTGTGATTAGATTATGGGTAGGTTACGATAAGGTGACGGCCAGGTTACATTTATGATATATTTAAGTTACAGTTAGGTTACTTTTAAGATACAGCTAGGTTACAGACAAGTTAAGATTACAATACAATTAGGTTTAGGACTTTGTTCACAGAATGAACATTACGCATGTTTGATAAAAAATATACACCTATTTTTGTAAAATGGCTCTTATATAATTATATTAAAATTAGCTAAAATTATAATGCTATATACTAATCTTTTAGCGAATCATCGAGAATCGGTTTCATTCACGGTATAGTTGGATTGATTTAAGAGAGATATAATTAGTTTGAAATTCAAAATATTTCACTTGGGATATCTATCTGAAAAAAGTATTTAATTAAGTCACTTAACAGTAATTTTAAGGATAAATATCAGCACTTTAACACGAAAATCACGCAATCTATGGGCACATATTCCCTCCTGCGTTTCCAATTGCAGTCATTTTGAGTATTTTTGCAAGTTTTTGTAAACCGATTTTTGATACAGTCAGGAAGCACGTATTTAACAGAATGTACACTGTAAAAAATTTGACCCTTTGCTGCATCATCACTCCCCCGCTTTTATAGAATATCTCTCTTTTGACCTATAAGAATGCTCCATAATAGGCTGAAGTAATCATTTTCTATAAAAGCGGTGGAGTGACGATGCAGCAAAAGGGTCAAATTTTTAACAGTGTATTTACACATATTTCGAGTTAAAGATAAAATCATAAAAATTTCAAGTTCATTTAACATTATTATTACGGACCCGGGCAACGCCGGGCGGGTCAGCTAGTTTACAAATATATTTGTTCTTAATTACCGGTGTCATACATTTATTTCGACATCTTAGCAATGAAAATGCTTTGATCGTTAAAGGGTTAAGGAGTTAAGACACGAATTAACAGTATTTTGTCGGTTTACGTTAAAGCGATTTTCTTTTGCAAATATTTTTGTTGAAAGGCACACTATTATTTTATAAACTGCTTCCATTTCAATACTTTATACAATATTTAGTTCGCTTAAGTAAATGCTTTTAAGAATTTTCAAGTAGTTTAAAAGTCTTTTTAAAGACAAGCTAGAATATCACCGCTACATGAATTTTATTTTCAAGTTACATATACGTTATTAGAAACCTTTTAAGAAATTTCCGACTTGTGCGATTCAGTAAAGATATTTTCAGAAAAGATTCCTAGAATAGCCCTATAGCAATCGCTAGTTTAACATAAAATGTTAAAGTCCCAAACTTTGGATGAACGCATCTTGAGAATAAATGTATTATTTTTACTAGATAATTGATTAACTTTTATTTTTTTGGGAAGCTTAAGGGGTTATCAAATGTCGAATTTATGATCTTGAATAATATTGCAGTTTATTTTTTTTGGCTACTCATTTAAAAAAATAAAATATCAACTAATTTTTGTAACTAGCTAGTTAAAAATTAAATCACATTTCAAAAATTACGCATTGTCGACTGAAATACTAACTATGTTATACCGGTCCTAAAATGTCGACTATTTGTACATAGAATTTAGCTAAATTTTCCAGAATACTTCTTTGTACTAGAACTTTCTTGAAAAAAAAGTTTAATATAATTGTACGCGAATTATTTCTGATACATGTCCCATTTACCCTATTCTTGAAAAAATGATGAGGTAACTGAAGAATGATGAACAACCTGCCTTAAATTTGAAACATGAGATAAACATGACAAGGTGGTGACCGCACAGAGATAAACACAGTTAAAAAAAGGAAACAATCTGTAGTTTCTTCCAGAAAATGTTCGGAATATTATAAAGGGGATTAACTGAGGCGAATTTTTCTTCAGCAAAATACTGGTATTTAACAAATTTTTAAATTGTGCTACTCCCTAACTACTCGCCACCCTGTATATGTATAGATACTTAATAATATTGATTCATTTATATATTTAATGTCTAAAATAATTATTACTTAATAAATGTACTTATGGTATTTTAATAAAAGCCGATGAACTGAACGAAACTGGTTTTGTTGTTTTTTTTAAAAGTAAACTAAAATTTTCGACAACCTATCACAGCAAAGAGAGACTAATGATTGGTTAACACACACTGTTTTAAGAAGTAGAGATTAAAGGGCATTGTTCACAAAAACTAAAATTTAAAATCATAAACAGTTTTTCATAAAACAGTATATTGCCTTTTTACCTCGTGCATCCAGTTGCCACACATAACTGTATATTAAATTTTCAACAAAAACATATTTCAAAAGTTTATTTACGTATTTAAGTTTTTAAAAAATAAAAGAGAAATTCTTTTCCATAAGAATTATTTCTTTACATGAGAAAATGATATACATTTTGAAATTTATCTTTTTACTCTTAAATTAATTTTAAAACATACATGTTTTCAAACTATCCCTTCAGTGAAAACAGCTTAACCACCCATTAACCACTTAACTGATTATTTATATTTTTACGTACAGCAAATTGATAATATGAGGTAAATACCACTTTTGTCTAGCTAAAATATGCATAATATTTAGTCTATATTTTTTTTGTCTTTAAATAGTATGAAGTTGCATTTAAAAAATTTCGTCAAGTTGCATTTGAAAAATTAAGTGAAGTTGCATTTGAGAAATTTAGTGAAGTTGCATTTGAAAAATATAGTGTAAAGTTTAGCTTTAAGTGATGTATCAAACAAACTCTTCTAAAGTCAGTTTAACCCTTTAACGATCAAAGCATTTTCATTGCTAAGATGTCAAAATATATGAATGACACCGGTAATTAAGAACAAATATATTTCTAAATAAGCATACGCGATTTTTCACATATATAATAAAAGGGGTATTTTTAGATAAAAATACCGGTGTCAGTGTTGCATATTGGAATTAAAATTTTGTGGTTTCGTGGCGAAACCAATGAACGTTAAAGGGTTAAGTGGTTAATAAATTTAAAAAAAAAATTATTTTTTAACTGTAAATAAGAGAATGCTTCTTCTTAACATTTACCCAAACTTTCTGTTAAATTATTCCTTACACATTAAAGTATTTCTCCTGATTGACTGAATCCTTTTTACAGACAGGTAAAGTCTATATTTTCAGTACACGTGCACTGCTTCAGTAAAAAGTAGTAACATCTATCTCAAGTAATTATAATTATTTTTAAGGGAAGGAATGATGTGAAATGTGAATTGCAAACTTTTCAGTCAAATAAAAATTGCATGTGTAGACCAAAAAAAAAAAAAGTGATATATAGGAATAAAATTTTCTGTGTTCATAATAAAAGACAGAAGTCAGTTAAAATAAATATAAATATTTCTGAGAGAAATTATAAATAAATATATATTTATTTAATTTTGCGTGGTAATTGTTGCATGTGTGAGAATGGTATTTTATAGGTTTAACAATTGATTGTAAATATACAGGGTTCGCACAACTCTACTACTAAATTTTTTCATTATTTTCAACGTATTTCACTGTAGAAAAATAATTCGAAAATCGTGAATCGAGGATGTGTTTGCGAATTTTGTTTCTTAAAAATTAAATATAATTTTTTTTATTATTAATAGTGGTGCCAGAGTTCTTACAAAATATAAAGAGTGTGCGAACCCTGATATATGATTTAATTAATGCTTCAATTTTGTGATATAATAGAAAAAAATCTTTTTACTACATGTTTAAAAAATGCATTAGGTTTTTCTGTTGAAAAAATATTAATACCACCCAGTTTCTTCATGATGGGATGCTTGAGTAAAATCACCTATACGTATTATTTGTTTATCAGTCATTTTTATTTTTGTAATTTTGACGAGTTTAAGCAATAATTTGAAATATAAAGATAGTACGATTTTCATTTTTCACGCTTCGAAAAATCTATTTGTTATTTAAATGCTTATAAAAATAATGTTCCATATAACTTAATGTAAATTATTTCAATGGCATTATACTTTATGTATGCCGGATTTTTCGATTTCAGTGTTACCTTTTAATAGCACAATACATTGAAATATTTTTATTCTAAATAAAACATCACTCAAAATGATGTAATATTTCGGACAATTTAAATCTCCTTAGTTTACTTATTTTATTCTAAGCCACAAGTTTAATGGCATTTCTTTTTAAAACATGCCAGAATATACCACCATTAAATGAAGTAATGTTTTCGCTTTTTGTAGCATTGGCTAAGATTTCATAATAGTTTTTTATTTTGGAGTGTGTTTCATCATCTATGCGAGGTGACACATGATTTTACAAAAATTTTCAGTTCCTTTGCAATGAGGTACAATATATTTATAATAATTTGGATGCACCCATTAAAAGAGAACTTATAAACAGGATGTAGCTTCAAAGAAAAATAATATACGTAAATTGATTTCCAAACCTTGACTTATTTTTTACTATGATTTTTGCCATTATTTACTAACTTTTTTCTGTCAAATAAATCTCCTAGTACTGTTTTTACTAAAATTACATTATATGTACATATATATATGTGTGTGTGTGTGCATATAATAAAATTGAAATCATTAAAATAAAATTGAAATCCTTTTTATTCCAAACACCACTTTATCTAAAGTAAAGGAATAAAACACAATAATGCTACATACGTTTATATTACATATTCGTGAATGGTAATTTATTACAGAAACTTTTCTAAAGAATCGACATGCATCAGAAGCCACACATACTTTTTCTTTGTGATAAAAATATTTTGCAGTGTTTCTGTATTGATGTAGGATCCATTTTTCCTCAGAAACAGCAGGTGTTTCTGAAACTTTGTCTGCTTTGTTACCATGACAAGAAATCCTTTAGCAAATATTAGAAAATATTTTCATTGTTTAATTTAGAAAATATTTTCTTATATTAGTCAAGATATTTGTTTCATATGATATTAAATACAATTGTGAGAAATAAAAATGTAAGCATAAAAAAGAACAATTTTATTTCACAAACATAATTTTATTTTAATTACCATACTACAGAGACCTTGACATCCCGTTACTCAATTAGTCCCAGCGTGGCGCGAAACGCCAATGTGGAATTTCGAATCAAAGCAACGTTTTGCCCTTTCGGGTCTGGCGTACAACTAATAGTACAAGTTTTTTACAGTGGAGTAATCAGATTGAGGGACCAAGTGGTCCGAATACCGGTAATTTCTGGAAATTCTGCTCGCCTTATCTAACCAGAAAATGTTCTGCTATCAATCAAGGAGAAGAAAACCGTATAATATTACTGATTTTGTGAAACTCACTCTCTTCACACAGCTATTTTAATTGAGTATTATTTTGTTTTAAAAATACTTTTGTTATTGTTTGTTTGTAGGAATGTTAGTATATGTTTATGCATTTGATATATGACTTCATTAACGTTTGGGCTTTCAGTAATAATAATAATTTGCTTAATTCTCTTTTTATCGTTTGAGATTATTTTATTTAAAACATATAAGTCACTTTTAAAATGTAAAACAAACATTACTTTCCTCAAGGAATCGTTTTTAATAAGTCGAAAAAGTACTGGAAGTTGTAATATCCGTTAAATCACGTTGTAACTCTAATATTTTCTAAACATCTCCAAAAACTGTGCCTTGGCCTATTGTCATAAGAATATGGAAAACGACCACATTCGTTATGTTTCAGACAGTGAAATATTCGTTAAACTCTAATTAATCTATTGGGATAACTAATGTTAATGTTATTAACGTAACAGTAATTAAAAAAAATTGATAAAAGTCTGAACCCGAAAGGAATTAAAGTGTATAATCTGGTGGAGTACCACGGCCAATCCAGATTTGGAAGCACAGGTTTCAGTATAACCTCCACGAATAAGGCGCATAGGGCATCCAAGAAATATTTCGCGACTTTACACTTCGATGTCATTTCAGCACTTCGATGTCATTTCCAAGGGGAGGGGCATCAGCCCCCCGTTCCCCCTCTTACACATATCGAATGAACTCCAAAAACTAATCAGGGAAGCGCCTTGTCAGGATATACCTACATACAAAATTTCAAGTGGATCGGATATTTTTATCATGAGTTATCGCGTTACGCACGAACGTACATACAGAACGGACGGGCACAGAAGCTCTCAGGCTATGATAGCCTGTGAGCATAAAACACTTTATCTCGGGAGGGTACATTTATATAAAAATAAACTAGTCATGGTAAAGTTTCTGGTTTTCACATGAAAGTCTAAGTTTCAATGAAAAAGATATCTTTATTATATTTAAATAAATAATGTGTTTTAAAAATATAATGTGACAACTGTTGTAATTAAGTTTTTAATATAATTTTCTGACAATTTCATTTTTATTTCAATTTATTAAAGCACTGTGAACTTCTAGAATGTATTCTATGAGTCAGAAAATTCTCTGTAAATCAAGAGGTCAATATCTCCGAGACATTCTTTAGAAAACAATTAAATTAAAGACAAAGCCAATTCTTAAAAAAATCCAGACAGGTAAAGCCGACTGGTAGTGGGAAATTTGAAGTTCCAAAAAAGTGTATTGTTTTTTAGCTCACAGGCTATCGTAGGCTGAGAGCTTATGTGCTCGCCCATTCTGTATGTAGGTCTGTTCGTTCGTTCGTGCGTACGTACGTATGTAATGCGATAACTCATGATAAAAATATCGGATCTACATGAAATTTTGTATATGGTTATATACTGATAAGGCGCTTCCCTGATTAGTTTTTGGAGTTTATTCGATATGTATAACAGCGGGAACGGGTGGGTCATGTCATTCCTTTTAATTGATATAAATAGGTTTTTCATGCAGAATTATCAGTTTTAGATATAGGATCATTCTGATTGGGCGCCTCCTTGATTGGTATTAGGTGTTCAATGGATAAGTATATACAGGGGGAACGGGGGTTCTAATGCCCCTCCCTTTAATTTATATAAATGGGTTTTTCATGCAGAATTATCCGATTTCGTTGAAATCTCTGAATAGTTTTGGAAGTTTAATGGTTAAATATAAAAGAGGGGGAGAACTCCTCTTAAATTATATAAATGGTTTTTTTTTAGAATTTTCCGATTTGCTCTGAATTTTGGATATAGATTTTTTATATGATAAAGTATGTCCCTGATTAGTTTAGGGAGTTCAATAATTAAGTATAAAAGGGGAAAGCGGAGCTGTTTAAATTTTTAAATGTTTAAATGTCCTTTAAATTTTTTTTCGAACGGAATTAACCCTTGAAAATATAGGGCTGTAATGCACAATTAGTATGTGTAGCCTGTGAACTCAATGCCATCAGTTTAACTGGGCCGTATTCTTTTTATTAAAATATCGAACATGATTAGGGCATTCGGAATGTACTGGAAAAATTGGAAACAGCTCAACTTCTAATACAGGTGCATCTCGTCCTTTACACAAAATTCTGAAACAGCGGAATCATTTGGATTCAAACGCAGAAACAACCGTTTTCAAAAGGAAGTTGAAAAAAATTACATCATATTTTATTTTGTTATTTAACCCCTTCGCGACGGGAGTTTTATACGCAATTTTGAATGCTTTGTCACCGGTTTTTAAAAACAGAAATTTGTGGCTTATTAAATCGAGAAAATACTCAGATTAGATAAGGCAAATTTCACAGTAGAATTTTACTGGTGGGGATAAACAAGGTTTCTTAAGCCTTTTCGTGGCACGTATACCTGTCGCTCTTCCCCAAGGGGTTAAATTGATCTTAAAAAAAGAGTATACGATCGCAAACTTAATTATTTCGACTATTTTTAGTAGAAATACGGAAGACTTTTAATTCAAAGATGATTATTTTAGATTAAATGCAATAGTGTTCATATAAGTACGTCAATAAATAAAGCTATAATATTTGCAGTGATTATAAAAAACTAGTCAGATGTGGCAATCTCAAAGATTTCTGCTACTTCGTGCATGTTAATAATTCTTGATAAATGACGTACATCATCACCACCTTTCAAATGATTTATGTTAGGCCGTGGATCAACTTCATGGAAATTAGCATCGTGAAACTGGAAAGTTTTCATTTTGAATGTTTCAAATGAAATATTTTACTATTATTAATGTATCAATAAACTATTTAATAAAATATTGTTAAAAATAAATGAGCACAGCTCATATCTTCCACTGAGGCTCACATAAAAAATATTTTAAAAACATTGTAGCAGATCACTTTGTTTTGCTTATAAACACTATAAATCCTAAAGCCTCCTTCACCGAAACAGATTCAAATATCAATTATTACACGATGCATTTTCCTGATTCAATTAGACAAAAAAATTCTATTTTGAAAAATCGGTGAAAACAAATTCGGTAAAAGACACAAAAACAGGCATTATTTGAAAGAATTTTTTTTAATGTTTTTAATACTTCTGACAAAAAAATCCGATCTTATCTTGAGAACTTTCTATAAAAATGCGTTTTAAAAATATCCTTTCATCTACATTCTACATAATGTCATAAACCTATATTTAGTATCTGACGTATGCTGCATTGAAAAGAGAATTTTTTTTTTTTTTTTTTTTTTTTTTACTTTCTTCTAAGTTTACAAGAAGAATGTGTTGCATTCCTGAAAATTTTCGAATTCCAGTTTTCGACGGATTGACACGATTTATGAGTCAGAAAACCGAAAAAAAAAGTTTTATAAAATGTCCGTCATTCTGTATATGAGAAAATTTTGTGGGCGTTCTATCTCCAAACTAATGCTCGAAATTTTTCAAAACTTTACATTCATTGATATAAAATGGTGCTGATTAGTTTTTAGTGTAAATCACTCAACAGGTGGCGTTACCACCTTTTTGACGATTTCCGCAATAACCACACCTCAAGAACCAATAGACGGATTTTAATGATACTTTAGATTCTGTTAGTCTTTGATATAGTTTGATGCGGATCGACGTCTGTCATTTTTGTGTAAGCACTCAGGGCTTGACTTCAGGGGATGGTGATGATGACCTCATGAATATCTCCTTCAACCCACTCTTTCATTTCAAAACGATTTACATGTGCTTACAAAAGTCGAACCGGACCTGTATTATGATACCTAGACATGAAAGTGTAGCAGAGGAAATTTACTGTATTATACCTTCACGCCGCCAAAGGAGCAACATGATAGCGTGATTAGTAAAGAGCAAAAATGAATTACGGTCGAATCTAACTAAAAATATTCTAGTCTACAAAAGATTTTTAATTCTTTTTCCGGTATCGACTTAATTGTTTTAAATTTTTACTTTGTGATAAAGATCCACTTTCGTGTAAATTGCTTTATGCTATCTACATTATGAAGGTCAAACGTATCTGCGCGTAACGCATACGTCATTTTGCAAATGGCAACTTGAAATTTGAAATGAAATTTCGTTTTTGCAGTTTTTGCTACAGCAATTTTTTAAACTTCTAAACATCCCACATTTTCAATTTTTACACCATTGTATAGGGAAAAATGTACTTTTAAATCCAATTTGTTTGAAAACTGTATCTTAATTTATTTTTGGGATATCAATTTATTTGTAGTTTTTAATACAATTTTTTGTAATTGTGGCAACAAAAGTACCCCATTTCTGTTTCATAAAAGAAAAAAAAATACTGTGTCTTTTCGTTGCCATTTTCTCATATGGAAAAGATTTAAATTAAAATACGTGTTATTTTAAAAATATCGTCTGTTATAAAATCTGGTGAATTTTGGTACTTACTTCTTTTTGTTGTAATAAACCAACATATTTTTGTAAAATGCAGGAAAATGAACCATTTGACTGAAACCACACGGTGAAAGGGAAATCTCCTTCAATCACAAGACAATCTGTACAGGAATGTAAAAAAAAAATTGCCGAAGTAGAAAATAAATAGTAAATAGTTGACTGCGGGACTTGCGCAGTTTTCTTTCACGAAATTAACAATATTTTATAGCTGACATTTTAAAATTAAGTCTATATTATTACATTTAAGAAAATGAGTTTTATTAGTTATCTTAGATTTACAAAATTTCTGCTCTGTTGAATAAGATTTAAAAACAACATAATCGATCAAAATATAATCAGATAAGAAAGTTTTCTTTGTCTTTTTTTGCCGTAATTTAGAAATGGATAGTTTCTAAAATAAACAGGAATAAAAATGCAACATTTAAACGATATTGAAGAAGTAAAGAGTATTACTTCTGAAATTAACATATCAATAGCATTTTATATTTTTATTGGTTGCTAAACACTGAATTTATTTTACACTATAGCTCCTGCAAGATATAGTATGACACAAAAAAGCATTGAAATTATTTCAGTAGTTATTGATGAAAAATATCCACGAATGTGAACAGTTTTGCAAGCCATTTTGTAATTGTAGTTTTCATATTGGTCCTAAAATTTCCAGATCAGGAAATTTGTTTCACCAATGTTGAACCAATGTTTTCTTATAGAAAATCTTTCCTTAACCCCTTTAACCCTTTAACGATCATAGCATTTTCATTGCTAAGATGTCGAAATAAATGATTGACACCGGTAATTAAGAACAAATATATTTCTAAATAAGAAAACGTGATTTTTCACATACAAAATAAAAGAGATATTTTTAGATAAAAATACCGGTGTCAGTGTTGCGTATCGGAATTAAAATTTTGTGGTTTCGTGGCTAAACCAATGAACGTTAAAGGGTTAAGGGCGCTAGTTCATTTTCAGACCTCTTAATTTTAATTCCTAAGTGCCACATTGGCACTAGACTATTTGGAGTGAAAGATATTCTTTTATCAAGTAGGTGAACAACTAGTATTATTATCCAGTATTATTATCCAAATTTTTTTAGATATAAATTTTGACAATTTGCTTGTGCAAATTTTTGCTTCCTATTATATGAAAATATTGATCGTGATTTACTACAAACGTCTTTTGGGTCTTTGACATTGCTTTAGAACTGAGCTCAACATTATGTTTTACACAGTAACTAACTATTGTTATATATATTTATATTTTTATTATGGCGATGGAAGCTGCATTAATTCTTTTGCAGCATTAGTATGATTTACTGATGTAAGTACATATGACTGTGTGTTATTTTCTGCTTATTGTTTTGGCTGCTTTCTTTATATCCAACATGGGTGATTATAGCGGGAGCGTTTTCCCGCTACGATTTCCGCGTTAAAATTCTAACCTATTTTTTGGTTGGTGCTCCGGTAAGGATATCAAACGTGTGAACAAAATCCTTTGGTTATATTGACATGAAATTTCTCGTAAATTCTGGGTCCCATTTGCTCATTTCAGCATGCTCTTGAACGTGTTAAATACAACGAAATTTCGCGCATTTAAGCTATATTTAAACTATAAAATAATACTGGCATTTGACCTGGAAAATAACGGTACCCGTCCGAACCCTGAATTATTATCGTCATCCTAAAGCGTGGGTTTAAGAAAAATATTTCTTTTACGCAATGATGCGGAACATTTTTCTTCAATTTTCCGAAACTTTTAATTTTTTATTAAGATATCTTATAATGCTCTACGATACTTGTCTACGATAACCAATCGAAATCATTTTTATTTAAAATATTTAAAATTTTTGTCCTTTCAATAACATACTGAAATTTCTTCTCTTTCAGTTTGATCATCTTCCACTAAAAGCAAAACTCTTGCATTGTCTTGTGTTAACTCCTTAGCGCACACCCTTCGCGAATTCCTGTCACTCTATATACAACCTCCTTAATTCTAATACTTTTATTCTCTCGACACAATAATGCGTCCTCTTAAATACTACTTCATATTTTAAACGCAATATCGGAAGTAGGAAAAAAAAAAATTCAATCAACTATTTATTATTTTCGAAATACGCACAAATTTATTTAAAAAATACTACTAGTCCCCGATATGCTCCTTCTTTTAGGCAACAATTAAAGTGACGTTATTAAAAAACAACGTTTCTTAAGGGAATGATAAAAAAATCGATTTTTACTTACCCATCATATGTAGTTTCGGGTAAATGTTGCAATCATTTTGAAAATCGAATTTTTTTTTGACGGGTTTACACGTTTTTGATACTGGAGATTCCGAAAAACATATTTTTAAAAAAAAGAAATTGCCGTCTGTCTGCCTGTATAGCTCCATAAAACAACTCGCCAGCAGCTGCTATACGATTCACAGCATCCTTCGGGCAGAGCGATTATTTAATATCAGTAACTTCGATTACACGGAACTATTTTTTTCGAACCCTCGAAAAATTCGTTCTGATGAACAGTATATAAAAAATTTCGAATTTTTTATTTTAAGGTATGGCATAAGGCTGGCATCCTACGATTCCATCACAAAACTATCGGTGTTAATGGCTTAGTGACGGTCAGAGGAAACAAGAGCTTGGAGACTCAACTGTCTATAACTCGGAAAGATTTGCTCTTAATGATTTCAAATTTTTAGAGGATATTTCTTATCAGTTGTAGTACCATAAATATATAAAAATAAACTAACCGTGTAATACTAACCCAACATGGATATGCATAATATATGATTAAAAAAAAACATTTGTAAGCTATTTATAAAATGCATTGTCATTACATAACAAGCTTTAAACTCATATCTAAGTATTTTTAACGCATAGGTAAAAATACTTTATTAATTAATTGTTGATGAACTAATTTCGACAAATTATATAAAACGCCAAACTATTGAAGTAGTACTGATTTGCATAAAAGGAACTTCCTTATAACTCCAAAAATAATAATCATATTCACTAACAGTATGATGCATGGGATGATACGTCTCATTTCCAATTAAAATATATCTTTGAATCAAAGTTTGAATGAAATACAAGATCATGAATAATCGAGTGTGGAAAATATGATTAGAAATATCTCGACAACTAATAAACCGATCGACTTTGTTCTTTATACAAAATTTGTGTTATTTTATTGCCTTTTACGTCCATGCCTTAAAATGAAAAATTCGAAATTTTTTATACACTTTTCATCAGAAGGAATTTTTCGAGAGTCCGCAAAAAAAAGTCCCAGATAATCGAGGTTACTAATATTAAATAAGTTTAGCCCCATTCTTACACATTAAGCACATACAAAATTTCAACTCTCTATCTCAATCTGTTCAGGTGATAGTACAGATAGACAATTCTATAGATTTAATGAATTTCGAATAAATTTTAAAATGATTAATAGTCTCAAGGATTACATTCATATTTGTAATTAAGTTCTTTTTCCTACATTGAAAGAATCATATCCAGGGCCTGACTACTAACGGGGCACTCTCCCACCAGGAAAAAGAAATAAAGAATTTTTCCTTATTCATGACAGTAATATTGTATGAAAAGGGCTTTTAAAGAAGACTTAAATTTCTATAAATTTTTTCTGGTGAGAGAGTGCCCCGTTAGTAATCAGGCTCTGATCATATCTTCTGAGCATTTAAAACAAAATGCAGCGAAAACAACGTTACAATTTTACACATTTGGAAGACGCTCAGAGGATTAAAGTGATACAAATTGTTTTCGTCTATAGTTATTAATTGAACTTTTTTATTTATTAAAATTTAATTTTTAAATAATAGAAAATAATTAAAAAATATATGTGCAATAGATATTTGAAAACGAAATTTGGCGCCAGAAAAAGAAATCGCGCCAACGTGGTGCGTGTGTAGCATTCCGTGTCTGAAATTTATTACTGTGATTTTCTCGATTTATCTTTAACGGAAAAATTTGTAGAATAGGAGTAAAAAAAGAATGTCTGGATTATTCTTGGATAACATAACCAATACACATAACCACATACAGTTTTTGTTTTTCACGCAAATCTCCTATTGTGCGTTATTTGTTCGCAAATGATTTTTTAAATTCTACAAAAAATTAATGAAAGAATCACTTAAAATGGTAGTGACAAACCTAAAAACTCTTTGCCTACAAGGTACGTCATAAAATGAACGTGTGCTTGTACCTTACCAACTGAATTATCGTGGAAATTATTATTAACCCTTGGCACTCCGTTGTCTCTGCTGCGGAGACATCATCTTTCCTTGCAAAATTCGTTTTTGTTATCAGAAATAAAGGAAAATAAAATTTCCCTTATTTAATTAGAGCATTTTTTTAAATTGTGCACTTGAAGGAAACTTCTTTTAAAAAATTGGTTCTGGTCAAATAAAATTTGTGTAAGAGACGCGGGAGTCCGAAGGGTTAATCGAAACAATCTTTGATGCAATAACTAGAACCCAAAAATAAGAATTGTAGAACCCTGTGAAAGACTGTTAATAATGAAGCTGTCTTGTAAGAGTTTATTTGGAAAAAAAAACAATTAATACCATAAAAAATAAGTTGTAAATTATTCTTATTTAAAAATATCTTTTAAAATATTTCAGAGTTAATGACATGCATAAATCAGTTTCTTCCCTGTGTCTCTGTCTAATGCATGCTTTAGGTCCTCCATCCTCAAATAAAGAAATAAAAATCTTATTATTTAAAAGTCTGTCGAAAATATTTGCGAAATTTAATTATTCCAAGTTTCTGAAAAAAAAAAACCTTTAAAAATGATGGTATTTCCAGACACACATGAATAATGATGCATCTATGAAGGTTTGAACCTACGTAAGGACTTCTAAATATTAAAATTTTAATGAATCGATGTTAATCCCTTGGGGACGAGCGACATCTATACGTGCCACAAATAGGCTTAAGAATCCTTGTTTATCCCCACCAGTAAAATTGCACTGTAAAATTTGGCTTATTTAATCAAAGCATTTTCTCTTTTTAAAAAGGCACAAATTTCTGTATTTTAAAACCGGTGACAAATCATTAGAAATTTCGTAAAAGGTTTCCGTCCCGAAGGGGTTAAGAAGCTCCAGCTCATATCTTTCAATCATCTCAGTCATCAAGCCTTTATCTTCTCTGTAAAGGCTAAAATTTTAAAATGTATATAATAAAAAACTAAAAATGTTTTTTATGTTTAATTAGTCCAACTTTCTCAAAAAAGATCGATAAAAATATTAGTAGTTTCATATATAAAATCAAAAATTAAAGTAATGAAAGATTACACCTACGTAATGACTCCTAAATTTTTAAATTTTAATAAATCGAAGTTAAAAAATCTCTAACTCATATCAGTCTAATCTATATCTTTCTATAAAACATTCCCATTCATCAAGCGTTTATCTGCTTAGTTTAATGTAAATAGAAAACAATAATAAGATTTACGAATTTCAATTATTCTAACTTTTACAAAAAAACTTTTGAAAAAAAATATTGGTATTTTGAAATACATTTGAATTCAAGGAATGGAGCATTAACCGACGTAATGATTTTTAAATTTTAAAACTTTTATGCATCAATGTTAATACTTCTGGTCTAATCTACGTCTAAACTACTTCTCTTGTCTAAAATTCTTGTCTAATCTACGTCTTTGAAACATAAGATCTCATCCATCAAAAGTTTATCTCTATAGTAAAAGCTTAAAAAAATGTAAATAGAAAAAATTAAACATTTACGAAATTATTCTGACTTTCTCAAAAATGCTCTTAATATATTGATATTTTAAAAACCCACTTGAATTAAAGAAACAAAGGATTAACCTACATAATAACTTCTAAATTATTAAATTTTTATGCATCGATGCTAAGAAGTATGATTAAGAGTTTTCTAATAACATGATTATCATGTATGGTCATGTGTAATCATGTATAATTATGTATGGTCATAAAGAGATTATTATGCTCTTGAAATCGAAATGCAAAACTTTTGAATTCACTGTCAGGCAAACATATAAAAGTCACCCTTACACTCAATTTTATTTTTAGTATTCTTACGTTTGTGGGTTCTGCACGAAAAGGAATAAATTTTCATATAAATTTGAAAGTTGAAATATGTATTTGAAATAACTCTTCCGTAAGAGATATTCGGATATTTTAGAAAGAATTTTATGTTCCTCGAATACGCCTGGGGCTATTGGTGCCGTTATTTATTCTGGTCATTATACATGGAGAAATTTGATCCGAACAAAGCAAATTTTAAATGGGGATAATTTTATTTGCGTTTGCTGCTCGAAATCCATTGCATAGTTATCATGAAATTTTATTTAAAGTTTCAAGTAGGGAAAGTGTTTTCTTGTTTTGAAGAAAAGATCTGTTAGCGCATTTTTATTTCTTTTTCAGAAAATGAAAAAATGCAGACTTTAACTGCCAAAAAAAGGTTTTTTTTTGTAAAAGTATCATTTTAAAAACATTTAATGCAATTCAAATGAGAATTTCTCCCACTTTTTTTGTTGTAAATCAAAAAGTTGTAATGTGACAATATAATGCCGGTTATTCAACATTTATCTCTTTTATCTGAATAAGAATAACGAAAATTCTTTTACATACATTAAACTCTTTCTTTTATCTTTTCAACATTGTTAAGTTTAAATTATTCTTTAGAAATTGATGCAGAAATTTACATGGAAAAAGAAATGTCGGCTTTCATTCAAACTATTGTACAAATATTTTAAAAGAATGAGCAAATTTCAAACACTTTTCTTTCACGCATCCTAATCTCAAGTTTTGAACATTAATAAAAGAAATTACATATTGTTTTATCTTATTTCTACTATATGTTTAATTTAGAATTTAAAAATATAAAATTTTCTGCAACACATTTTTAACAGTGTTCGTGCATGAATAATAGAGAAAAATATCCTTTTAAAACTATTTACTCTGAATTCTAGGCACAAAATACATTATTATAAATAAAGGTGTTAAAGTAATTCAATAAAAACAATTTTTTTTCAGGGGAAACGTCAAACTTCCATCAAAACAAAAAAGAAAGAAAGAAAGAAAGCATAAACATTTCCGAGCTCCTATTCCCTATTTAATACCAATTAAAAAATTAAACTCTGGTGTCCTATTTTGAGTTCTAATTATTAAAAAAAGAAAAAGAAAAACTACATTTCTATTTCTATTTTAAATAAAATTCAATCTGTTCGTTTATAATTTTATCACAACTTACATCGATAAGAAAATATTCCTTTTAAAATTTTTATCTTGCATCTACATTCGCGTTTTTAAGTTGTAAAGCAGTTATTAAATCTTTTAGTTCATCAACACAAGAACCACTGGAATATTATCCAAATGTTTTAAATACATTTCACACCAAAAATTTTACCCAGATATTTAACCTTTTTAGCTGCAAAAGCCTTTCAACATATACCTCAAGGATACAGATTAAACTTATTTCAGAAAAAAATTCTGGTTCGAATCGAAATAATTTTTCACAGGTCCGAATGACCACTGCGGGGATTCTAGTACTACAGAATGAAGAAAAAATATTACATGAATATTCATACTTCTACTAAGCTACTACGCTTAGTAGAAGTATGAATATTCATGTATCTAAAATTTCAGGCGTAATTTAATTGCTGAAATTAATCGAGAAATTGATCAATATGATAAATAAATGAAAAAATATTAGCTTTTATTTCAAATTAATTCAAGATAAAAGCAAAACTTTTAAGCAAATATATTTTTTTGAATCTTTCACACATAAAAAAATTGTGCCTTTCACATACAAAACATTGTTAAAAAATAATTGCTAATAGTAAAAAAATAATCTGGTGCCATTACCGTAAGCAATTTTCAATTCCAAAAAATATGTTTCAAAATTAAAATACATGTTTAAGCCAACGCGGATTATTCCCTCGGATCTTGATTTTCCAGTTAAATTACTCTTGAGGAATCTTTCTGCCCGCATTTTTATTTACGTGAATTTCAAAATTTTAACAGAGAAAAAAATTAATTAGAAAAAATACTGAAAATAATACTTCGGGAAATTTTGCTTGAGTAAATCTCATTTCAATAGTTCATCCGATTTCAGTTTTTAATAAGAGGAGGATTTTTTTTTTTTTTTTTTTTTTTTTATTATTATTATTTTGTGAAAGATCAAAATGAATAATCTACTACGTGATATTATTTTTAATTAAAAAAAATTCTTATGTATACTACAATTTACAAACATAAATATTTCTAATATTTACTGAGTAAAAGACGAGATATAAATTCGCATAAAGACATGTTTTTAAAAGATATATTTAAATAAATTAAGGCAGACTTGATTACATTAAAAAAATTAATATTTATATACAAAAAATAAAAATACTAATAAACAATTAAATTATATATTTATATATATATATATATTAAAAAAAAAAAAAAGTTTCGCTAAGCTACTTGCAAGGCATCATCAGTACAAATCCAGTATCCAGTGCATAATAAACACTGGAAAGAATCAAGAACAGTTGCAATTAGTTATATTTTAGAACTAGGTAACTAACTGTAACTGCTCTTTATTTGTATCACTGGCTTTTATGCAGAGCCTGATTACTAACGGGGCACTCTCTCACCAGAAAAAATTTATAGAAATTTTCGTCTTCTTTAAACGCCCTTTTCATACAAGATTACTGTCATGAATAAGGAAAAATTCTTTATTTCTTTTTCCTGGTGGGAGAGTGCCCCCAGGGATGAGATTTCCGCTTTTTTGCACACCAGTAAAATCTTAGAGAAAATGCTATATTATTAAATCGGAACATTTTTGTGATTTCAAATAACAACATTTTCTTTAAGATTTTACTGGTGTCCAAAAAAGCGGAAATCTCATCCCTAAGTGCCCCGTTAGTAATCAGGCTCTGCTTTTATGCAATGCTTATTTCTACTGATGATGCCTTGGTGTAACATTTAATTATTGTATTTTTAAATGTTTATTAGTATTTTTATTTTTTGTAAATAAATATTAATTTTTTAAATGTATTCAAATCTGTCTTCGTTTTTTTTTTTTTTTTTCAATATTTTAATAGCCTTTTACATTCAGACATTAAATGTATATGTATTGCAAATACATGCTTTGTTATTCATTTGCAAAAACTTTCAAAATTCTGCTTTAGATGAAATGATTTAAACAGTTTCACATATTATTATTATTATTATTATTATTATTATTATTATTTATTAGCCTCCGATATGCCATTTCTTTTGGCCAGCAATTCGTCTCTAAAGAACATTCCATTACAGAAGCCAGCCATAAAAAATACAGCAGCTGTATCATTGAAATGTCAAATACTGATAATCGCTACAGCAGCACTTTTAACATTTAAGCATGGCGCATAGTGAACACATTCACAATAGTGTAACAGAACCTCAGAGTTTATTAAAGTGAAAGATGTCTGAAACAAACTTTAGGACGAATAACACATAGCGCGTTTGAAAAACCAATTTCTGCAAATTCCATGACTAGTACGAAAAATACTCAAATTTCATTGTTCATGCCTATATACAGGATTCGTATGTCTGTTGAAATTTTTCGATCGAAAAACTATTCGGCACCAATCTTTTCATACAAAAAATTCCTGATTAAAGAAGGATCGTAAAATGTACAGAATTCATTGACTTGACCTATATAGATCTATAGATTCTCATATATATTACATTGTTCGCTAAAAACTTGTTCAATTAAACGCAGAGGATAATTCATCTTTCTTTTTCAGCAATATTCGCCAATAAATGAAAATGCACTTAATATATTTTGAGAGCCTTGTATTTGTCCGATACAATTTATACATACGAAATAACATACGAAACGAAATTCATCTAAAAAACGCGTATTATAAATAAAAACACAAAAACAGCTGGGAACGACATTTCCATAAACTATTCTGTAAAGTCAATACTATAGCGAAATACTTTAGTATGTTCCTGTAAATGAACGATAAATTGTAAGAGAACGAAATTCTACAATAACCGTTTTGTATTACACGTCAGTGAAATATGAACTAAACAGACGAAAAAAAATACTTTTAGAACACACCAGAAAAAGTATGTTATAAATATAGTACAGATTAAATATCTGCCTCGTTATTGCATTTGTTTTTTCAATAAGAAATTGTTCGTGGTTCCTTGCTGTCTTCTGAGACAGCAAGACGAGTAATGTAAAGCAGCTTTCTTAGGCCCTTGGGGACGGGCGACACATATACGCGTGGCAAAAGTGCTGAATTCTTGTTTGTCCCATAAGTAAAATTCTAATGTATAATTAGCGTTTTTTAAACTGAGCATTTTCTCGATTTGATAAGGCACAGATTTCTGATTTTAAAAACTGGTGACAAAGCATTAAAACTTTCCTAAAAGGCTCCCATCGCGAAGGGGTTAACCACTTAAGGACCTACGCGAGTCAATGAATAAGCCTCGGATGATAATGCTAAGTCTGTGGAGGCGTTATTTTGAACCATCCCTTCAAATTTTATTATTTATTTTACATATTATAGTTAAAAATGTCTAATTTTTTTTTACCTTAGTTATACATATTTAATATTAGAACAGTTTTAATTTCAGTACCGATTCCGAAAGTTAAAGTATTTTTTTAAATCTGAAACCAAAACTGGAAAAGTAAAACCTAGCCATTCTCAGATATCCTCTATGCAAAAAAATATTAAAATTTGAGAGAGATATTTGAAAATTACGCCTCCATAAACTTAACATTATGATCCGTGTCTTTTTGAGTGAATAGTGTGCTTACACGAGATCCCTAACGGATCAATATTTAAAAAAAAAAAAAAAAAAAAAGTTGGAAATTGCATCTGAAGCGTACTAAATGAGGTGCGTTCGTACGATAATGAAGTTTTAAAAATATCACTCTCATATATCAATCTCATAAAATTGTAAATAGTTAACACTAGAACCGCCATTAGGGGTCAAAATGACCCCTGCCAGATAAATAATATTCGATTCGAACCAGAATTTCGTTCGTAAGATATGTTAAATGTAAGCAGCAGAAAAGTAGACTAATTAAATAAGATAAATAGTTTAAAATTTAAATTCTGGTGAGAAACATTATTCATAAAAATTGAGTAAAATACCCGGCGGTTCTAGTGTTAATTACAATTAAAATGCGCAACAAAGAATGTTCTCTCTATACTCATTATGTAATGAAATGCTTCTGTGTGGCCTTGTAAATCAATAATGAAAGCTCGATGCACAACAGATTATGCAAAATGTATATTATAATATGTACTTTAGAATGCATAATCAATATTATTATGTTCGAATGAGTGTAATATTATTAAAATGCATTTGAAACTTTTTTCCATTAACTGTAATGTAACGGAGTACTTTTGATTGTCCCTGTATTTGATCTATGCATCCTATTTTCAAAAAAAATGAAATGACTTGACAAAATTATGTAATAAGTATGTAATTTAAATTTCAAACGATTAAAATGCATTTGCAACATTTTTTCCCATTGACCGTCATGTAACGGAATACTTTTGATCGACCCTGTAATTGATCTAGCCATCCGATTCTCATAAAATTTGAAATGACGCGACAAAATTATGTAATAATTATATATTTTAAATTTCAAAAAATTCGGTTGGGTAGTTATTGCGTTGTTACATGCGGACAGACAGACGGACGGACTGAACGACAACTATAAGTGTTACGTATTTACATAATTAAGAACGCACCTAAAAAACTTTCAAATAATTCCTTTTTTTTGTGTGTGTGGTGTGTGCCTTGCACAGAATTTTTAATCTACTAATCTAATTTTACCACCCCTTTTTTCGAATATATATATATATATATATATATATATATATATATATATATATTTTGCCTGACTGAATCTGAAAAATGCTTCGATTAATTAATGAAAAATTTACGATAAAGGATTGCTTGTGAGAATAATACATCACGATTTGAAATCATTTGCCCTTTGATTATGCTTAGCAAAAACTCGTCGCCCGTATGGCGTAAGAGCAAAACTGGGACGGGGTTAAAGCCTAGTATTTGAATGCATAAAGGTAAACCAAAAAAGATACATGTTTTTATTTTTTTTTTCTGTGTAAAATGGGAAAGAATTCTTTTTATTTGTGCATTCATTTTCTTTTTGTTTCCTTAACGACGTCATTAAGAAAAAATGTTTAAACAGTTTTTTTTTAATTTAAATAATCCATTTTTATTTATTTTGACTACTAATCACTATATCCAGATAACTGTAGAGATATTTTTCAATTTAAAGTTATTACTAAGTTATAATTAAAATTATACTTTAAAGTTATAATTATACTTTTAACTTGTTTGTAAAGATAGATCTAATGTTTTAAAATATTTGGTACTACTCTGTTATCCCGTAGACCAAAATACTATCGCGAAATTTTAAGATTAAATGCCAATAATGGATGATCGTGAATGTCAATTCAATGACATTAAATACGATACACGTGTTTAAAACGCCGTTAAGTGATTTTTATTTCGACTTTTTATTTGTATTTTTATTAATATTCTACTAATTATTTGTTTTTTTTATTACATTATATACATATATATATATTAATATAAATATCTTGTGCTACGTATATATATATATTGCTTGTTGCTATAGTTTTTAATTTATCACTCGAAAAATATTTTTATACAGAAAAATTCTTATTGAAAAAAATTATTTTCGTCCATTTAAGCATATTCAAAATTAAAAGCCAGATGTTTCCATACGAAAGAAATTGAATTGACAATGCTCAATTAGACTTTGATCTTGAAACAATTTTAATTAATTTAAACTATGAATTTCATTTTAAATCACAAATTTTGATATTTAAATTTGAATATAAATGCATATAAATATCGATATCAAAAACTTATATTTTAAACAAACAAAAACTCGCAAAATTAAAGTTATTTAAATTAAATTTACCCAATAAGTTCAACTTGATATTCTTTTCCTTAACGCGTATTTGACATAAAAAGGTATTTTTTGAAACTACATTCTATCGCCAAACAACGACATTTTCTTTATTGTTTTACGGACGCTGTACGGAGGTTCCGACAAAAATATTTTTATAAACGTATCTATCCTCATCGGAAGAACATTCTGTAACTTTTTCAGATTTTTCGGAGTATGCCCGTATGGAGACTTTCCTTATAAGTGGCATGTGTGTGCCTGTTTTCATTAGAGGAAATTACACTGCTATAGATAAAAGAAAAATTACTAATTAAGTCACAGCATGATTAAACTTTAAGGTTATTTTACATTAGGCAAAAATTATACTCAAATAAATCAGAACTACTAAAATTAATTCCAAATTAATGGTCAATTAGACTGTGTTTTGTCGTTGTGCTCTCCTTTCGTTATTATTTTCATTTTTAAATTTCGTTTTTCTTTCTAAAGCATTCTTAACGAATGCACAAATCTTAAAAATATTCACCTTGCCGAATTTCCAATTTAAACATCATCAAGATAATAAATTTCTCAACTGAATGGAACTTTTTTTTACCTCTGTAACTTTTAAAATTTTGAATTTTTTGGAAAAAAGTCCTTGGTTAGACTATAGTCGTCTCCAATGCATAAAAAGCCTCTCCAATTTTAAGTCTCTATGCGTAACAATTCTAGATAAACCCACGATTTAGAACTTTTTTTAACATTATCCTTTCGCTTCACTTTTAACACTTTCCAATAAAGTTAAAAAGTGTTAGTGGATTTGGATTGTCTGTTGGTTCATTCATTCCGTCTAATTGTGTTCTGATTCGCGTAAGTATAATTAGATTGCCATGAAATGAATATATGTTATTGGATATATCACTATGACATATTCGGTATTGAAAGTGAAGTAAGTCTATAGCATTTTCGGTTCAGTTACAGGACCACTCAAAATAATTCCGTTACTTTACGTTCCATTACTTACGAAAAAAAAAAAAAAAAAACGTTTGTCATATATTTTAATGAGTTTTTAGTATTTTAAATATACTGAAATTGGTATAAATTATTCAGGCGTACAATAAGTTTCTTATTACAGAATAGATTGTGCATGCGACTTATAGTTTATTGACAAGGCACAGAAAAGAATTAGGAAAAATAATGATATATTCAAATAAAATAATGATTAATGATATATATTATGATTGAAATATTGAAGTAACAATAACAGCTGGAAGTAATTTCAGGTGTGGTACCGTTTTTCGATTTTATTAGTATTTTAAAATATTACAGTGTATGTGTAAATTGTAAATATACAGGGATGTACAAAATTTATAAATAACATTTGTTTATTGACTGAAAAGTTTCAACAGTGCTATGTTTTTATCTAAACTAACTTTTACCATACTATGTTGTATCTGTAGGTCATATAGAAGATAGCATTGTAAACCATATTTATTATTATTATTATTATTATTATTATTATTGTTATTGACACTAACTGCAGAAATCGTGTATTCAAATGTGTTATGCATTTTCCACATTTTTCGTTTAAACATCTTTTTTCACTACAGTAAACTGTGAAGTTTTGTTATAGTATTTTGAGTTTTGAAAAGAGTTTCATAATCTATGCTGTAAGCAGGATTTTTCGTTCTTGTTTAAATTTCTTTATATATATATATATTTATATATACATATATATGTAAACCGTTCTTGGCAAGTATTTATGTCTTAAATATTAATGTTGAAGTATAATGATAGTAGTAATAACAATATTTTACGATTTACACTACCGAAATTTTTTGATACAATTGTTGTTGACGTAAATACAAACTTGTTTATTTATGCATTCAGCAAAGGAAAATGTATAAAACAAAGCATTACAAGAAATTTCATATTTCATCTTGAAAATTCTATTGGCCGTTGAGTTCTGGGAGAATTCATCTGATGTCGATAAACATATCAGACCCATTTTCTAAAATCAATGCATGAATCTAATTACTTGGAAAAATATTATTACAGATAAATTCAAAAGTTTCATGCCATTATAAAGAATAAAATTTAGAATGTAAATAGGTTTTTGAAAGCAAAACTTACTCTCTTTAACGAGGTTTTCTGTAATTTATCTAACAATGCATTAATGATTCGAGCAAGTTTAAACAATGATTCTGTTTTTGTCATAATGTAAGGAAAGAAAATCGTTGCTGTAATGTTTTCTTCACTGCAGTTTAAATGATGTGTGACATCTGGATCGGTGAAAGGAAGCAATTTTAACAAAGTTTCAGAGTAAATATCTCATAAAAGAAAAACAAATTTGTAAAGTTTTAACTTATGCAGATGGACACATGTAAGGGGATTAATGAAAATGAAACTAATTGTCATTTTCCATATCTGCCAACCTCTACGCATTTTTCTTACCACAAAAATTTTATAGTAAATATTGTCTTATTTAATCGTCGAAATCTTAAGATTAAACAAATGGAAAATCTATGTACGCATGTTTTCTGCTCTTTAGTGGTAGCAAAAATGCGTTAATGTTGGCAACTATGCATTTTCGTTAAATATTGTCCCTAGACACATACTTCGAATGAAACTATCATTAAAAAAGGTCCAAGATTTCATGACGCAAGTTGAAACTCCCTGGAAGGTTCATTTGAGAAATTAGACAAATTAAATTTTTATGCTGCATATTGAATAAAATTTAGAATCACGAAAAGTATCCATCCTGGAATGAAACGTACACATACAAAAAATCATCTTTATATCTGTAAAACAAAGTAGCATGATAGGGATACACATTTTGAATACAAGATAAGAATCATCTAGAAACTTAAAACATTATTTAAACGGGAATATTTTTGTGACTTCTACAAGTATCAAGTTCTTATTTCATGTGTTCCATTCAAGAATATGTAAAGAAACATTCTCTATTTAACTCAATACTTAAAACCTAATTACTTAAAAAATATTATTAAAGGAAAAGTCAAAGATTTCATTAAATTTATGCAAAGAAATTTTGGAACGGAATTGGCATTTGAATGGAAAACTCATTAGCGGGGATATCTGGGATCTAAGTAACGATAATTCAAAATGTTGTGCCAGCTGGAAAATACTGTGTTCATTTTTGTGATTTTTCATGCGGCTTTGTAGAAAAAATGTATTACTGGAATTTTTTTTTAATCAGAAAATTCCGAATTCTTACCAATATACATTTATTTTTATACATTTATTTTATATACATTTATTTTATACTATTTATTTTATATACATTTGCTCGTTACATATGTAACGAGCATTGTACAGCTGTACCAACTTTTGTGAATCATGTATCGTGCAATCTTAGGTGACCGCATGTCGAAAAACGAGAAAATGTTGATTTCAAGCATTGCTTGTATCTTTATGGGTGATTCTACGATAAGAGGTTTAAAGTACATAGAGGATACGGACAAAGAGAAAAGTTTGAGTTGATCAAAAACCTTTAAATTATGATTTTTGTACCGTTTATTTACCTTTTCATATAAGGGCAAGTCACTTTATACATAACTTTTTCTGGTCAGTGACTCTCTCCCCAGGCAGTTATCTTGACAGGGGAAATACGGCAGGAGAGATACATTTTCATGATAAATTCAAATTTTTTAACTGACTGAATTAGTTTTTGGGTTAATTGTGTATTTCACTTTAATTATTATTGTATCGTTTAATTTTAGAACAGTAAATGCAATTGAATTAAATGAATATTGTAAGTTTTATGATTTACCAGGGAAGATACACGATCACCTTGCGAAACCACTACACCACACGGTCGCGTCGCAACAACTAGAAATGGCGATGCTTAAATGGCTTGTGCGTTTAGCATTGCTAACTTCAAGCCGATAGATGTCCTTAAGCGCTACTTCCAATATAGCCATCTTGAATTTATATTTGTTTCAGCGGAACAAAATTTGACAGGGTAGATGCACAAAAAAGCGGGACAAAAGTTAATTCTGAAAATTGTTTGAAATTAATAAAAAATGTTTATTTTTTATTGTATAATACGTAAGTATATATACTTAAATTCCAATTAAACATATTTTAGTTAAGCATCGGATGGAAAAAATTCACCGCAGTAAATTTGAAGTTATTTGGACTTTAAAAAAACTTCAGTTATTTGTGCCAAATCACCACAGTTTGCCAACAGCAGTTTCTTTACGGTTTCACTGCAGTCCATTTTTACCTGGGGAACTCGGTTTTTTTATTTTCATTTATTTTGGCAGATATATTTAAATTTTGTAAAAGTCATTCATTTCAATTTAATACAAAACGTAAAAAGATACGTTAAATTTAAGGAAATCAAGTTTCTTGCAGTTTTATTGTTTAGTATGTTAATCCTCGAGTACATTACATTAATTTTTTTATGAAATAAGAAAAATCTTTTCTCTCAAAAGCTCAAAAGCTCTTAGTTTTTTTTACTTTTACTACATGTTTTCCTTTTAAAATGTACTATTTTTTAAATTTTCCAAAACTTAAAAGACAAGGAAGGGGGGGGAGGGGGGTATATAAGAAATAACGTAATTTGAACTTTTCCTGATAGAGGGCAGCACAAAAAACTTTATTATGAGGGGAAAGTCAGACTGATATGGTAAATTTTGAGGGAAAATCTGGATAACGAGGTTACCATCACTGCTTGGAAGCAGTGTTCTCGCTGACATTTGACCAACGTTAGTAATTTGGCTAATTAAAAATAAAAAAACATTCGCCAATCGAAAAAAGTTTTAGCCGAATAGATTCGCCGTGTAGCACAAAAAATATCTTTAATCCTATAATGTACCCCTTTTTTTTCAATATGTTCTAAAATAACCTCAGTTTTTATAACTGCGACAACGATTGTTATTAATCTAAATTCAACTATCTCCTACAAATATCTTTAAAAAATATATATATTCTTAATACCTTAAATAATCATGCAAAAAAAAATCTAAAACCGATTTAACTCATTAAAATGTTAAAATAAAACTTCCTAAGTTAATCCAGAATTTAATGATATTACACACAATGAATCTGAAAAATCAAGTTGTTGCAGAACGTTTTTATAAATGAAGTCGATGGTATGTGCTAAATTCATTGTTCTGCAACGAGAGCTTAAGAAACTTTTAGTTTCCATTCTGACAGTAAGGTGCAATTGAACATGATAAGCGACACACATATACACACCCAAAAAAAGAAAAAGAAAAAAGAAAGAAAAGGAAGAAAAAGCAAAAATTGAGCATTAGCAATTTGGTGAATCTAATCGCTTGTTTACTCGCCAAATAATGAATTTAGTCGCAATTTGGCGCAAAGGCGAGCGACAAAGAGAACACTGCTTGGAAGTCAAACTGGTAACCCTGCTTTTAACTAATATTACAATATCTAAGAAGTAGAAGTTTACAGGGAATTACAAAAAATAATTAAATCCACAATGCTGTAAATACCACTGAAAAAGAAGTTGTTACGCGTCATTATAACATCAATATTGAAATTCAGACTTTTTGTATCGTGCGTTAATCCCTTAACTGATTTGCCCGTACGCCGCTCGGGTAAGAGGAATTTGCTTAATCTATTATTTACAGCTTTTTGTCACCACAATTTTTTAAAAGAATAATTTCATACTATTTAAAGCGGAAATGTTTAGGCTAAAGGTTACGAATATTTTCTTTAAAAAATTGTGTTGAGAATCCGTTCTTTTCAATTTATTGAACGGAAAATGAAAGTGCCAGTTAAGGGGTTAAGACCTCGAGGAGCAAGCAATAATGTCTCTATAATACTCAATTCTCACCGAAATAATTGAAAACTTATATTTTTTTTAAAAAGGAGGAAAGGCGATTTTCCACCGATTTTGCATTTAAAGTTAAAAATTTCGTTCAAAGTTTCTGGTGCAATTCTTGTTTAAATTAGCTGGGATAAAATACATCCTACCATTCCTCAATGGGTTAAAGAAATACTTTTAAGAATGCAGAAAAAGTTAGTAATACGTTTTCTGAAAGCAACTTTAGAAATAAAACATTCATCAATAAAAAGACAATTTTTGGTGAAATCGACATATTTTCTTTATCTCACTTGCTGTTACTGAAAACAGCAAGATTTCATGATTCTTCATAACAAGAAGCGAATTCTCGAAGGAAACGGTCAAAAACTTATTATCTTTTACTTTTATACCATACTTTTTCCGGTTTAATTAAAATAAAGATTCTCATATCTTGTAATGCGTCAAATTGATTTGTGTCGAAATGGTACATAATATAGACTAAACAATATTAATAGTTGATTATTAATAGAAGACTTTTTTGCTTCCTAGATGTCCTTTCGTCTGTGTTTCTCATCAAAAACTATGTAAAACCGATGATTTTCTTCATTCGCTTATTACATATCATGAAATGCTATAAAGAGAACCGAATTGTTTTAACTTATTAAAGAGAACCTAATTGTTTAAACTTTGGAGGGTAAAGCAATTTGTATTTCAGTAATTTTGAATTCATACAGGGAATTTCCAAAAATTTCGTTTTAAGTTAAGAAAAAGTAATTTATCTACCCCCTCCCACACACACACATACTAAATATACAAAAAAAAAAAAAAATTAAGTGCTTCTGATTCGAAACTTGATTAAAATGGAGTGGGGGTAATATATCCCACCGTCCCTTAAAGGGGCCTAGTGATAAATTGGTTAACTGTCTAATTCCCATAATGAAAAGCGTACTAGAAATTCCGTAATTCTTGATTTACACTTGAATATTTCAATAATAATTTGCGCTTTATTTAAAATTGGGACCACTTGGTTATCCTGTCGACCAAAAAACTATCGCCAAATTATGAGATTAAATGCCAATAATGGAAGATCGTGCATGTCACATTTAATGGCATTAAATACGATATACATGTTTAAAATGGCATTATTTTTATTTCGACTTTTTATTTGTATTTTTATTATTTGTATTTTTTACTAATTATTTGTGTTTTCGTTATTTAAAGTAAAAATCATGTTAATATGTATAATTTGGTTATCAATTTGGCAATTTGTATAATTTGGCGAAATTGGTCGACGGGATAACCAAATAGTATCTTAAAATTTACTAAATTTAAAAAGAAGTATTTTTCGTAACAAATTTACTTCCAGGAACATTAGAAGGTGAAACGATAAATACAGGGACAGCAAAAGATTTTTGCATAATGCCAACAATAACGAATAAAATGTTTTATATAAGTGCACCACTGGTTTGATTAGATCAATCTACGAGATCAAGAAATGTTAAAAATAATGAATTAATAAATGCATTTTTTTTTTAATGTTTTCCAGAAATCTTCAATATTTTTTCCAAGTTATAGGCATTTTTGAAAGTTATATTTAACGAATTTCAGGAATTTTAAGCGATTTTTTAGATGTATTCATTTTCGGAACATTGACGGGATCAGCATAAAATTGTGTTTTTATTGCTACAAAACTTACAGGTATATTAGAACACGTTGGTAAATTTCTAGTTAAATTCAATAGAATGGAAGAATAAAAGGGTATTTCATGGTTTAGTATTCTTTTCATTTTCATTTAGGAGATTTTTTGTGACATGCCTTTAACTGCTCCTTTTTTTAACAACACAATATAATTTTTCAAAGCCATACGAATTTTCGTGTGACTAGGTAAATTATATTGTATTATATATTGAACCGTTACAAAATATATATATATATTTATGTATGCTTCAATATTTTGATAAAATGAAATTCAGTTAAAAAAAAAGTAATAAAAAAGAAATATAAGGTATTTGAAGATAAATTAATTAAATAATAAAGTTTATATATTCATTGAAAAACATTATAATTCCCTTTCAAACAAATTTTCAAAGATTGTAATATGGAAATTCTTCTTTCAAAAAGTTCTTTCGAACACATAAGTAAATAAACTCGGAGGTAAATTAAATTCTGACACCGTTTTAAACTTTTAAATGACTTATATTAAACGTTAATATTTACAAAAAAGATATTTACATATTAATATTTACAATTCGAACATTCAAAAGGAAACTTTAATTAAAACATCTTAATCGCGTCATCTTAATCAACATTCTTCTAAAGTCAACCTCAACTCTCCAAACATTCCATCCAACTTCCTTCCGTTCAGTTCTTTTTTCTACCGCTTAAATCGTCTGGCTTCTTAGGATTTAATAGCTGCTTCAAAATCGTCTGCCTCAGTGAGAGCCTTTTCATCAGAGTTGCGATGCGTAGAAAATAATATGCAGATCTAATAGTGGAGGAGATTTCCCATATTTCGGCCATACTGATCAGGCATTCGTCCTCGAATGTATTCTTGTTGGCTGGAAACAGCAGCTGGATCACCTGGAAAGATAAAGAAAAAAAACACAGCAGCATCCAAATTCTAAATTGAAAAAAAGAAGTCATCATGATGAAAATTCAAATAATTTCTTTCAAAATAAATTCGTATTCTTTTTTTTTCTTCACGTCTTTTCATCTTCTTTTTTTTCTTACGTCCTTTCATCTTCTTTTACCTTACATCTTTTCGTCTTCTTTTTCTTACGTCTTTTCGTCTTCTTTTATCTTACGTCTTTTCGTCTTCTTCTTTCTTACGTCTTTTCGTCTTCTTCTTTCGTACGTCTTTTCATCTTCTTTTACCTTACGTGTTTTCGTCTTTTTCTTTCTTACGCCTTTTCATATTCTTTTACCTTACGTCTTTTCGTCTTTTTCTTTCTTACGTCTTTTCGAGAATAAAGTTAAAATTCTTTTAGTTGTCAGTCCAGTGGTTTGTCATGGTCGGTATAGTGTCACAATCGGTGAAATTCTTTTTTTTTTTTTTTTCAAGTTTCGTCCGTCCACGGCTTCATGTACTCTGCACATGTACTGGTGACCATGGGTCCTTCGTTGAATCCAAGTTTCTTTACATCGTAGGTGTCATTATTTTTTACTTTTATGACTTTGTACGGACCTAAATATTTTGGTTTTAACTTCAAACCTGGACCTTGTTGTGTGCGTTTTATAGCAACCACATCATTAATCTTAAATTTGTTAGCTTTCTTTCGTCTGAGGTTGTAAGTTTTACGGTTCTCTTCTTGGACTTTTAAAATCTGTTTTTTAGCATTTTTTCTCATATCTTCGCGATTATTTGTAAAATCAGATTGTATTTCAGCATTCAGAAGACTAGTAATTTTAATGTTATTTTTTAGTTTCATTTTAGTACCAAACATCAATTCAAAAGGAGTTGTGCTTATACTTCTCTGAAAAGTCGAATTTATCACCTGTTGGACGTTGTTTACATGTGTATACCATTTTTTAGGATTATCGACAGACAATTTAGACAGAACAGATATTATGACAGAATTTAGACGCTCAACTTGGCCGTTAGACCTGGGTAATCCAGTGGTAATCGGGATATGTTTAATATTTTCATTGATGCAATAATCTTCAAAAGCTTTAGAGGTAAATGCAGGACCTTTATCTGATATAATTCGAACTGGATTTCCAAAGATAGATTTTTGGATTTCTAATTTAGAAATTACTTCGGCAGCATCGGTAGATTTTGTGGGATACAACCAAACAAATTTTGTGAATGCGTCAATGACCGAAAGGATATGTTTGTAATTTTTATTAGTGCTTTATAATGGACCTAAGTGATCAACATGGTACGTATGTAATGGAGTTTCTTCTTTTTCTATTGGGTGAAGTAAGCCTTCTTGTTTACCACATTTTCTATTAACTAAAATACAGGGAACACAATTTGCTATACATTTCTCAATTTTTTTTTTAACTTTAGGGATGTAAAAATCATTTTCTAAACTTTTCTCTGTTCTTGCAACTGCGTAATGACCTTTTTCGTGAGCGGCCTTGATTATATTCATTTGCATGTCTTCCGGTACAACTAATAAATCATTACCATTAACACATTTATAAAGAACATCATTTTTAACTAGATAACCATCATAAGATTTCACCTTTAGGATTTCTTTTATTGTTTTAATATGGTCATCGGTTTCTTGAGCTTGGATAATTTTTAAAGTTAAGCTATCTTGGATTACCATACAAATAGGATACCTACTTAATGCATCGACATGTCTCATACTGCTACCCTGTCTATGTTCAATAACATAATCAAAATCGGATAACATTATTGCCCATCTAGCTATTTTTGTACTCATTTCTTTTTTATCCATAGTCATTTTAAATGCATTACAATCGGTTACAATTTTAAATGGGATACCTAGCACATATACTCTAAACTTTTTCAGGGCTTCAATTACAGCTAAAACTTCTAATTCGTAATTAGTGTACTTCCGTTCAGCTTCGGTGGTTTTTTTACTTGCGAAATAAACTGGATGAAATTGATTATCTACTGGAGATTGTTGCATTAAAACAGCTCCATAGCCATCAATACTGGCATCACAATGGATTTCGGTCGCACTTTTGGGATTGTAAATTAAAAGTACCGGTTCTGACGACAAAATACGTTTGAGTTCATTAAAAGCTCTTTGTTCTTCTATATCGAATTTAAATTTTGAATCTTTTCTTAGCAGGTCACTTAACGGTTTAGCTATAACCGAATAATTTCTTATAAATTTTCGAAAGTATCCTGTCAATCCTAAATAACTTTGAACACCTTTGGTACACTTTGGTTCGGGAAAATTTATTACTGCTTTAGTCTTCAGTGGAGAGGGATACAATTTACCATTTATGATTCTATACCCCAAGAAATCAATTTCACGCTTCAAAAAATTGCATTTTTTAAGATTTAATTCTAATCCATATTCCGATGCAGTTTCGAGTACAAGTTTTAATTTTTCTAGACCTTCAGCTTCGTTTTTAGCAGGTATTATTAAATCATCCATATAAATGACAACAATGTGATCTTTTAATAGGTTTCGAAATACATTATAAATATACTTTTGAAAAACACTAGGGCTATTGGTCAACCCGAATGGACATTTCAAAAATTCGTATTGTCCTTCATGAGTAACAAACGAGGTGTATTTCCGCGAGTCTTCTTCAACATCTACATGAAAGAAACCGTTTTTCAAATCTATGGTGGTAAATACTTCGGCAGAATGTAATTGGTCTATTACATCATCAATAACTGGCAAGGTGAAATGCTCACGTACTGTCTTTTTGATAAGACGTCTGTAATCAACACAAAGTCTCATTGTGTTATTTTTTTTCTTGACTAACACAATCGGCGAAGAAAAATTAGAAGAACTTTCTCGAATTATTCCCTGAGCTAGCCACTCCTCAATTTGGTTTTCGACTATTTTTTTTCGCATGGCGGTAATCTTCGAGGAGAAGAACAAACTGGGATTTCGTCAGTTAAATTAATTTTCATTTTAACATCTACTGTTTTAGTTTTAATTGGTACATAATTTTCAATTAAAGAATATAACTCTGAACGTAATTTTTTGTCAGCAATGTGAGTTAAATCAATTTTAGGCTCATCCAAAACATTTACAATATTAACTAAAAAGTCATTAGACTGAACTTCAGCTTTAAACAGTTTCACTTTATTCTCAGAAATAGTTAATGTACCTTGATGAATAACATCAGTGCCAATAATTAAATCGAAATTAATGCAACTGTCCTTAACGACAAAAATAGTAACTTTAAATTTTGAACCATCTACTTCGATTTCTGAATTGAAACAACCTTCTGGTTTAATTGAGGCTTTTCCTAGACCGGTCAAAGAGATACTCGTAGGTTTTAATTCTACAAAGTTCTTCAAATTATCATAAATACTTTTCTTTAACAAAGTCTTTTGGCTACCAGTATCTATTAAAGAGATTAAACGCAAAGAATAAAGCTTTATCTCTTTCAGAATTAAATCTTGGGATGTAATAATGTTTACTTGTGACTGAGCATTTTTAACACTTGTATCTTTAGATTTATTACATTGAAATGATTTATGACCATAAGCGTTACAAGCAAAACAAAGCGGCCCTTTATCTTTATTTACACAGTTAATACTCTTATGATTATTCCCGCCACAATTAAAACAACGCATATTTGGCTTTACAGGCTTAAATTTGTTCTTAACTTCAACTTCGGATTTAATTTTAGGCTTAGCTCCTTCATATTTATGAAATTTTGCATTTTCATACTCCGATCTGATTTTTTCATAAATCTTTAATTTTTGTTTAAATTCAGCAATATTGGGACAACCATACAAAAAAGATTTTTTAGAAATGGGGTCATTAATTCCATTTATTACATACTGAATAAGGGCAGAATCTTCAATATTGCCTTTTGAGCATAATTGTTTCATATTTAAAAAATATTCATCTAACGATTCATGTGGTCTAATTTTTCTTTTGGACAGCAATTCGTGTAATTCAGCTGAATTGCACGTTTGACCAAATTCAGATATGAGTAGGGCTTTTAATTTAGACCACGAATTAATATTTGTTTCACTTTCAAGAAATAATTTTGCTTTGCCTGTTATACGGCGTTTAGCCAAAATCAATTTGTGCAAATCACTAACGTTAAATAATGAAACAATATCTTCAAAATCGGCAATCCATTTATTAATATTTTGTACTTGAGTACCTTCAAACATTGTAATCATACTTTCAATATCATTAATAGAAATACTTGGTTTAATAACATAATCAGGAATCAGAATTTTCTGATTTTCATTACTTTCACAATTAGAACTACCAGAATCATTTCTCATATTATTCTCAAAAACAGTTGAAATATTTTTAGTTTTATCTTGTAAATCATCATTAAATTCATCGACACTTTCGTCATCACTAAGAGTACCTTCATCGGGTATCATATTAATTTTCAAAATACTAAAATCACATAAACTAGTAATTATTCTGGCAGCAATTTCATCAAAAGTTCCGGAATTATTTATACACAAAACATTGCAAATGGTTATCAAATCGTTAACAGAAAAATTATCTTTGATTTCTTTCAATTTTGTTTGATATTCATTGGAATCTACTTCAAACGTAAACCCAGTAAAATTCCGAATTCTACGTCGATTATTTCTGTCACCGATTTCTCCAAAAATTAATTTGCGCAATGTCTTAATACTAGCTGATTTTTCAGTTTTCAAAGAAAACTCTAATTCCTTTAAATCAACTAATTTTTCCATTATTGAAAAGAAAAATGAAATAATAAACTCACTTCATAATCAGATACTCAGCTTCACACATTTAAACAGCACTATCGTCGCAGTATCAAACAGCTTCATATCATCAACCATATATTAAAAAAAAATATTTCCTCTTCTGTGGGCGTTCGTCATTTATCCTAACTACTGTGCACCAAAATTTATGGAAATTTTTCTTTCAAAAAGTTCTTTCGAACACATAAGTAAATAAACTCGGAGGTAAATTAAATTCTGACACCGTTTTAAACTTTTAAATGACTTATATTAAACGTTAATATTTACAAAAAAAGATATTTACATATTAATATTTACAATTCGAACATTCAAAAGGAAACTTTAATTAAAACATCTTAATCGCGTCATCTTAATCAACATTCTTCTAAAGTCAACCTCAACTCTCCAAACATTCCATCCAACTTCCTTCCGTTCAGTTCTTTTTTCTACCGCTTAAATCGTCTGGCTTCTTAGGATTTAATAGCTGCTTCAAAATCGTCTGCCTCAGTGAGAGCCTTTTCATCAGAGTTGCGATGCGTAGAAAATAATATGCAGATCTAATAGTGGAGGAGATTTCCCATAGTAATGCATTTTAAAATACTTACAATAAACTTTTAACCGACTTCAAAAAAGGAGGAGGCAGTTATCAATTCTTAACCAACTTCAAAAAAGGAGGAGCTTGTTATCAATTCTTAAACGAGATCAAAAAAAGAGATGCAGGTTATCAATTTGACACGATGTAAATTTTTTTGTTGTTTTTATGTATGTTCACCGATTACTCCGAAACTATCCAACTGATAAAATTGATTTTTGTGTTAAATTAAAGAGAGTTGGGAATTGGTACCCCTTCCGTTTTATCGAAATTGGTTCAGTAATGTTTTAGGAATTAGGCAAAAACTGATATAATTAGTGATTTCTGGTAAATTAAATTTTATTATTGTAATGTTTTAGGAATTAGGCAAAAACTGATATAATTAGTGATTTCTGGTAAATTAAATTTTATTATTGTAACATTTTCCCCAATCTTAAGCACAAAACTATATATTCATCTGTGTCAGCATTAAGAAGTCACCATTTAGTGAAGTGTTGCCAAATTTAGCGACCAAAATATGTCGCCATAAATTAAGACAGTTTGCTTTAGCTAACTTATTTGGCGACGTTCTCATTCAAAATCAATAATTTATCTTTTACAATCTTTAAAAATAAAGCCTTAACCCTTTAACGTTCATTGGTTTCGCCACGAAACCACAATACTTTAATTCCGATACGCAACACTGACACCGGTATTGTTATCTAAAAATATCCTTTTTATTTTGTATGTGAAAAATCACGTTTTCTTATTTAGAAATATATTTGTTCTTTATTACCGATGTCATTCATTTATTTCGACATCTTAGCAATGAAAATGCTATGATCGTTAAAGGGTTAAAGCTTCAATATGATGAAAGGAATTACACTAAACATTTTTAATATAAAAATGTCAAAAGAAATTACCAAAAAATCCTGTTAATGTACAATTTATGATTCGAATCTATCGTCTAAATCAGTGATGCACAACCTTTTCACCAGAAAATCGTTTGTCACCAGAATATTTGAAAAGTTTAGTTTCTTTTGTTTAATAGCAAAGTTTCTGTCATTACTATAAGGAAAATTTTTCTGCATAAAAATAGCGGTATTACAGTGGCCCGCGGGCCAAAGGTTGTGCACCCCTGGTCTAAATCGATGAAAATATAAATGTCTTGGTAGGGTCCTTGAAGAAGATTTTCAAAATCCATGAAATTTTGCACGCGTATTAGAGGTAGTAAAAGGCAACTTTTGGCTGCTATCCAAAATCAAAATTTCAACTTTCATTTTTTTCACTCCACCCTACTATATACTATGTTTTCTCTTCTTTATTCTTAATTCCATTGTGTTTTCATGGACGAATTGGCACCTCAAGTCTTATTAGATAAAGAGTTGAAATACTTGATTAACCCTTTAACGATCATAGCATTTCCATTGCAAAGATGTCAAAATAAATTAATGACACCGGTAATTAAGAACAAATATATTTCTAAATAAGAAAACGTGATTTCTAGCATACAAAATAAAAGGGATATTTTTAGATAAAAATACCGGTGTCAGTGTTGCGTATCGGAATTAAAATTTTGTGGTTTCGTGGCGAAACCAATGAACGTTAAGGGGTTAACCCTTTCCTGCATACTGTGCCCGGTCTGGGATATCTAATTTTAATTTCAAACTTGCAATCGGCAGCAATAATATTTTAGTAAAATTTTGCTTTTACAATAAAAGCTTAAATTAAGGATTCCAAAATATCTAAAAAATTAGTTTGCGAGTTCCGGTGTCATTCGATAATTTCGCATTTTACTAACAGATTTGGCCCGTGCCGGAAAGGGTTAATGAAAAGCCTACAAATGACATTAATAGGCACTGATAGAACGTAATTTATAACTTTTAAACATTCGTCATGCTGTCACAAAAGACAGCATAATTTCACGAGCTCAAAGAGAACAATTTATTGTGCGCGATCAGCGGGAAAATACTGAATACTTATAATATTTGTGACATACTTTTTCTGGTGTAAATTATTGAAACAAAAAACTTTAAAATTTTCTTTATTGATACCAAACCAATTTTCACTGAAATCGCAATAATATTCCAAGGTTCTTACGGTCCTGGAATTTCATACCTGAAAACTCTTTGGTACCAGTATTTTCTACTAGAAAATCTGATTAAATAAGACGAACTTTTGCTTCTTTAAACTACATTTGTTTTTCTATAGTAAAAATGCTGGGGTTTTTTTATCTTCAAAATCGTGCTACCGAACGAAGGAGAATATTATTCAGATTTTGCATGTTTTGTTATAATTTTTTTATTTAACTTCAGAAAAATGTTAAAAAATCGGCTATTAAAGGGGCGCTTACAAAATCTGTGATTTTAAAAAATAATATAAATTTTCTGACGTGTATTTAATATTTTTAAAAGGGGCATTAAACTCATGGATATAGAGGGTCTGAAGCATGCTCTTGAATTCTTGGGGTTGAAGAATGCTCCTTGTTTTTTTAGTGTTATTTATTTTATTTTACAGATGAAATTTAGTAAAAATGTGTCGCAATAGATTGAAACATACTCTTTAAAAAAATAAAAATAAAATAAAAATAAAAATAAAAAGACCTTTGTAACAGAATGTAGGCAGTATAAGTTACAAAGTTATTGGAAATAAGGCAAAGATGCGTGCCCATTAGATGTTATATTTAGAAAACTTTCTCCGTGCTCCGAAATAAATGTACGAAAAATTCCACTTTTAACGCCCAGTATTCATTGGGTTATGGCACTTTGAAATTTGTCATTATCTTTTTTAAATTTTTTTACACTAAATATATATATACAGGATTTAAACTTTTTGAAAACAAAAATGTATGTTATTCTTAAAAATGCGCTAACAATAAGCATCCGTGCTTACGAAAATAAATAAAATATCATAAAATAAAAATATCATTAGGAATATATGTAAACATACAGAATATATTTAAATGCAATTACTTAAAATATTTCTTTTTTTAAAGGTAAACAACTTATAGTTCTGAAAGCAGATATGATATATTACCGATTTTTAATACGTTGAAATGTACTAAAGGGATCGCCTGTTAAAAAGTACTTTTTGTCAACCATACAGTCAATTATAACAATAAAAAAATTTCAATTTTTATATCCTCGAAAGTGTTGAAAACAAAATGAAAAAAATATGTTTTAAAACTATAGTTTCAATTTACAGATTTTTATGACTTTGTTTTAATCTTTCAGTCATGCATGATTTTTACCAGTTTCATAATGTACATTGTTTGCTACAGTAATGCAAAATAATTAAGGAATCCTTGTTGAGAAACTGTGCATCAAATATAGATAATGAAAACCATTCATTTTTTTAAAATAATGTAACAGAACTCTGCCGTTTAATATTCTGAAAGGCCGTGTTTTATGAAACATACTAGCGGACCCGACAGACGTTGTCCTTCTTGGCACCGACTCCAGAAAATCAAATAAATGTACGTAAATATGATAATACGCACGATATACACTACGCTCTTAATTTAATTTCTTATTACAATTATGTAAGGAAATTATTTTCCCCTCTTCAGTATTTTTTAAGTCGACTCAATTTTTGATAGAAAAGTTTATTTTTCTCTTTTTAGTTAAAAGTTAACGATTTTCTGAAGTCGGTTAATCAAAATTATAATACAGAAAATATCATTGTAAAGCATACACGTTTGTCAGAAGTGGGGTTCGAACACGTGATCTCTTTCTTCAAGAAGCCGAGCTTAAATCTGGCGCCTTAGACCGCTCGGACATTCCGTCCGCACTCTACTCATAGAAATTATTCAACACTTTTAATTAGCGCAAAAACACTAACTATTAGTTTTTGCCTAATTACTAAAGAAGTACTGAATCAATTTCGACGAAATGTGAATCTAAACCATTCTCGAATCTACTGGAACGGACACGCAATATTTCATCAAAATCGGTCCAGTCGTTTAGAAGGAGTTTAATTACACAGAAGATTTTTATATATAAAGATGAGCATTGAAAATTTCAGATTTTTGCGCCTTTTAAAAAAATTCCTCAAAAATCGGCTTTTGTAGTTATTTTTCAACTGATAACATATTTTTGTGCATTTTTTCATTCTGAATCGAATGGCACTAAGCAAATTCGTTTAAATCCAGTAGTTCGTGAGATAATTCACATTTTCCTAATTTAGCGATGTTATCAGGAGGAGTTCAGTTACATACACAAGCACAGATTTTTACATATAAAGATAAGCATAGAAAATTTCAGGTTTTTGCGCCGAAGACATCGCCAAATTAGGAAAATGTGAATTATCTCATGAACTACTGGATTTAAACAAATTTCCTTAGTAACGTTCGATTCAGCATGAAAAAATGCACTAAAATATGTTATCAGATGAAAAAAATACAAAAGCCGATTTTAAGGAATTTTTTAAAAGTTCGTTCTTTTTTCTACTCATCGTAGGGGTGGAATTTTCGAAAATCCATTTTTAGCGGCACTCGATGTTATAAGAAGTATTTTTACCCCAATTTTTAAGATTTTTAGTTTGGTAGATTTTTTTGTGCTGTGATATACGAAATCCAGACCATCTTATATATATATATAGTTAAGGATTGAAAATTTCAGGTTTTTGCGCCATAGACATCGCCAAATTAGGAAAATGTGAATTATCTCACGAACTACTGGATCGATTTTGCTTAGTACCATTCGATTCAGAATGAAAAAAAATGCACTAAAATATGTTATCAGTTGAAAAATATCTACAAACGCCGATTTTAAAGGATTTTTTAAAAAGTTCGTTCTTTTTTTAACCTCCGTGGTGAGGGGGGGGGGGAATTTCGAAAATCCCTTCTTAGCGGCACTCGATGTTATAAGAAGTATTTTTACCCCAATTTTCAAGATTTTTGGTTCGGTAGATTTTTTTATGCTGTGATTAATACGAAACCCAGACTTTCTTTAATATATATAGCACTTTTAATTCGCGAAAAATCACTAACTATTAGTTTTTGCCTAATTACTAAAAAAGTACTGAATCAATTTCGATGAAATGTGAATCTAAACCATTCTCGAATCCACTGGAACACACACACAAAATTTCATCAAAATCGGTCCAGTCGTTTAGGAGGAGTTCAATTACATACACACGCACAGAAGATTTTTATATATAAAGATTAAAAAACGCACTACACAATTGAAAACACATTTTAAACGTTTCCCATAAATAGTCAAAAAACTATCCGAAAACGTTTTGTGCAAGATTTTTTAGGATCTATAAAATTATATATACATATACAGTATAAATAATTTTATAGCTGTACAATATACAGTATAGCACATAGTATGTCACGATTTACGACACTACTTGGCTATCCTGTCGAACAGTTTTGCTAAATTACATAAATCGCCACTCTATACAAATTGGCAGAATTTATTTTTTAACTAGCAAAATAGGAAATTAATTAATAAAAATACAAATAAAACGTCGAATTAACAATCACTTACAGACGTAACAAATGCAAGTAACTTGTTTAATTTCAAGTGAATGTGACATGTCCGGTCAGCCATTATTGGCATTTAATATTACATTTTAGAGACAGTGTTTTATTCGACAGAGTAATTAAATAATACCAATTTGATTACAATCGTCAAGATCATAGCCGAGTTGAGAACTGTTCTTCAGCACTTCCATCAATAAGTGGTAATATATTGGACTTTCAAACTTAAGGCTTCGTATGCGTCAAAGATATCATGAAACTTTCGGTATTTTAGTACCAGAAATTTCATAAGGTACTGGCTCTGCATTTTTTAATCTTCTTTTCTTTCCTCTTTTACGGGTGTTGCTGCTTATGCCTTAAAACAAATGCGACATATAAAACGTTTTAAAAAATAAATTTAAAAAAATCAAACGCACAAAATTGAACCTATATTTTTCTAAAGTGAACAAAAGTATAGTTTATTTGTCTTTGATGTATAATTTGTTCAAAATTTAACTTCCTATACAGGGCTGCCACAAATGACTATTTTTATATTCTGTTCGCATCATTATTTTTTAAAATATATTTTGTAGTACTTTTCCCTTGCAAATGTTTGTAAATTATAGGTAAAATATATTTTTTAATAAAGTGGCGGAAAATGAAATTAGATAATAGTCGTGTGTCGACCTTGCCTATATCAAAAAGAAAATAATAATAACAATTATATACATCTGCTCAACTGTGACTCAAAAGTTTTCATGAAAAAACCGCTGACAAAAAGTGTCGTAAAGAATTTGTGAAAAAAAATATATATTGATCCTCTGATTTTCGGAAATTTTTTATAACTTTTTTAAAAGCATTCATCTTTTTGCTCAACACAGAATGTAAGGTTTTTATGGAGGCTATTCCTTGAAAAGTAAACATTTTCATGCTCAACACCCTAACTTTGCAGACAAACTGGATCAGTTAGTTACATTAGCATTAAAATTAATGTTATTTCGTTCCTCTGACATGCATAAATACAGCTACACTGCTAACATTGTTGTTTTTTTTTCTTAATTTTAGAATGGATATAGCGACATGAAAATAGACGTTTCAGTTTAAGTTAACTAATTATTGCACTGTAAAATCAATCGGATGTATTTTCGAAAGCCAGTGACAATAAATATTTTATTTTTCTAAATATGTCTTTAAATCTCGGACATGGAATGATATCTGAGGATAGAGAATACTTTTTGAAACCATGTGGAGTTCAAAAAAAGGTTTTTGTCTTTATTCGTTCATTGTTGCATTGTACTTTCGTAAGTGAAGAAGAATGTGCCTCTTTCTGCAGCGTCGGATGGAGTATTTTCTCAGACGACTTTCACCATTATTGAAAGTCCTGGATGGGTGTTAAAAACTCTTTTTAAATTTATAATTCACAAATTAAATAACCCTAAAATTATTCAGAGCAATTAAGGGTGATATGCAGTACTTTTGAACATCGTTCTATCGCGATAATAATATTTCTTTATTTTATCAAAAACCTGTGCGATTCAGTTAACACTGCATTTTACATCAATTATTAAATTCGAAAATAGTGCTATTCAAACTTGGGAACGTTGCATACCCTATCAATCGGGAACGCTGAGGTTGAACCATCTCTGAAAGAATGGCTCGGTGATAAAATTTAGGATTCCCTATTTTACTATACATCAAAATTATATATAGAATAAAATGTAACAATTGGCTTGAAACGAAGCTGCTAAAATATAATACTACTTAAAGATGTGCTATGTTGATAAAGACTATTCATGTCTAAGTAAAGAAATTTTCGACGCGGTTGGAAAGTTTCAAAATAAACACGATTTGAGGACTCACACAAAAGGAAGACGTATTCCACAATATATTTTTTAGCCTAAATAACGATGTTTAACCCTTCGCACTCTAGAGGTGGTTCTCACTGTTCACTAGTATACCTCGTAAATGGATACTCCCAATGCCCTCATTAAACTCATTTTCTTCTCCTCATCTAAAGGCCGAATAATATGCGATAAAAGATAACGATATAAATTGTAAGATATGAGTGGTGTCTGAAGCATTGGGCATGATGGACATTACTGAAAACATTAGTGTTGAGGGAGAGTCACCTCTCGAGTTAATAATATGCCTTATAACCCTTTCCGGCACACTGTGCTTAGTCCGGCATCCCCAATTTCAATTCCTAATTTGCAAATGGCCCCAATAATATTTTAATAAAATTTTGCTTTTACAGTGAAAGCTAAAATTAAGGGGTTCTTAATTGCTGAAAAATTGTTTCTAAATTTCGGTGTCAATCGATAATTTCTAATTCTACTGACAGAATTAACACTGTGCCCAGTCCGGCATCCCCAATTTCAATTCCTAATTTGCAAATGGCCGAAATAATATTTTAATAAAATTTTGATTTTACAGTGAAAGCGTAAATTATAGGATTTTACATTTCTCAAAAATCTGTTTCTAAATTCCGGTGTCATTCGATAATTTCTTATTTTACTGACAGAATTAACACTGTGCCCAGTCCGGCATCCCCAATTTCAATTCCTAATTTGCAAATGGCCCCAATAATATTTTAATAAAATTCTGATTTTACAGTGAAAGCTTAAATTATAGGATTTTTCATTTCTCAAAAATCTGTTTCTAAATTCCGGTGTCAGTCGATAATTTCTTATTTTACTAACAGAATTTGACCGCCCAGGTAAGGGTTAATGGAATGTGAAAAATTGATAAAAGTCAAAAAGAAACATCAAACTGACAAAAAAAGCTTTAAATTTGAATTATTATACATGTTCGGTTTGTTGTAAAGCAAAAACGAGAAAGACATATGCAATAAGCTTTATGCATCTTAAAAATAAATTCGTTTAACTTTTTTCTTGAACGCAATATTCTAGCAATATGAACAACTAGTTTTTTGTTCTAGTATTAATGTAAAAGTTTCGAAATCAAACTTATTATTGTTTAAAGAAAAGAATAATTACCCAACACACGGGTGTCATACTGTATGCACCTAGGCATTTTAAATCTAACTAACAACTCTTAATGATATTCTTGTTTAATGCAATTTTAATTACCAATAAAAAGTCCTATCTAAAAAATTAGTACATAAACAAACTAAGTGAACATGAATTAATAAAATTTCTATTTGCAGTAACATAAAATTACTTTATATAAAAAGTAAAAATATTTTCAATTTTTTCAAGTTACGGAAATTAAAATTCATTTTCAAAAATTTCACAGTTTAAAATATTTGCAGAACTTTACCAAAAACATTTAATTCAAAATGTCACAATGAATATTTCATCCAATGTGTAACACGCACCATGTGTTTCCAGTATAAATATTCCTTAATAAAGTATTGAAAACTGTTGCTGTCGAATATCGATATTTCTTACTAAAATAAAAAATATCAATCAATATTTCATGCAATGGGTTCAGTATACGAAGAATTTCTGACGCAAATAGATTTCTCTGTTCCTAAACTTTAGAAAATTTGGATCAAACTTAAATAATAGAATTTTTTTAAAATGTTCGTTTAACAAACAAACAAACAAACAAAAAAAAACATTTCAAACTGTGTATGTTTTAAATGGGATAGAGAAACGAAGATGGGCATAGGATGTTTGTTTATGTATATACGCTAAGTAGGTGTACAATATATAAGTTAAATAAATAATTCTTCTAACTAAAAAATATATCTGGACTAAATTGAGCAAAAAATGTGTCATAACTTATCCACAATTTTTCTATTAAGATTAATCCTATTTTAAAAGAAATCAAATAAATTTCTTCTTAATATTAAAAGCTTCATAACTTTCTTTTTCTATTTAGATTCGATATCAAAATGATTAAACTTAGGCTAAAAAAACACCTGTTAATGATAGTGTATTCCTTTAAACAATAATTTTCTTTTAAAATCGTTACATCTCAAAATTGAATATATTTAAATAATTAATGTAAATTTATTCTACAAAAGATCTAGAAAATAAAACTGTGATAACGGCAAATGAGTTTTGAATTAAAAATGAAATGCCTTAAGTTTTATATAACCTTTAAGCATACTAGTTACATTTGTAGCCGTTTTTAAATCTTGTGAATACTTTACTAAAGTTCAATTATTGGTGGAACCTGTCTTAAAACTTTTAAGGGCAAGGTAATTCCATTCCCAAAAGCCCCACCAGTAGCCGAGAAATTCTGCCCTCGATACTGATAGACGGCAGGTGCTGTGTTCGAATCAAATAGCGGGCGTTCGCTTAAGCGTTCGGAGCATATCGCGGTTTTTCTCGAATTTTGGATTTTTTTTATTTGCATAAATACGGGTTTAAGCTCCCTTAGTAAGACCCTAACGGAGGACAACGCCCCCTTAGGTTCCATATCCACGCGTTGATAATTGGCCGTCATAAACGCAACCGACCAACAATTCGTAAAATGCTGCGGTGAGTGAGTGCTACCAGAAATTGCAAATAAATGTATTTCAAAATAAGCAAATCATAAATGCAACAAAAGCTTTTCAGTCTAGCATTTAGGAATATAAAATTAAGTGGTCAAAAAATGAACAACTACCCTGGAAAAGTTTACGAAGAATCTCGGAAAATGTATAATACAATAGAGTCCAGCTATTACTCAAATCCGTCTATTTTCAAACAAATTTCAGAAAAAATGCCGATTTTCTAAACTTAAAAACAGGAAAAATTAAAACATTTTTTAATTTTTCTTACTTAAAAGTAGAATATATATATTTTTTAACTTGAAAGCGATTTTTTTTCCGATACATTATTCGAATGAAATTTAGTAGCACTTTCTCTTGTCCAGTCTTTTTAATGCACCAACTTTTTTCTTTTAAAGTACACGAAGAATAACTTCGTTATATGCCATGTTTAATGTTTAACAGTTGACGCCAAAGACTACGAACACAAATAAAGAACGCGCAGTGATTTGTTAAAGTAGTAACTCAATACTCACGAAACCACAATTTATCATAATAAATTTGAAATAAGCAAACACAGTTCATCGAATTGCTCTGGAGGATATATTGACCGAGAAGCGAGTTTCAAAGTCATTTGTCAACGTTGGCGAAAACACGGAATCTATACGCCAGTATTCTGTGACAGCAAAAAAGTAATAATCTTCGTAACAATTATTGATACGCGGGAGAGAGAAGGACAGGTAGATGAATCGTAATAGGTGACCTTGACTGAATCTGTTCATCACGAGTGGACCAACATTGTATAATGCTGACACTTGCAGATGTGTTCAACAATTAATGTAAGGATTAAGAAATCGATACTTATGAATGAAATCCGCCTATTCCGAATTCTTGTTAAATAGAATAGTTATCGGTCCCAATTAGTTAGGGATAAACGGACAACCATTAATAGTACACTCATTACAAAATAGGCGTCTTCTTGTTAATTAGCCTTCCTGCTTTCGCTAAAGATTTCATGACCCACATTGGCTAGGCCCCGCTTCATTCGGAGCTCGAAAAGCTTCGGAACCAGCATTTAAAAGCAATTATCCTTACCTTTCAAAAATTATCATCCATAGATGACCATGTATCCAATTCATTGCGTGAACCTATATGTCATTTTATTTATATTCTACAAACATTTCTTAGTAAACTAAAAGCAGTTGAAAGTAAAAATGCATAACTTATATAAAAAAATCACCTTTAAATAAATTACGATCATATTTAGTAAAATTTACGAGCTCATTTGTGTAATTTTGCATATGATATGATTTATACACACCATATAATGTGCATACATTTAGTGAAACTTAAAAGAGTATATCGTAATTAAAAATGCATTTCACCCATCCATCATTCATGATCGATAATACACAATAATTCGTATAGAATATACTATTTGAAATCTTTTCTGTGTCCCTGTAAATGCTATGAACTTCAAATTATTCGTGAAATATTAAGCCTCAGTGGAGTATAAAATATTTATTATATATGAAAACGTTTAACATAATTAAAATATGTAGCAAACAATCCCCCCCTTTATTGATGTGTGAAGGAATTATTTTATGTGACGCCGTACATTAATAATAACTATTATTTTCACTACATATTTTAACGCACTTCGCAAATGCAGATAAGTTTGAATATGTTTGACAGGGTGTAGCAACTTTAAAATTAATTTGAAACGATTTTTTCCCGTCGTCGTCATGTAACGGAAAACTTTTGTCTATCCCTGTAAATAAACTAATCATGGTAGGAACTTCATATTCAATAAGCTTCGTGCTAGGGTAAATATCGATAACACCGAAAAATTTCATGGATATCTAAATATATTTTCGAGAGTTAGACCGCTTACATACAAACCGAAAGCATGAACACTCTTCAACTGTTAGAAAGTGTTAAAAAAAGACCGTCTAATACTGAAAAAAATGAATGCATTAATTCATTATTTTTTACCATTTCTTCCTCTCGTGGATTGTTCTAAATACAACAGCGTCGTGTTTTTATAAAAGATTTTGTTCGTTATTGTTGACATTATGCAGCAGTCCTTTGCTGTCCCTGTATTTATCTTTTAATTTTCTAAAGTCCATGGAAATAAATATGCTTCGAAATGTATATTTTTCATTTTCTAAATTCCATGGAAATAAATATGCTTCGAAATGTATATTTTTTATTTAGTAAATTTGAAATAAAGCTAAATTTATTATTAAAATATTTATTTATAAATTAGGGTTATCTGAATTCCAGAGTTTTGTATTATTTAATCCGAGTAATTTTCTATTTCAAGTAGGCAAAAATTTCTGTTTTGAAAAAACAGTGATAAATTAATTAAAATGCTACAAATACATTATTTAAAAGGTTTTTTTCAAAAACATCGATCAATTAAGTGGCTAATTGATAAAATATTGATGCTGGTTAGCCTATAATTATATTCGATTTCTACACAAATTTTGTGTAGTAAAAATTTTCATTTTAAAATTCACCGGAAAAAGTATAATTTAAATGTGCATTAGAATAAATGTTTGCCTCAATTTCCCGGAAATTGATTTTGCAAGTTGTTAATTCGTGAAATCTTGCTGTTTTCAGTGACAGCAAGTCAAGTAAAGAAAAGATGGCGGTTTTAGGTGCGCTCGTAATATTACTAGCAAGTAATATTATTAGCTTGTAGTTGTCGTTCAGTTCGTCTGTCCGTTCGCATATAAAAGAGCAAAAGCTAGCCAACTAAATGCATTGAAATTTTAAATAAATATTTGTTACAAAAATTTTGTCAAGTCATTTCAATTTTTATGAATATCGGATGTATAGTTTAATTACAGGGATGGTCAAAAATTTTTCTTTGGATTTCGGCGAATAGGAAAAACTGTTTAACCCTTTCCGGCACGGGCAAAATCGGTGCTAAAATGAGAAATTATCGACGAACACCGGGATTCAAAAACGAATTTTTTAAATATTTTGAATTCCTTAATTTAATCTCTTAATGTAAAAGCAAAATTTTACTAAAATATTACTGGTGCCATTTGCAAGTTTGGAATTAAAATTAGGTATCCCAGACCGGGCACAGTGTGCCGGAAAGGGTTAAGTACATTTTAATGGTGTAACAGCCTCTCAAACAAAATGAAACTCATGTGTATTTACTGAAGTGTACTAAAATATACACTCGGTTACAACAGCCGGTGCAATAAGTGTCTATTATTCATTTACAGGACCACACAAAAGAATTTCGTTACATAATACTGTATGTTGAAACTTTATTTCCCTTGTATTTTAATCATGATAAATAATTCCAATTCTAATAAAAGTAATATAAATTGATGATGTTTGCTATGAGGTACATCCTGTATCATAGAAGGTGCATAGCATTTACAGAGGTATACAGAAGATTTCGGATGCTAAACTGCAACCGAAATACTGTATATTAGAGTTGATTGCTAGAAGATCATTTTTCGATTTGATATAGGGATAAACATACTGATTTTACAGCTATTTTCACTATTATTTTGTCAATATCGAATTTTAAACAAATAATGTGAGATTATACGAACAATTCTGGCTGTTTGATTAGGTATTTTTTTTTAAATCTTTACAAAATGCATCTCGTTTGATTGAAGATTCTTTTAACCCCTTGAAGGGCGGTGATGCCGCCAGGGCATCACAGAATTTTAATCCCAAATTGCCACACTTGCACCCGAATATTTAAAACAAAAATTCCACGTTTATCAAATGAGTGAAAATACACATTTACTGGTTTACAAATAAATTTTCTTTTAAATACTGGTATCAATCAATTATTTCAACATTTTATGGATACAAGTACCTTGCCCCGGAAAGGGTTAAAGAAATCGACCAGCGGAAACTGCTAGTACTGTAGTAGTATTAGAAATGATTTTCAGAAGTGCATTTTTAGTAGCGATATGAATTTTTAAGTTTAGCTAAATTTTTGTAAATTATATACAGGGTAACACAGCAGAAACTGCGCAGGTTACTTTATATGAAAGAAAGTAGCTTAAAGGTGGTTTTTAAATAGGTTATGAATTTTTATTCTGAACTGCGTTTAGTAAAAGCAGATAAGTTTACCTGCGTTCAATCTTACAGAATGTAGAAAAATGGTATACAGGGTCACGCAAAGAATTAATAGATTACTGTCGATGGAAGATAATCTCTAGAAGTGTGATTTGACTAGATTTAAGCGCATTTCAGTCTTAATTAAATTTTAGCTGAATAGTGGCATATATGTATGTAAAGATAGTAGGTAAAATACACGGCCGTACAAAAGACCGTCTATAGTGTATAATTTTCTTAAATTCAAATTTAATCAGTCAAGCATTTTAATGCTTTACAACACAGTTGGAAAATTTTAAGAATTTGGTTTGTCTGTAGGTGATCTAGCTTGCGTTAATAGAGTTGGATTGCTTTGTAATTGACATATGTTATTGAGATTTACTATGCCATGATCGGTATTGAAAATAAAGTACTAACATTCATAATTTATTTACATAGCCACTCAAAAATATTTCATTACGTTATAGTCTATAGGAAATATCGTATTTATATAAATGGCTATTTCCATGAGTACTTGTAGTGTAAGTCACAGGCTACGATTTTTGGCTACCAGTATTATAGAAAAAAAATGTGATTAATTTTATTGGCACATTCTCATTAATTGAATAAGGCCAAGCAGACTTTTCGAAAATAACGGTGGCTAACAAGCATAGCAATTAATAAGTTATGTGACTTACACTACAGAACCAATGGAATTAGCCAAATATGATGCATTTACATTCGTAATCTGGTCTGTTGTCTGTCCGCATAAAACAAAGCAAATCTACAAAATAAATACTAATTTGAAATTTTATTTATGTAATTCTTGGAGAGTTTTTGTTGAGTCATTTCAAATTATATGAAAATCGAATGAGAACTTTGAAAGACAATAATAAAAGCTGTCTTCATTCTACTAAATTCTATCACATGTAATCAATTCAATGATATTCCGTAATAGGCAATAATTCTAGGTTTGCCATATTGATTACGTATTATTTAAGATGGAGTCTTATTATTTTCGTATTACTGAATTTAAGCTATATAATCGTATCATATTTTTTATTCATGCTTTTTTGTACACGAGTTTAACAGCTGATGCATCAAAATCTGAATATTTATAAAAACAGTTATAAGACGAATGCACCTCATTTGTCATGTTTGACGTGCAATTTCTAACTTTTTGTTTTTACTTTCTCATGTTTTTACAGGGAAAAGGTATCGGATTCGTAATTTTATTTAATTCCAATATTCTACAGATTTACACGTTTTCGGGTTCAGAGATACCAAAAAACATGTTCTTTCAACATATTTCTCTGTAATTCTGTTAGTTTGTCTGCCTGCATGCCACACAAACTTTGTGGGTGCTCTATCTCAAGAACTAATGCGCGGAATTTAATAAAAATCTATATTCGTTTAGTCCCTTAGTTCCTGAAAAATACTGGTGCTGATTCGTTTTGGTGAACATCGATTTATGTAATAGATTTATGTAACGTTACTCTATAAAATTTGTGGCAACCTAGCCGTTAATTTAATTTGAGTAATTTAACCAATGTAACTTGTGCTAATCCAGATAAGTTAAACTCTACAAAACACTAACCTGTGATTTATTAATGTATAACATAAAATCAGTTATGCCAACGTAAATTACACCACTATATAGGTTAAATTACTATATAAAATTGGAGACCAGTTTTACAGTGTAACGTTACATATATATATATATTTTTTTTTTACGGTGCGTGAAGTTATCACTTATCTCGCACTTACCAAGGACATTGTTTCGTCTGCTAATCCATCGTTTCTTAAAGTTTTTTTTTTAAATTCATATCAATCAAATTATTAATGTACAAAAAATATTTCCGCATTATACGTGTGATTTTGATACCGGCGAAGTGGTAAATTATGTGTGTATTTATTTATTTCCTACAGTATATTTAAACATTATTTATTCATACTTATTGAAAATCTCATTTTGTACTACATTTGGTGAGCATGCGTCTTGATTTAATCAGGAAAATTTCATTCCAATCCACTTTTAAGTGCTAACGTCTAAAAAAAGATATAATCCAGCGTACTTCAAAACTCTTTTTATTAGTTGATAATTTTTTTTAAATCGATTCAGAGTCGTTTTTCTATAATACAGTATTAGTAGAACCGGAATCCTCAATAAAAAGCATATGGCTTTTTAACCCTTTCCCGCACACTGTGCCCGGTCAGGGATGCCTAAATTTCATTCCAAACTTGGAAACAGCACCAATAATATTTTAGAGAAATTTTGCTCTTACAATAAAAGCTTAAATTAAGGAATTCAAAATATTAAAAAAAAAAAAATCGTTTGTGAATTCTGGTGTCAGTAGATAATTTCTCATTTTACTAACAGATTTTGAGCGTTTTAACCATTTAATCGTCGCGCCAGGAGACATTCACGGGCTGTAAGTTTCAGAGCTTTTATTTAGAATTGTTTAATTCCCACCAGTTTTATAAAATAGTGTCATTGGTTTTAATCTGGTATCATTTTTACTTGGTATTAAATAAGATAAATATTCTTTTCCAAAAAAGTAGTGGGAATAATCAATTTGAATTTTTAAACCGTAATTTAATGCGACCATTAAGCGGTTAAGTAACATGTTGATTTAGATTCGCTTTGATATGTAAGTGGTTCCCTAATTAAGTTTAATTGCATCATTTAAAAGTAGACTTTGTTTGCAATAATTTCATAACTTTCTTCTGTAAATAAGTCCGCAGGTCTAATTCATTAACACACTCCTAACTCCAACGGTATTTTTTATACATTTGTAATTTACACTGTCTACCACAGATACAAATGAGATAGCTTATTTCAATTTTATTTTGGAACAAATTTCATACTATTTATAAACATGTTGTTATCAATCACATGTTTCAGGATCTTTAAAGCTGAATATACATGAAAATAGTACATTACAGTAAACCTTCCTTTAACCTTCCTACCCTGTTCAAATTTTACTCCATCTTGATAAAAACATTTCACACCAGAATTGTTATTTAGAATATTTTAATATATTTAATTGACTTATTTCTCTGAATATAGTATTTAACTTTCTTTATGAAAAAAGTTCTGGTTCGTATAAAACAAATTATAGTTATGGATCGATTAGACCCATTCGGTAGGAAGGTTAAGGGCTAAAGGGGCAATTTTGTGATATGAATTTTAATTTGTTTTTGTTCGGAAATGCATGAAACTAGCGGTTGTTGTTCAGAAACTGCCTAATCGCACACTTTCCCCCCTTTTTTCCCTTTTTCTAAACGCCATAGTTTTTTTTAGAACAGGCCGTCAAATTCGGTGTCTAAATTGTATTTCCCGACGAAAGTAGAAAAATCAGTCGACCAAAGGAAGGAAAAAGCGTGATCATGTGATCGAAAATGCTTATAACTCAATAGGTAACTTACTGATCAAAAAATGGTAAACTAAGTATACGTTTGAAAAATAACACTAGTAAGTTCATTTAGTTTATTTTCAATAATTATTTAACTAGACCAAGGACAATATCAAATTAAAAAGCGCGTTGATACATTTAATCTATTTTATTTATTTTCAATAATTCTTTATTCCGTTATTCACGTTCATTGTATTTGTAATTTACATTTTTCTATTTACATTCTGAGGATGACTCTATTAATAATGAGTTGAAACATGTAAATAAAAAAGTTTTAATATATTTTAAATGTTTTTGTTATAATGCAACGTCTTAGAAGCAAAATGTTTTTTATAATATAAATTCTGATATTTTTATGTAGAATATTTATTATTATTATTACGATAAACTAAGTATAGATTGCAAATCGCTTCCATGGTCAGACTTTGCAATTTTATATTTTTCCTTTTAAAAATGAATTTGTGAATGTCCCAAAAGCTTTTGCACTAATGGAGCAAAGCAGTTGAGAACATCCTTATAAAGCCAAGAGAAACTCATAAAACTTGCACGCTTTCTGGCGGTGATTGTTAGCGGAAAATAAAATTGATTTTACAAAGCGATTTTTCCTTAGTATTTTTTTAAAAAAATATAAATTTATTTTCAATTATATCTTATAACCATAAAGATGAACATGACTTAATTATTCCGGATTTTGATCCAAAATGAATATGTTTTCAAGAGAAAATTTTATTTAACTAAAAATTTCAAAATGAAAAGGGAAAAGGTACCTCATAGAAATAATTAACATTTTCCTATATATTATTTGCGATTTGAACATGCCAGTCTTTGACCAGTGATGTTGGCATCAACACTGAGCATCAGGGTTGTTTGGTTTAAACCAAGTTGGTTTAAACCGTGGTTAAAACCATGGTTTAAACCAACTGGTTTTTTTTCACCTGGTTTTTTTTATTCTTTTACCCAAATGTTTTATTTTACACATTATTGAAAAATGCAAAATCCAAATTATGAAGAAGCTACAAGCAAAGCTGTAGAAAAATGATGAATTAATAAGTTTCTAAAAGGACAAAAAATTTTAATCAACTCAACTTTTCTTGTAAGCTGTAAATCTATATGGCAGAATAACTATTTTTTCTAAAATTAGCTGGTTAGAAAAAACTAATCAGTTTTCTTTCTTTCTTTTTTAAGGCCTATATGTATATATATATATAGCCATTATTTGTAAAACATATATATATAGCCAGAAGGGCAGACTCGAGTTAAAAATGCACTTTTATTATTTAAATTGCTTGATTAGTTAAGATTCACTAAGGATTTCATCATTTCAGAAATTCTTTTTGTTATGTATGCTATTGAATAATTGGCAATGAGCTTTTTATTTGCTCTGTGATTAGTGATTTTAACAAGCCTTTGTTTTTCTTGCATTCTTACATTGGGATTGGGTTTTTTTTGCATTATAATTTTATTCTTTTGCCAGCTAGGTTGGCACAGTTCAAACCAATTAGTTTTTTAGAACAAATCTAATATGATATTTTCTCATTTTTGTAATTTAAGTGTTTCAAATTATTGGATGAAAGAAATTTTTATTTTTAAGTCTTATCTCAATAGTCACCATAAGACATAGTGAGTCTAGTCAAGGTCATGTTAGTATACATGTAGAATGCATATTTCATGCACTGATGAACATATCTGAAACTCTACAGAAAACACTTAAATCATGTAAATTTAGCAAAAATAAAATAGATGAAAAATATGCAATATTTAGATTTAAAAAATATTTTCCTTTGAGAAACGCAGATGTACAGATAATGACATAAATGATCTTTAAAATTTCAGTCAAGCTCTAAAAGAAATTTTTCTTATTTGGAGGGGTTATTTTTTAAGAATAAAAAAAAACTCAAGATATGAAGTCAAATAAGAAGACATTGAAAAATTAGGCACTAGTAAAGCACCTGTTTAACATTTAACTAAAATATGCAAAAGATATATTTAAATCTTCTATTGCATAACCAAACCCATTACTTAGATCAGTTAAGAAAATTGGCAGAAAGGGGAGCGGGGGGCGGGGGAAGACAAGGTTTGCTTGAGACGTAATAGAAAAAAAGTCTCATAAAAATGCCTAAAAAATGCAATTTTTAGTTTAGATGTTTAAAAATACTAAGTGTTATAATAGAGCATGCAGTCTGATGGCTGTTTAAATTCTTTGGTAGATGACAGCATTTATAAAGCTACTGTATATTTTAACATTAATGTTTTTCAATAGTCTAAAAAGCTGTTAAATAGATATTTTTATTTATTTAACAGTCATCTTTTAACTGGTAGTTTTAGAAAACACAATGCTTGAAGCGTGTAAAGACTCTACTGCTAAATTGAAATCCTTCCAAAAATTCTTTATAAAAAGCTTTATTTTTCAATAAAAGATAATTAACTCATGCAGTCTTCTAACAAAAAAAATCAGACATCACATATAACAAGTATTTCAAATTAATTATTTTGAATAACCATTTGAAAATAATATATATGAAGTTTTATATATCAATCTATATCATATCTATAAATTTAAAACGCTAAGCGTTTTCTTTAGACTGTCCGTGAGCAAAAACTACTGTATCAAATTACACCATTCTTTTTTTAAATGAAAGATATTTGTCCACAGATTTGTTATCGTACATTCGTTTGATCAAGAATATTATTAATTAGCTGTAATTATCAATTAAAAATTCATTTATGCGCATGCGTAATCTATAACTACTAATCTGTCCCTTGGAGCATCTCTCATGCTCCCACTCTACGCATGCGTATAAATGCTCGCTCAGTTGAATTATCATAAGCGGTGTAAGCCGGTTGTGTTTTTATTCTTAATTACAAGCTTTTTTTTCACGTAGTTGATATTATTGAGTTTATAAATCATTTTTGGAATAGAAAACTTTGTTGTACCAATAATAGGCGATGAAAATTGTGGGAGGTTTTTCGTGCGGTGCATAGCCGCTAACTTAGATTTTTTTTTTTTCCGAAAAGGATTGTCGAAAACTAGGGGGTTTGAGAGGTGGCGCCATCTACCGTTTTTATTGGAAAAAAGCGTATGCTTTTGGTTTTTGACTTTTTTTTCTCCATAATATATACAGGAGTCCTGACACTTATGAATACAATTAGAAAAACGCCTTTGCACGTTTTTAATCTATTTTCGTCCAAAAGTTTCGAGACATAATCATACATTATGGGAAAAAAAAAAAGTGCGAAATAAAAAACATACTGTTTTGCCAACAAAAATATATCGGACGACAGGATTTCAACGTTCTTGCAAATTAGCTTTTAAATGATGTCCTTTCTTCTCAGCTGAAAATTTTAAAAAAGGAAGGAAAGAAAGAAAGAAAAATTAATTTTGTATGGTCAGTAAAAACTTGATTTTTTCAGAAATAATTGAAAATATATATATTTTTCCTAACCGACTTAGTTTAAAATTACATATTTCAGATGGATGTCCTTCAAATTTACAAATTATTTTAAAGTTAGAAAAAATTAAGAAACATATATTACCTAAAATTTAAAATTATGATAGTTATCAAACTATAATATAAAGGTAAGAAATTATACATAAGTTTTGAAGTTTCGAGATTTGAGTTTAAAATATTAAAACTTTAAATATCCAGGTGGTAAGTAAGGAAAGAAAAAAAAATTATAGTAAAATTAAAAAAAATAATTCATAACCATCTGTTAAATAATATATTTTTAAAAATATAATTAAAAATTCTAAATTGAGATTTTGAATCGTTATTAAAGAACGGTTTCTTTCGGGGGGGGGGGGGTCGTATTATTGCACGTAGTGATGCTTTTCTTATTACCTGGCGTTACTTTTCAAACTACATTACTACCTTCCAGATAATTTTTGCACAAAATGTGTCAGTTGGCTATAATTAAAAAATTATATCTTTTAGCTGCCGCAGAAAAAAAAAAAAAAAAAAAAAAAAAACCAGTTTGTCGATTGGTCAAGAAAAGGTGTGAAATTAGCTAACAGGTCACGTAGAAAAAAAATCAAGAAATTGATTGCTTGTCTACAAGAAAAACATAAACCCTGCAAAATTTGTTGATTGCCTACAAGAAAAAATATTATCAATATTAGTCTATCCTATGGAGCTCTCCATGGTCTAATGTGACTGACGGCCCTTAATGCCCCTAAAGGTGTTAAACAGTTATTTAACCAACATTGTAGTAATTTTTTTCCGTCAAGTTTTGACGGGTTCCATCTAGTATTTATTTATAGTGCTAGTAATCAAAAGATTGTTCATTAAGATTTTCAGGGTATCAATGTAGCACATTTTATTTATGAAATATAAGACACAGCTTTTTCTAAAAATATTTAGATTTTAAATAGTTATATTGATTAGAATTACCTTTAAATCAAATTATTACTTATATATTCAAAAATGTTTACTTTTGTTCATAAATTTGCATGTATATGTAACAGGAAAACATATTAAAAAAAACCCGGTTTAAACCAAAAAAACCTGGTTTAAATAAAAAAACCATGGTTTTTGGTTTTTTTCAAAAAAACCCGTTTTTTTACCAACCCTGCTGAGCATGTAACATCATTATCTAGATTATGAATTAATATATTTTAGATAGTTTAATATTTTGAGTATTTTTAATGCAAAAAAAGTTGTACTTTTTAGGGGTTTTTTAAATTTTCAACTTTGAGAGATTTTTTAATACTGTTTTTCTTAAGTGATAGTTATATCCTTAATTCATAATGATGATAGATAATGATGGCAAAAAAAAATAAGCTATTCCATCAAATAGTTTTTTTTTTAAATCTTGGTGTTCGTCGTCAAAAATCAAGTTTTGAGAAAACGCGACTTAAAGTTGAAATTATATGGATGAGGCTATGAAAGTATTGATACATAAATGCTTATAACTCCGTTAAAAATGCTAATATTTTTATGCGGTTTTTTGCATTGAGTTAAGAATTAATTGAATAAGCAATATAATAATATCGATTAATAAAAAATAAAATCGATTTTTTAAAAAATTTTCAACCCCTGAGCCCCCTTAAAAAACGGATGATTTTACGGAAATTGTACTGCTAATCAAGACGCCAGTACAATTCGTTGTTTTTAACTGAAAAATTCTCGTAAATTTCAGAATATTTAAAAAAAAAAACAGTAAATTTTCCGTTAAAAAACAATGAATTCTACTGGCGTCACGATTACCAGTAAAATCTCCGTAAAATAATCCGTTTTTTTTTTAAATAGCTTATATATTACTAATTTCGGCGTGGATTTTATTTCTTAACGTATATATCATATTTAAAAAAAAACTAAATATCTTAAATATATATTAACAGAAATATTTAAATAAATCGTAGCATAAATTAAAAAAAAAATTATTTCGTAATGAAAATATGAATCAATATAATTCATGTTATTGAAGATCCCAAAATTATTTAAGAGAGTATTCGGAAAAACTCTTTTCCACCTTCAGCAACTCCAAATTTTTTGATACAATTTCAGACACGTTTTTAAAAGTAAAAACATGGAACTTGCTGAGGGTAATTTTGAAAAGACGTATAAGGTGCCGTGTGATGTCATTTTACGCTCAATTCAATAGAATTTGATTTATAAACAATTACCTTCACAGTATGACCTATTTTTCGTCCACAGATCTTCCGCTTCGGAAAAATCGGTTCAAAGTGCCGTTTTTGATTGCTTTTTTTGCAATATTTTCTGCATTTAACAAAGAATCGACCATCACGGCACCTTGTGTGCTTTCTAAATAAGAAAATTTGTCAGTTTGATGTATTTGAGAGCAAAAGATGAATTTAAAAATAAATCAGAAAATAAGCAGTTTGAATGGAAATACACCCTTAAGCGTATTTTTAAGGATTTTTAAAGATACAAAATCATCGATAATTCGCAAAATAAATAAATAAATAAATAAAAAAATCAAGTTCTCTACACAAAATCCGAAATAGTTCCAAATGCTAAATATCTATATTAATAAAATAACTAATCGCTCTGTGTGTGTGTGTGTGTGTGTCTGCGATGGCTAGCAAAATCTACAGCATGTACAAAGTTCAAAATTTTTTTGAGAGTAGCCCCAAATCTGATGCACCTGAGCTTCAGAATTTCTAAATTCCAATTATTAACTGAGTAATTAATTAAAATCGAGAGGTCACTCTCATAAAAAATCATTTTTTTCCCAATTTTTTTCTCTTTCGTTTGTTTACGGTTGGTTGGTTGTGTAAAAATTTTAAGAAAGCTGAGACAGAATTAAAGAAACCCATGAAAGAATGAGATAAGTGGAGGTGAAGTAAGCCTCAAAAAAGGTTTGCAATATGAAACCATTTATCGCTCAAATTTTAATGTGCCAAATAAAAGGACGTGGAAGGGATTTTGTATTATAAGACGAATTGAAAGAAATGAATTACAATTGAAGTATATTTTAAGAAGAAATAACAAATTTTTAAAATAGTCTTTGTTCTATTAATATTTATTAAAATAAAAGTTCGCTTTTAAAATGAAGGAAATTGGAAAATTAGCAATAATTAAATATCAAATTAAAATTAAATAAGATATTGAAAACATTTGATACAAACTAAAAATTGTATAACTAAAAGTTTCCTTCATTAATGTAATTTTAAATACTTTATAACGTAGATGAAAAATGTTTATGACTTAATAATTGCATGTAAATAAATATTTAAAGTATAATGATGAAAACATTCTTTTAAAATCATGTATGAAAACTTAAGTAATAAATATTATTCTAAAATATAGATTTCTGACTGCAGACGATTTTAAGATATTAACCAAAGAATGTTATAGTTTCAAGCAAAACGTTTAAATAATTTTCTATATTGATATTTAAAACACATATGATAAAATAATTAATAAATTTTTACTGGTGAAGTGATACATAAGTTCTTTTTAAGAAACAACACCAAAAAAAAAAAAAAAATGCGGATTTAAACCTGTTTTAATTGACAGGCGTGTCAAAGCACGTGCTTTTGTTGGTACTTAATTGGACTTGATGGTAGAGTTACATTTTCAGCATCACCTCCAGAGATAATACTTAAACTCTATTAATTTCTTTTTATTCTATGAAAGAAACCAATTTTAGATTTTGACATTTCAAAAGTGACTTTTTTTTTTCCAAAGACCATTAAAATTCATAGACTTACAAAATGACAGTTTAACTTAGGATTTTTGAACCGTCAGATCGTTGGTACTTCGCATATTATAAATGTATGTCTGGTTAGCTGTGTTGCAGTAAATATATTATATATGTATATACGAAGCTTTTTTAGCAGTTTTTTAAGTCACTGATTAAATTTGAATGCATTTTATTTAAATTAAAATTTTATTATGACTTTAATTTGTTTTTAAAACAAAAATAAAATGGCTGTTTGACGTAAAATTGTTCGAATCGGCAGACGATTCATACACAATAATAAATTATCAAATAGCAAAGTAAATTATATATCAAAAATAGTCACTAAAAGAATAGTAACAAAACATAATGTTTAGGCATATTAATACATAACCCGATCCCAACCAGAATAAAAGAGACCATACTCCGATCCAAGCAAGACAAAAATTCCAGGAGCACAAACCCGACCCAAACCTAAAAATTCCGTTTGAAAAAAATATGGATTTGATATCGGACCCGAATCAAATCTGAATCCCACAAAAATATTCAAATGAAGCATACCCCAATCCGATTAAGGAAAAATAATGTTTGTGTATCTGCAACCCAACCCGAACCTAAACATTTTCTTTGAAAAACCCGAAAAGTGTCCAGAACGAAACATGAAATCGATAAAAATATTCCAAAGAACTATAACCCGATAAGAGCAAGACAAAATACTTTCCGTGAACATAAACCTGACTCGAACCTAAAAAATCCTTCTGAAATAAAAACCTGAAATTTTATGCAAAGTACATCTGAATCCGATCAAAATATTCGAAAGAACCATAACCGGATTCGAATAAGAGAAAATAATTTTCGTGGACATGAACCCGATCCGAACCTAAAATTCCATTTGAAAAAAATACCTGAAATGTGAATCGAACCAAATATGAACCTGACAAAAATATTCAACAGAACGATACCCGGATCCGAACAAGACGAAAAATTTCCATGAACATGAACCCAATTCGAACCTAAAAAACTGAACTAAACCTGAATCTGACAAAAATATTCCAGAGAAGCATATCCTTATTCGAACAATACAGAATAATTTCCGTTGATGCGCAACCCAACCTGAACCTAAAAATTCCAATAAAAAAACGAAATCTGAACCTGAAAAAAATATATTCCAAAGACCCAAAACTGGATACGAGCAAGGGAAAATAATTTCCCTGGACATTAATCCGACCAGAATCTTAAAAATCAATTAAAAAAAATATCTGAAATCTGAATCGAACCAAATCTGAGTCCGACGAAAATATTCCAAATAACTATAACCAGATACGAACAAGACAATATAATTTCCATGGACATGAACGCAATCCAAACCAAAAATTTTGTAACAAAAATCCCGAAATTTGAACCAAACCTAATCTGAACCTGACAAAAATATTTCAGTGAAGTATAACCTCATCGGAACAAGGTTAAATAATTTTCATTAAAGTACAACCCGACCCGAACCTAAAAATCCTATTTGAAGGAAAGAAAACCCCACGAAATCTGAATTGAACCGAATCTAAACTGAACAAAAATATTCGAAACAACCATAACCATATCCAAAGAAGACAAAATAATTTCCATGGACATGAATCCAATGCTAACCTAAAATTCGGATGTTCTACAAAACATAATGCGCTCCGTAGCGGTGGAAAGTGAAACTAAGTATTTTGTAGCGCATGATGGTTAAGATATTTCGTTTTCAGTTAGTGTTAAATTAGAACTTGGTTACGGTTAGGTAACAGTTTGGTTGCAATTACGTTCCGGTGAGCCTTATGTTACATTTAATTTCCGGTTAGGTTACAGTTAGGTCATGGTTAAGGTACATACAGTTAGGTTAAGTTTAAGTTACGGTTAGGTTATGGTTAGATTATGGGTACGTTATGATAAGGTGACGACCAGGTTACATTTATGATATATTTAAGTTACAGTTAGGCTACTGTTAAGATACAGCTAGGTTACAGACAAGTTATGATTACAATACAATTAGGTTAAGGTTAGGATTTTGTTCCCAGAATGAACATTACGCATGTTTGATAAAAAATATACACCTATTTTTGTAAAATGGCTCAGAAATTATAATACTATATACTAACCTTTTAGCTAATCATCGATTATCGATTTCATTCACGGTATAGTCGGATTTAAGAGTGATATAATTAGTTTGAAATTCAAAATATTTCACTTGGGATATCTATATGAAAAAAGTATTTAGTTAAGTCATTTAACAGTACATTTAAGGATAAATATCAACACTTTAACACGAAAATCACACAATCGTTGGACACATATTCCCTCCTGCGTTTCCCATTGCAGTCATTTTGGATATTTTTGCAGCTAAATATTAGTTTTTTTAAACCGATTTTTGACACAGTCAGGGGACACGTATTTAATATAATTTATACTGTAAAAAATTTGACCATTTTGCTGCATCATCACTCCCCCGCTTTTATAGAATATCTCTCTTTTGACATATGAGAATGCTCCATAATAGGCTGAAGTAATTATTTTCTATATAAGCGGTGGAGTGACGATGCAGCAAAAGGGTAAAATTTTTAACAGTGTATTTACACATATTTCGAGTTAAAGATAAAATCATAGAAATTTCAAGTTCGTCTAACATTATTATTACGGACCCGGGCAAAGCCGGGCGGGTCAGCTAGTCATAAATATAAATAAGTAAAGTTATGGTTTCAGACTCGTAACTGTGAAACTCCTTGGCGTAGAAACATTTTGAAAGCTGTGGAGAACTACCGTAATTTCGCGCGTATACGCCACGGCTCAGTTAAGTCTTTGTTAGACCGGAAATTTTACTGTAAAAAAGAAATGAAATTAATGCCTAGCAAAAGGAAGTCACATTTTATTTAAAATAAATTCTGGGAGGAAATCGACTTACCTAAGGTGCGGCGGATTCGTGCGAAATTACGGTAATATGATTTTTTTGGATACTATTTTGATTTTTATTTTTGTTGTTCTATGATTTTTCTTGAAACGAGACGCATTTATAAATCGTGATGTTAAAAAAAAAATATTTTAGTATTTATGTTCGTTCGCCCATTAACCCTCCAAGCGTCTTGCAAATGGGTAAAATTGTAATGTTGTTTTCTTTGCATTTTGTTTTAAATGCTAATAAAATATGATTATTTCAATATTACATAAAAAATCTTTTTTAGGACTATAAATGTAATCCTTTAGAGTCTTAATCATTCTTCAATGCTTTGAAAATTCATTAAATTTATAGAATTATAATATCTTAAACATTGCTTATATTGCAGTGAAACCTGGAGCTTAGTGTACGGAATTTTACGGACCAAACGCTTAGAGGGTTAAATGTTATTATTTTCGTGAAAATGGATATTTTCTGAAGAATAATGGTTAGAATTAAAACGAGATACACCAAATAAAAGCGTAGATATCCTAACCCGAGGTAAGATGTTTAGATTAATAGAGATTCCAGTATTTTTACAAAACAAGTAAAAATTAGTAAAGTTCATAATAAGGTAATAAGGTAAATAAAGTGATAAGTTAAATATAAATTCAGATTTCTGAAATTTATTTATTAGGCATAGAATCAATAAACATCCAATAAAACTCTTCTATTAACCCTTTGCAGCCAGGGCCTGATTACTAACGGGGCACTCTCCCACCAGGAAAAAGAAATAAAGATTTTTTCCTTATTCATGACAGTAATCTTGTATGAAAAGGGCGTTTAAAGAAGACGAAAATTTTTATAAATTTTTTCTGGTGAGAGAGTGCCCCGTTAGTAATCAGGCTCTGTTTGCAGCGCGGGACAAATTCATTGCTTAAGTGTCGAAATTAATGACTGACACCGGAATTTGAAAACAAATTTATTTGTAAATAAGAAAAAAGATATATTACACGCATTCAATAAACCGTAATTTTTTTAAACAAAATTCCGGTGCCAATGTGGCGTTTGGGAATTAAAATTAAGTGGTATATCTATGAAACCACCTTCGGCACCAGAGATAAATCGCCCACCATTGTTTTGACTTTATTATAACTGTGGCCTTTCCCTCGATTCATTCCACACTAGTTTCAAAGCATTCATTTTGCGCGACATGATTGAAATGTTGCTATGTCATTTGCGTCTTATAATTATGAAAGTTTAGAATTTTCTGAAAATAGAGGAAGGAGCTGTAAGTTTTTGTACAATAGAACTTTGAAAGAAGGGATTCAATCAAGTTAATTTTAACTATGAGTAAAATTTTATAGAACCTGACAGTCGAGTTCATGATTAAAACAATGAAGGGCTTTGGAGTAGCACAAAATGTGGTATTATTTAAAGTCATATTTTTAAAGTTTACGTGAAAAGGAATTCTTAAGGCGCAACACTAGTCACAGAAAAAGACCCGGATGATAATGTAAAGTCTATGAGAGCGTTCTTTTTAACTATCTCGTTCAAATTTTAATATTTTTACATGATTTTTTGCGTAGAATAGCTGAGGATGTCCCACGGCCGACCTAGATTTTACTTTTTAGAATTTGCTTATATATTTTTTATATTATGATAGTTTCAATTTCAGAACTGGTTTTGAAATTTATTTTTTTTAATCTGAAACAAAAATTGAAAAATTAAAAACTAGACCGATTGTGGATCGTCTTAATGATTGTCCTAATCGAGACACCTTAATGATCGTCCTAATCGAGACATCTTAATGATCATCTAATGATCATCTTTTTGCCATCCTATGCAGAAAAAAAAATAATAATGAAAAATATTAAAATTTGAACGAAATATTTGAAAAGAACGCTCCCATAGACTTTAAATCATCATCCGGGTCTTTTTTGTGACTAGTATTGCGCCTCAAGAATTTCTTTTCACACATCTAAGGACGCAAAAAAATTTGGGGATCTCTAATAATTTCAGTTAGTGTTTCATACTTCCATTACAAAATAAATTGTTTTTGGTTTATCCTCCTTTATCTTGATGTCGCCTTTAGAAGGCGTTAAAGAACACCTTTTAACCCTTTCTGGCACACTGCGCCCGGTCTGGGATAGCTAATTTTAATTCCAAACATGCAAATGGAGCCAATAATATTTTAGTAAAATTTTGCTTTAACAAAAAATGCCTCAATTAGAGGTATCAAAATATCTAAAAAGGTCGTTTGTGAATTCCAGTGTCAGTCGATAATTTCTCATTTTTCAACAGATTTTGTCTGTCCAGGAAATGGTTAAATTAATTAAAATGGTTCAAGAATTATTGAAATTGCTTTTAGACATAGCTACCAACTTTTACGCATTTTTCCCACCACAAAAAATTTATAGTGAATATTGTATTATTTAATCGTCTAAATCTTATGGTTATAACGAATGGAAAATCTCTGTACAATTTTATTGATAGCAGAAATGCGTAATTAAATGTGTGCATTCTATTAATTAAATGTGTGCATATTGTAAGCATTGATTCATGGACTGATACATCTTTGGAGATGTTTTATAATAATTTTAAACAAATTCTTGCAGCCCACGTCATATTTATCTCAAGACAGAGGAGGTTAAAGTTATGATTTATTTAAATATTTCTCATTATATATTTTAAGTATTTCTCAGTAAGTTTTCCAAAATATTTTAATATGGTTTTAAAATATTGCATACATAATATTAAAACATTTTAACGCTAATGTGGCTTTAAAATAAACAATATTTTGAAGTTACAGCTCATATTCAAAATATTAGAATAATTGAGAAAAAGAAATAAGAAAAAATTATTTGTCATTTATTTTTTTTTATACTAAGTAAATGCAATTAAATTTCTTATAAATTAAATCTGGAATGCTTAGATAAAATTTTAACATCTATAAAATATAAAATACAGCACAATAAATTAGGTATACAGCTTTCTTAAACACACCAGAATATTAGAATAAAATTTAGATTGGTTCAAAATATTAGAATATTTTATTTCACGCAACAATATTACCTTATGAATATGAAGTAAATGGTAGTTAATGTTTTGTAGCATCCCCTTTAGCTTTCATAACAGCGTACAATCGATCTTGCATACTATATACAAGGTGTTTACAAACATTTCTATCAATATTAGCCCAAATAGACTTTATACGTGCCACTAACTCAGTTTTACTTGAAGGAGGATTTTCTTGAAGTTTTTTCTTCATTATACACCGTAAGTTTTCGATGGGATTAAGATCTGGTGAATTTGGTGGCCAAGGAAGTACCTTAATGTTGCGTTGGCGGAACCAATTCTTAGTTGACACCGAGGTATGCGGGGACGCTAAATCTTGTTGAAAGATGAAATCATCTTCAAATAAATCTTCTGATGATGGAATCATGTAATATTCTAAAATTTCTTGATATATCAGAGAGTTAACCTTTTCGTAGACGATGCATAACTTTCCAGGTCCTTCTGCACTCATACAACCCCAAACCATGACACTAGCAGCAAATTTTACGAAACGTTTAAGGCATTCTTTATCAAATGCTTCTTGCTTCATTCTCCAAACTCGAATACCTTGATTACCATATGAAACACAAAACATACTTTCATCACTAAATAATATATTTTTCCAATCTTCATTGCTCCATAAACGTCTTGATTTACACCAATTCAATCTTATACGCTTTTGTCTTGCAGTCATGAGAGGTTTTGTTTTCGGTACACGAGATTCAAATTTAAATTTATGGAGACGTCTTAATGTTGTCGATGTAGAAACTTCAACTCCTTCTTCTTTCCATTCTCGGTACAAGAATCGCACACTTTTAAAACGGTTTTTCTTAACTATACGCTTCAGTTTCCTGTCATCTCTAGCAGATGTTTTTGGTTTTCGGCCACCATTTCGGCGATTATTTTGAAATTTTCCAATTTTTGAATATTGTGTTAGTATTTGACTAACTCTCGATTGCGAACAATGTAAATAATTCGCTATAAAACATTGATTTTTACCGTGCCGATACAAATCAACCATACGAAGTTTAGTAGATTCAGGAATATCACGCACACGGCCCATTTTAAGACGAAAAAGAAACAAACTGCAAAAAAGAATACTGATTTTAAATAAAATAGTCTGAATTTAATCAATGATGCCACCAGTTAAGAATTGGTAATAATTAAAGGAGAATTAATGTGAAATATTCTAATATTTTGAACCACTTGAATAAATATTCTAATATTTTGACTTTTCAAAATAATTTTTTTTGCAATTAATCTTTTCAAAAATGATATTAAATTTAAGATAACAAGTAAGTTTAATCAACAATAAGTTCTTAATAAAAATATCGTTTGCATATTTTCATTAAAAGACATTAAATTACCAAACGATATTTTCAATTTCTAAAAAAAAGGTAATTATTCTAATATTTTGAATATGAGCTGTATTATAAGGTTCGTAAACCAATATCAAACTTCTATGATTTTAAACCTTTCTTTCCTATTAATTTTATAACGAAGAAACTACCGCGTACAGTTAATAAACCTTTCCTTATTATATTCGCAACTTGAGTATTCTTACCGCATTTGGAGAGTTTATCAAGGAGGTTTATCAACCAATATCATCTTCACTCGGTGAATCAGCTCACCAGGGAATAATTACTGAAGTAGGCTGAACAATAACGATCTTCATTTTCTATTTGATCTCCTCGACGAACTCGTTCCGATAAAGAGCAGTATTAGCAGCTTGATTGTGTGTATTTAATTAGAACAATATGTCATTCAAATTTGAGGGGAAATTTATGAAACTCTATATAGAATTATCTCACATGAAATTTTAAACTTTTAGCAGAGTTGCCAAGTCTCCGGCTTTTTGGATACCGGTATTTTAATACAGGAAATGATGTTTTAAATATTATGGGGATTTAAAACAAAAACATTTTCTGTAAAATTTTACTGGTGTGCAAAAAGCCGGAGACAACTCTGCAACTCTGCTTTTAGCTGCTTTGGCGGTTTTGTTAAGGCCGGTTATCTGCATAAATTATACTATGTATGTTATAGATCAACTGCTCTATGTTTATCGAACGAAAATTGCGAAATTAATTTAATAGCGGTTAGCAAATGTGATGTTTCAACCAAACCATAAAAGATTTTATTTAAATACTGAATGTCTTAGAAATTGTGAATCTGAAGGTGAATCTGAAGGACAGATGAAGATTACAAAAGTGTTTCTTAATGCAAAGGAAAGCGGACAAAAATAATTTAAATTTTTCAACAAATTAACAAATTGCATGAAATTAACTAACTGGTGTTGAGTATATAACTAATTGATAAATTGCAACATTTTTAGGTTGAAAATGATGCGTGACAAATAAATAATGGGATTCAACGTAGAAGGTTATGGAGATTACTTCTTTGACCGTCAATGGTAGATAATATATGGCGAATCACAAAAACGCGCACAAATCAAGCAATGCTTTTAACCGTTTGAGCTCTGATGGGTAAATTTCGACAGGGTCACATGAATACACTTTAATTGGTTAAGGTCTCTTGGGGTATTTAAAATTTTATGCATCCGCATCCGCTGTATGAAGCTGAAATGAAAACTGGCATCAAACTGCAGAGCCTTCACGGGGTAATTTATTGCTACCAAATAATCTCCCGCCTGTGGTGCATCATTGTCTCTTAACTTTAAAATTTTAAATTAATTTGAAAACTTATAAATTGTATCATTTGAGTATATTTTTATTTTTATTTATTTGTGTATTTATTTATTTATTTATTTTTGTCGTTTGTAGGGGAGAGTGGGGATGAATGGGACAATTTTTTAATTTTTACTAATAACTTAATCTGTATACAGTTGTTAATTTAAAAAAAAAAAAATACTTAAAGAATACTTCAGCATTTAGCAACTTATTGACATGCTAATTTCAATCAACAATTGTTTTTTAAATTTTTAATATTTTTTTAACATGCATGCATATTGTCCCATTCATCCCCATGGTCAAGGAATAAATGGGACGGTTAAGAAAAATATTCCAAACATATTTTATTTGAAAACTAAGTGATACATTCTATTTCATTACATACACTGACTGAAGCTAATAACAAATGACAACAGTCTTTTGGTTCTGGCAGTTTCCAGAGGTCTAGGCTTGGTAGTTTCATAACAATATCCTTCAAATTAACAAAATAAATTTCCGGTGGATCGGTCTGATAAAATAAGGAATTATTATCCTTTTTTCTCAAGAATTGTACCTGAAGGTTATCACTATTGTTCTTTAAAGCCCTAGCAATGTAATGATAATTATCTTTTCCCTCATATCTTTGTTAGGAGAAAGTCGTCTTCTATTACAGTCGAGTCTCTATATAACGAAATCCATTGTTCCAGTAAAAAATTCGTTGAATAGAGAAAGCCGTTAAAAGTTCTGCTTAATGTGCAAATTTTGAACAAATATTTTTTATACGTTTAATTAAAAATTTGAAGTATTTAACTATAAATATTAACGTAATGTCCTATTTCTTAATTATTTTGAACAGTTTCAAAAAAGAGAATAGGCATTTATTTAAAAGCTTAATAAAAATCACACAAGAAAAACGTACGTTAATTTTTTTGCCATTGAAAACACAATTGTCTCAAATTTTCGGGGGCGATCTCATTGCCCCGGGAGTGAATGTCCCCCCAAGCCACACTCTGAAATCAACACTGACTACAATTACCACATCGATCCAGATTTTATATGTGTAACAATTAAAATGACACTGTTTCTCGAAGAATGTTAAAAGATGTGTGGGTGGGGGGCTGGTGGAATGAATTAGTTGGACTTAAAGATCAAGGAGATTCAAGGTAGAGAAGCAATATAAGAAACTCAGCCTTGAACGATAAATCAAAAATAAGTGATGGAAATTTGATTCCATGTGATTTTGAAGCTTTTTTAAAACTGAATAAATAACATTTTATGAAAAAATTCGTTATATAGAGTTAGATATTTCGCTATATAGAGACTGTTTTTAATGTAATTATGAAAAACGGGAACCGTTCCTGCTAAAAATTCGTTACATAGAGAAATTCGATGTATGGAGTTTCGTTATATAGAGACTCGACTGTATATTATCCAAGCTGCAAACTTGGTGGTCCATATCACTTGAAATCATGTTCAAATCACTTTCATCTTCATCATAAAGTAATAAATTGTCAGATTTATCACTACTGTTCATACCTTTACTAAAAATGTTTCTTGAAAGCAGTCAATTCTTTTTTCTTTTTTGGTTTCTGTTTTTTTTTTTTTTATTTATTTTCTTTTTCAAATATTGTTTTTCTGGTGTATCGATTAAGGCACGACAGTGGCCTCGTTTTCTCCTCTTAACATCTGGTTTCTAGGTAATGATAAAATGTAATTTTCGTTATTATGGAATAGCCCTGGGGATGAATTTGACAGTCCCATTCATCCAAATAAACACTGCCCCATTCATCCCCATAGCCACATGGTTATATAAAACAGTGATTAGGCTTAGTAAGCACTGTCAATGTTGTTCATTTGCATCATAACAAGCTATTATATCATTCTAACATAAAAAAAAATTATAAGGTTTTGAGAAGGTTAACTATCAATTAAATACTAACAAATACTAATCCTCTGTTATGGATATTGCTTTGAAACTACGTTTGTTGAATGACCTCAGTACTGCCATCAGTCAGGTAAATTATCAAATTATTTATGTTTTGGGAACATATATAAATTTCTGTTGTCCCATTCATCCCCTGTCCTATTCAACCCCAATCTCCCCTATGGGTGCATATGATCTGCTCGCTGTTTCATATTTATATTTCTTTATGTTGCTATTTCAACAGCTAAAATTAATTTTTAACAGCAAAGAGCCAATCTATATATTTAAAAGACCTGGCAGTTTTTTTAGTCATCTGCCCTGAGCTTTCTACTGGCCCGATTTTGATAATTATTTTTTTAAATGAAAGCTGTTTATGTGTGTATGTGCCCATTATAGCTAATTTTTAATTTATTTCCATTTTTATATTTTATTTTTAATTTTAAAAGCTTTTTCGTAATATTTCTTCAAAATAGTGGCAACAGGTTAAGCTTTTCTCACTATAATAAAAATTTATTTTGCTTTATTACTTTCCACCAATCAGGAGCTTGATCTCATCGGTGAATGTGTAATCGCATTTCAAAGGAAAAAAATAATGGTTTTCATAAAATTTAATCTTAATAAAATGATTGCACATAATTATTCACTAATCGCGGTATAATACACAGATTATTTACTGAGTAATATTATTAAGTATTATGTAAATAAAATAACAGAAAAGAAACTTTTATAAAATATAATATCTAAAGTGAATTTTTGTCGATGGAGAAAATGCCGTCATTCAAAAATCAGATAAATTTGTTACATTAATATAATATACAACGTTATAGCTGTGTCAATAATGATGTCATATTCACTGACTTTTATTCCTGCCACTAAATAAACTGAGCTTCTATTAATTTAAAGGTCCGTGATGTGCACAAATGAAAATATTTCTATAATTTGCGCCATTTCTATTTAATTATAATAACTATTTCATGAAACTAAAGAATTTTTAAATAACTGCATAAATCACGTTTTTATTTCGGAAAAGATGAGTGTTTCTGAAGGTGTAAATGATGTCATATAAGAAAAAAAAAGAATGAAACCTGTGATACGACGGCATTACGATATTTCTATTTTATTTAATATAAAAAATTAAATAAAATCATTTCATTGTATTAAGCTATTATATAAAATAAAAATAAAGAAAATGTTTTCTGCATATCAGCAACAAACACAAAAATTTTATTCTTCAATGTTTTTAATAATAAATATATCGTTTTTCTTTTCGTTGTCATAACAATAAAATTAATTTTGTCAAGTTCATGGAGGCTACAAACCAATAAATAAATTAAATTTATTGCAAGTGCTGTAAATGTGTAGTGGATTGGTTATAAAACTGAATACTGCTTTGGTTGGTTATGCAGTTTAATAACTCGCTGTTTCTATTATAATTAAAATGTTTTATTGATATTATAATTATCATATACACTTACCAAGCGATATTTAAACGGAGAAAAAATAAACTATGCAGATATTTTCGAATTAGTCTTTAGAGATATTATATTATCTTCCTAAATAATTTGGCATTTAAATAATGTTTAAGATTTAGAAATCGCATTAAAAAAGATTTGTAACTGAAGTTGTTCAACATAATAATTTATAAGTTGTTTTTTCTTATTTTTTGTTATTTTCTGAAGTTTGTGTATTTTCATCATGAAAAGTTACGTTATCCCTATTATAAGAGGTGGCAATTCTTTATTTCGCTCAACATCATATTGTGTATATAAGACTGATATATATCATATCTAATATATATTCTTTTCCGTCGAATTTCGACGGGTGCAGCTAGTTTCCGATTAAAAGAATTACTGTTGCCATTTGAAATTATCGAAATTTTTCCGGTAATTTAGAAAACTCGATTGTTGTTCTTTACCTAAAACTCAAATCCATGTCAAAGAAAAAAAAAGTCTCGTTTTTTTATTGATTTAGATTTTTGAAACAATTTTTCACAAAGAAACGAATAGAAAAGAGCATCTTTTTTCCTATTTTATGAACTAAAAATTGAAGTGTGCAAAATTTAAAAATTATAAAAATGCAGTAAATGTGAGATTTAATCATTAAAGCTAGATTTGATACCTAAATGCTAACAGTTAACAGTTGAAAGTTTCATTTAATTCGGAAATCAAAATGACATCGGCGTTTCACACGTTTATTTTTATAATATAGATTTACAATAACTCCATAATGACATATTACATATATAACATTCACAAAAACACTACCATTATAAAAAGGAAATGCTATATTTACCTTAAAAAATTTAACAAATTCAATACAGAGATTTTATATAATAATAAAATATAACACTGAATTAATATTCTTTATGAACTGCTATTCATTGAACTTTAGTAAAAAACTTTCCACAGATTCCATTTCCTGCAGACTGCATTTTAATGGTATAAAATAAAGCCTTTTGAATTAATAGAGTTCAATTTTCTAAAGGAGTTAAGTAGATTACAATTTTATGCTAAAAATAAATAATCTGAATCATTTTTTAACAAAAAATGCAAATTAATGTAAATATGTTGCTAAAAGAAAAAAAAAAAAACTAATTATTAACAAAATTTACGCATAAATTGTTGTACAAGCATAATTGGAATTTATTTGAATTATTAAATACATTTTTTTGGAATAGTGGAAAAATATACCTTTTATAATATGTTTTTCTATTTTTTCGACACATTCCAAAATTTCATTTATTACATTTGATTTTGATCGCGATATCTATGAACAATGGAAAGCATTGTTTGAATACTTCACGATGTCAATGGTGGAGCAATCTCTCTCTATTCATCCGTATCAATAATAAAATATAGGTATCTCAATGAAAGACACAACAAAAAACTTTTTAAAACTTTTTTTGCTTTTTAAAACTTTTTGTATAAAACGAAGGTTTATCATTTGTAACCGGTTAACCCTTCGGAACGAGCTACACTTAAACAGATTTAAGAATCCCTGTTTATCCCCATCAGTAAAAATTTATGATAAAATTTGTCTTTTTTTAATCGGAGGAATTTCTCTATTTTAGAAGGCACAAATTTCTTTTTTTAAAACCGTCGATAAAACATTAAAAATTTCGCATATGGATTCTGTCGCGAAGGGATTAAAAGTGAATATTTTGTACGCATTATTAGTTGGGTACAGCTTTAACTTAATACAGTTTTAACCACTTAACTGATTTTCCCGTACGCCGCTCGGGCAAGACGAATTTGCTTAATTCATCATTTAAAGGTTTTTGAAATCAATATTTTTTGAATGGAATGGATACTATTCAAGGGTAGAAATATTTAGAATAAATATTACGAATATGGCTTAAAAAAGTGGTATAAACCCATATTTTCAATTTATTGCACGTAAAAAGGAACCAGTTAAGGGGTTAAGGGATATCTTGTCATTTAATTCAAATAAAAAATGATGGGAAAACAAAGTATTCCTTATTAACCTTTAATTTGTTAAACGCAAACGCACCGGTAAGAGTCTACAGTAGGTTTTTGCAGAATGTTTGAAAAAAAAATCGTCATGTAATTTAAAAATACAAAATTATATTAGCACCGGAAAATATATTAAGGAATAAAAGATAAATGAAATAAAACACAATGCGTATGCATCTACCTGTTTCAGTTTGCCTGAAAATTCATGTAACAAAGCTGTCGTTAATGATGGCTTGAAAATAATTAGTAAAACAAAAAATGAGGTTCAAGAAACGTCCTTTTAAAGTGTTTCACTCTAAAAAAAAATCACCAAATCTATATTTGCAGCCCGATTAAACTAATTAAACAGCAATTGCATGGAGTAAGGATACTTCTAACTTGTCCCATTTTCCTTTATTGTTGTTTTATCTTAACCCTTTTCGGCTCAGGATACTTTCATAGCGAAAATGTTGAAATAACTGAAGCCAAAGGAACTTACGTGCAAACGTATTTGAAAACATGAAAAATCTATTTGTCCCATGCATTATAAAAGGAAAATACTCATTTCAAAATTCTGGTGTCACTGCGGCATATAGGTATTAAGTTGAGTGTTCCATATAATGGACACGGAAACACAAAGGGTTTAAGAAAAAAAAAAACAGCAAAATTCATATATTTTCTTAACCCCTTGGGGACGAGCGACACGTATACGTGCCACAAATAGGCTTAAGAATCGGTGATAAGCGCCACCAGTAAAATTATACGGTAAATTTTTGCTTATTTCAACGGAACATTTCCTCGATTTAAAATGTCACAAATTTCTGTTTTTTAAATCCGGTGACAATACATTAAAATTTTCGTAAAAGTCTCCCGTCGCGAAGGGGTTAATAAATTCATTGGCTCGCGTTTTCTACCAAGCGTAAAATATGGAGTGAATTTTGCATAAACGGGTTTAGTATCTGTGATAAGCAGATGAATTGTAACATAGTTGTCACATGAGGGGTTATTTTTCAAAAATCGTCACATGAGATGTTATTTTTCATGATAATTGAATTTTAAATAAAACAATGTGTATAAATAATAATAATGTATTAAACTTTTATGCTTATCAGCAAATACTTAACCATTTAATCGTCGCACCCGAGACGTCCAAGGACGTCCCTTTACGGCTTTTATTCAGAACTGTTTGATTCTCACCAATTTTTTAAAATAATGTAACTGGTGTTATTCTAGTATCATTTTAGTTGCCATAAAATAAGATCAATATTTAATTTTTAAAAAATCGGTGGCAATAATGAATTTGAATTTTTAATCCGTAATTTAATGCGACCTTTAAGTGGTTAATTCTCTAAAAATTTCTGGCACTACGAGTTTATAAAATCTTTAATGCATGAAACATAAGTAATTTTCCCCTCATTAACCCTTTAACGGACAAAACATTTTCATTGCTAAGAAGAAATGAATGATACCGTTAATTGCGAACAAATATATTTGTAAATAAAAAAAAAAAAGTGATTTTTCACAAACATAATAAAATGGATTTTTTTTAATTAAAATTCCGGTGTCGTTGTTGCATATCGAAATTAAAATTTTATGGTTTTGTAGAAAAACCAATAAACTTTAACCCTTTGACGGTTAAAGCACTTCTATTCATAAAATACTAAAATGATTGAATGACACCGGAATTTAAAAAAAAATTTATTTCATAATATATAAATGTCTTTTTTTTTTTTACGTTCTTTGTAAAATTAAAATTTTCATTTAAAAATTCCGGTGTCAGTATGGCATTTCGCAATTCAAATTAAGTGGTATTCTGGGCGCGTATACGCGCTTATAACCACGAAAGGGTTAAAGGGTAAAAGCTGTTCAACTGTAATGAGAAACATTAATAGAACAGCATAAGCAAAAACCTCAAATCAATAAAATTTTTATAAAAAAAATCGACACTTTTTAAAGTCAGAATTATTCCAATTATTTTATCTATGAAATTTATGTGTCCTATCTTCCACTCTTGTTTTAAATCATTCGCTCGAAATGTCATAAAAGTAAATTTCTTTGTACGACTATAAAAGATGCAACACAAATTTAAAGTGAAAATGAAAGTTGAGGGAAAGTCAATTTAGCTCATGAATGGTATATATATATATATATATATATATATATATATATATATATATATATATATATATACAGGGTTTCCCTGAACTTCGTGTACAAACTTTGAGGGGTGGTAGCGTTTGGTACCGCAATTGCATAGGAAAGCATAGCGGAAACGTCTTGCTAACCCTTTTATAGCCAGAGAAAATGTATATGAAACTACAAAATTTTTAATACAAAATGAACATCGACTCCAGAATTTTAATATGATTTTTCCATTTATTCTGTAAGTGAAATTTCTGGCCCTTTTTCTTTTTTAAAATACATTTTTCGGCAATTTCTGATGTCATTTATTTTTTTCCCCACATTTTAGCAATGGAAGTGCTTTGTCCGTGAAAAGCTCAAAGAAACACAAAGACACAATTATGACACAATGCGGAAAGCAGTGTAGAACGCTTTTCTACACAGAAAAAATTATAAGAAATACATAGGGTAAATGCCAGGGTTTTGGATACTTATTCTTCAATTACACATAGATGTGACAAAAATCTCTTATCGCTATTAGTTATAATGCATTACTTAAACAGAATGAAAAAATTATGTAACTTTAGATTACTTACAACAATTCTTTATCGAAAAAAAAAAACAGTGGTAATAAGATGGATGAAAGCTCCTCTGCTTTTCTTTTTTTTCCGGTTAGTTAAAAAAAATGATGGAGAGTTATGGATTGACATTGTTTGGTTATGATGGAAGAATTATGGATCGACGTTGTTGTTTACTTTGAATTTATCATACTGTTATGTGTTTATGATTGCTTATAAAAATAAGAATTATCATTCAATAAAAGATCCTTAAAGGATAAATTTAAAGAGGAAACAAATAAATAAAATACCGTATTTTCGGGTGTATAGCCCGCACCCTGTGTATAACCCGCACCCCTAAATCGAGCAGTGCAGTAAAAAAAGTTCGTGTATAACCCCCGGAGATGCATCGGTGTATAATCCGCGGGCTATACACCATTTACGAAGGTATATTTCAACCAGGGTTCGAAATTAGAAGCCATTAGTCATCATTTTTAACACAAATTTACCAAATTTTTTCGTGATGCATAATATCTACAGTAATTGGGCTAAAAATTAAGATTATCAGTACCGTAATTTTCGGAAGAAAGGCCGCGGCGTTTACGTGTTTTAAGATAAAATTTCAAGCGATGCGGCGTTTACGCGCATTTTTTTTTTCAAAGAAGCGTGATATTAAAAAAAATTTTCCGAAAATTAAAAAAAATTGGTGATAAATTCAAAATTTCGGACATAAAATGTATACGTACGTATCTTAGGTCATTGGTTCCCAAAAGGATCGAATCCTCGGAATCGATCCGAAATGCACCAACTCCGAAAAGGAACGATTCCTCGGACTCTATCTGAAATGAAACGACTCCGGAAAAGTTCGATTCCTGGAGCTCGTTCCGAAATGAAACGACTCTGTAAAGGAACGATTCCTCGGAATCGTTTCGAAAAAGACTGACTGCTCTGAATCGTTCCGAAATGACATAAATCACGCACTTTTTTTTCCTTTGCAACAGGGTAAGCTACCAACTCCGAAAAGGAGCGATTCCTCGGACTCTATCTGAAATGAAACGACCCCGGAAAAGTTCGATTCCTTGAACTCCTTCCGAAATGAAACGACTCTGTAAAGGAACGATTCCTTGAAACCGTTTCGAAAAAGAACGACTGTTCTGAATCGTTCCGAAATGATATAAATCACGCACTTTTTTTTGTTCTTTGCAACAGGGTCGGTAGATTATTTTTTTGAAAAATAAACTAAAAATGATCTTAAATTCAGGATTGTCGAGATTGGAAGGGTTCCGGATTTTGTACTCTACAAACACAATGGCTATTATACATCTATCAGTGCAAAAGGTCAGTTTCATATGACGTCAGAAATCGACCATTGGAGGTCAAACAATCGTTGAACGGCAGCTGTGATTGGTAGCTGAGAGGATTATGGGTGCGGCTGGAGGTGAATCGCCAGCATTTGATCGGCGGATGAAGAGTAAATCAGCTGATTGCAACTGCCCTATACTTGGCGATAGTTGCGACAATTCTTCCAAATCCAGAAATAACTGTATTTAAGCAGTAAAAAAAAAGCCTTTACAAACATGGAAGAACTCTCTAAATTTCAAGGCATAGCGAAAAAAATTTACAAATTTCGATGTTTTTTTCAAAAATTTTAAGGTTTAAAAATTGTAGAAAAAATATCACGATTTTCAATTTTTTTACCGTGTATAAGCCGCAGCGGCTTTTTGGGAGTTTTTTTCTTGTATAAGCCGCGGACTATACACCCGAAAATACGGTAATATTGTCTGTCTGCATACTCTAGTATTAAAACAAAGAAATTATTCTTAATGTTAAATCAATTATTTTTTTACTGTGCGTTTTTAACGTATCTCGCGCTTTTTATTAAAATTTATTCAATTATATTGTTCATAGAAATAAATTTATTTGAATTTGGAAATGGTTAAAAATGATACCAAAATACCAGAAAACATGAAATTTATTCAGTTTTTTTCAAACTGTATATCAAAAAACCGGATAACTGTATGACTTTTACTATTTTTTCATGATAATAATTGAAAACATTTTGTAGTTTGCACAAAATTTTATTTAAGTATTTTTTATTAATTTTTTAACGAAGCGATTAATGTGTAATTTCATCAAAATGATTGCTTTCAACACAGAAATAGTATTTTGCTGTCTGTAACGTTTTTTAATAAAAATTTTGCTTTTCCATCATTTAACCATAATTTTAAACAAGTTTGAAATTGCACGTGAAGCATAGCAAGTGAGGTGCGTTCGTATGATAACGAAGTTTTAAAAATATCAATCTCATAGAATTGTAAATAGTTAATTACAATTAAAATGCGCACTAACAATGTTCTCCCTATACCATTATGTACTGGAATACTTTTGTGTTGCCTTTTAATCAATAACAAATATTCTTTGCACCACAGATTATGCAAAATGCATATTATAATCTGTACTTTATAGATGTATATTAATTTTATTATTTTCGAATAAGGGTAACATTATTAAAATGCATTTGCAACATTTTTACTCATTGACCGTAATGTAACGGAATATTTTTGATTGTCTCTGTAATTTAACTATGCATCCGATTATGATAATATTTGAAAAGACTCGGCAAAATTGTGTAATAATTATGTATTTCCAACTTCAAACGATTAAAATGCATTTGAAATTTCTTTTACATTGACCGTAATGTAATGAAATAATTTTGATGTTTCCTATAATTGATCTATGCGTCCAATTCTCATAAAATCTGAAATGACTCGAAAAAATTATGTAATAATTATATATGTTAAATTTCAAACGATTCGGTTGGATAGTTTTTACGTTGTTATATGCGGACAGACGGACGGACTGAACGACAACTATTAGGTGCTACGTATTTCCATAATTATGAACGCACCTAAAAAGGGTACTTCATTACATGCGGTATAACCTCGAAAAGTCAGCATTGTGAGAGCCGTGACTATACCGATTTTTGAAAATTTAAGATTTCTAAAAGAAAAATGTCAAAAGCACGTGCGATATTATTCATAACTTAATTCATAGGCAAGCTATGTATGCTTTCTATGTAAGATACATAAAATAAAAATAATAACAAATAATGCTAATACCAGAGAAGTTATTTTTTCTCGGGTAATTTCCAAAACACTGATGTACAATTTTGTTGTTGTTATTGTTAATTTTTTTCGGAAGTTTTTCTTATAATAAAAAAAAAAATCGGAAATCAAATCTTGTTTCGTAAAAGCAGATATTTTTTACATTGCAATATACCGGGTGATCCAAAAGTTAGGACGAACTTTAAAAATGAATAATTCGAAAACGAATCAAGATACAAAAATATGGTTTGCACCAAAATGATGTAAAAGAAACGCGGTTTTGTGTGGCAACGAAAAAAAAATAGTTCTGTTTCGACCAACAGATAGCGCTATAACGTTTTAATGCAACAAAAAAGATTTACAAATGAAAAAAATGTTAACAATTTACAAGTCAGCTTAATTACAATTACCAGTGTTGCCAAGTCTCCGGCTTTTTGAACACCGGTATTATTTTACAAAAAATCTGGATGTTTTAAATCGTCTAAATGTAATAAAATAACATTTTCTGTATAATAATACTGGTATACAAAAAGCCGGATACTCGGCAGCTCTGCAATTACCGTAATTTCGGGTGTATAAGCCGCAGATCAAACAATTCTTTTTGGACCCAGATTTTTTAAAGAAACAAATATAACTAGTTAGATCGCCGTAAATATTTGTCTTCAATCACTAAATAAGATTTCTGGGTCCAAAAAGAATTGTTTGATCCGCGGCTTATACACCCGAAATTACGGTAATTAGTATTTTACAGTAAATGTTCAATATACTGTCCATTATTCAGTAGTACAGCTGTGAGATGAGGCACTTCCCCGTTCACAGCATAGAGTAACATTTCTTGCGTTATAACAGACACATTTTGGCGGATGGTATCTCTTAGTGCTTTTAGTGATGCCAGTTGGTCGCGGTACAATTTTGACTTCAATAATCACCTACAGCCAAAAGCCCCATGGTGTCAGATCGGGAGATCTTAGAGGCCATGCGTGATTAAAGTAGATAATACAATCCTCCCTAAATATTGAGCGTAGCAAGCGTTACACAGGCAGAGCAATATGAGATGGTGCTCCATCTTGCATAAAGGTGACTGTTTGTAGTGCCGGTCACGCTTGCAATTCAGAAATCCGACAGCGCCATTTGTTGGTTGGCAATAAAACTATTTTTTTCATTACCACACAAAACCCGGTTTCTTTTCTTACCGTTTGGTGCAAACCGTATCTTTGAATCTTGTTCTTTTTTAAAGTTCGTCCTGACTTTTGTATCACCCGGTATATAATGCATATGTATGCAATACGTTTGTCAAATGCATGCAATTATTCCAGTGATACCCTTTCTTCCGTCCTCGGTCCTCAGAACTGCTACTGGAAGTATCATAGGTTCTGTTTAACAAAGCGATTGCATTCTCGCTGTTCGCCAATCCATCATTTTCGATCTCGAACTTTTTAATTCGTAAACAGTTCCCATTTTCTTTGCTTCCGTAACTTAGAAGTGTGATAAATGAAGAGGGTGTTTTTTATGCTGGATTTTTAAAATTGACGGACTATTTTTTATTTCTTTTTTATATATAAATTTACTTGCGTGCGTCGCCTAACAAGCATACGCAAGTTGGAATTTTAACGTTGGAGAACATTAGAAATATTTACAATGAAATCCCAATAAATATTGATCTTGTACTGAAACCATCTATAATAATAAAGAGACAAGGTTGTGAGGGTGTCAGCGCTGTTCTGAAAAGATCGCTGCAAAGTAGAGTTACAAAATTTGGGGGAAAGGTACCTCTATACTGGAAGTTTTGCAACTCAAACCCCGAATTTCGATTTTTTAATTAGATTTTTAGTATTTAATTTTTAGGCGATTTTTAGCGCTCTTTGTATGTTTCCAGGCGATTTTTACACATGTGTGAAGGGAATATGATTTCATTCTCTTAACCCAATGTAGTAAATTTTTATCTCTTTTCAATAAAGTTTACTAGGAATTCCTACAGCGGTTTTTGAATTTTTCATGCGATTTTAAGTGTTCTTTCCCATTTTGGAGCTAATTTTTAACATTAATAAAAAGAAAATTGTTTCAAACTTACAGCCTAATTTACTAAATTTTATATGCTATGATTTTTTAACTTCAGCGATTTTTAATGCGATTTTAGTGCGATTTTCGTGTGATTTTTAAATATTTTTAGATGTTTTATGTGGTTAGAATCTATTTTTTGTCAGTATTACAGATTTTAGTTTGCATCATGATCTTATCTATTTTTAAATCGCATGTAAAAAGGCAAAAACCATAAAACTAACGAATTAGAAGTAAAGGAATCATTTTGAATATTCACATTAACCTACTCTAATAAATTAACAAAGCGCTCTGTCTGTCCCCCTGCATGTTTGTGTGCAATTTCTAGCAAAATCTATGGCACTTACGAGCCTCAAAATTTTCTTGAGAGAAGCCCAAAAGTCTCTCCTAATATATCTGAAATTCAGATTTTCAAAATAAATTTGTCTAATTATTAATTGAGTAATTCCTCCCCGCTTCCTATTGCAGTCATTTTGAATATTTTTACCGCTAAAAATTATTTTTTCATTTTTTTAAACCAATTTTTTACATAATTAGTTGCCGCGTATTTCAGACAACGTAATTCCACGTATTTCGAGTTAAAGATAAAATCACAAATTTCAGGTTCCTTTTACTAGTATTATCACGGGCCCTCGCAACGCCGGGCAGACCAGCTTGTTAACAATAAAGTGGTCAGACAGCTATTGATATGTGTGATGCAATATATTGTTGTGAAATATCAATGGTCTACAATTGGGAATACTTCACGGAAATATTGGTCAAAAAATTTCTAATGTAGAAACAAATTGTTTGTTATTTGAAATGTAAATAAATATATTTTTTTAAATTTAATTTCAAAGGAAGAAGAACTAATTAAAAAAACTCTTGTTATTTATAATTTTTAAAAATACTGTTGAAAATATTCCAATGAAAATGCTTGAGAATTTTTTGTAATTTTTTATTCTTGTTTAACACAGAACACATCACAAAACTTCACAACACAGATCTTTACATAAATGTTGCAGAACAATGAATTATAACTTCTGGTTTCAGTTTTAAACCAATTATGAAAAATCTTCTTACTAATTCTTTCATCTTACATGAAAGGATGAATTCAAATAATAATTAATAACCCCAGCCAACTTTGGGCGAAGTTAATTAAAAATATATTAAAAATAATAACAGGTGAGTCAAGAGCATCTCTTGACACCTCTAAGTCCCATTTTCAACTAAACTATGACATCACTGATTCTGACTTTAGAATATAGCACAGAGTTCATAGTGCTGCAATCTATCATAAAAAAAATTAACTAAGACTAAATTTTATTCTAATCAAATGGCTTCACTGAACATACTCCCACCCATCAAGAAGTTATTCTTGATGCAAAGGAAGTAAACAAAGTTTTACAATAGGTCTTTTAAAGATACCCCTAACGGTTTTAACAGTCACTACTCTGACTATACCATCCTTACCTGAATGAATTTCAATAATTTTGCCTAATGGCCAAACAGAAGGAGGAACATTATCCTCTTTCAAAATTACAATATCATTTACTTTAAAATTTTCAATTTGTACTCTCCATTTTTTTCTATTTTGCAAAGAGCTCAAATAGTCAATACTCCACATTTTCCAGAAACATAATTTCATTTTTTGTACAATATGCCAACGAGACCGTAAGGATAAATTTTCTTCATATACCGGTTCAGCTGGCGAAGTAATAACATCTCCAATTAAAAAATGAGATGGAGTCAATATATTGATAGTGTCTATGTTATCATTATCAATTGCTACTAAGGGTCTAGAATTTAGAATAGCCTCAATTTGAGTCAAATATGTGTAAAATTCTTCAAAAGTTAAAATAGTATTACCAATAACACGTTTAATATGAAATTTTACAGAACGAACAGCGGCTTCCCATAGTCCACCAAAATGTGGACTTACTGGAGGAATCATATGCCACTCAATATTTCTTTGCGACAAAAAATAACAAATTTCTTCATTACTTTCAATATGACAAATAAATTTATATAAATCGGAGAGTTGTCCCTTAGCACCTACAAATGTTGTAGCATTATCACTATATATATGCTGAGGAGCTCCTCTTTGAGAGCAAAATCTGTTTAATGCAGCAATAAATGCCTCAGTAGTCAAATCACTTACCAACTCTAAATGTAGAGCTTTAGTGGCAAAACAAATGAATAAAGCAATGTAACATTTGGTAGTTTTAGCTCCTCTACCTCGATATTTCAAAATATTAATAGGCCCTGCATAATCGATTCCACATGCAGAAAATGGCCTGTTAGGAGTAACTCTGTTAAGAGGAAGATCTCCCATTAATTGTTTGGAAGAAGCTGTTCTATATCTACAGCAAGTAACACATTTATAGATACAATTTTTAATTATCTTCCTAGCCCATACTATCCAATAACTCTGTCTTATGATGCCCATTAATAAATTTAACCCAGCATGAAAATGCATAACATGAAAATATTTAACAATTAACACACTTAATTTATGCTGAGTTGGCAAAATGACAGGATGTTTTGCATTATATTGGAGGGGTGAATTTCTCAGCCTACCTCCCACCCTAAGCAAACCATCACTATCAATAAAAGGGCTAAGTGAAAAAAGAGAACTTTTTTTAGAAACAGGTCTATTTGATCTAATACAACTAATTTCATCCCTGAAATATAGCTGCTGAATATAAGAAATAATCAAATTACCTGAATGTCTTCTTTCGGTTATTGATAAAGGAAGAAATTTACCTTTATTCAAAGGACTGGTGTTCATTTTGCCAACTTTCTGCTTACAATTTTTCACAAACCTAATACAAAAAGCTAAAACATCAACAATTTTAGTAAAAGAAGAATATATTTCAAAAAGCACATCAATCACAGAATTATTTACAGTTACAGGAAAACAAAATTTAGAATTCTTCTTCTCTTTATTTACAGTATCTATATTAGTCTTAATTTTAGGTTGTTCAGGCCAATGTTCTTGACTTAAAGAAAGCCATTTTGGGCCCTCCCACCAAAGGGAACAATCAGGAAGATCCTTGGGAGGTAACCCTCTGGAAGCAATGTCAGCTGGATTTTCCTTGCCTGGAACATACCTCCAACAGTCAGATGGAACAGAATCCAAAATTTCGGAAGTTCTATTAGCCACATAAGGTTTCCAATACCTAGGATGAGATGACAGCCAAGATAGAACTACTTGAGAGTCTGTCCATGCATAAAATTTAATAACGAAGGTATTCAAAATAGTCATTAGTGTCGAATATAATCTAGAAAGTAATAAAGCACCATTTAGTTCAAGTCGTGGTATGGAAACAGATTTAAGTGTGCTACCTTGCTTTTAGCGACCAATATGGCCACCTTTGACTTTATTTCACCAGGTTGTACCACATAGATGACTGCAGCATATGCTGATTCTGAAGAGTCACAAAAACCATGCAATATGATTTCTTCACTGGAACATTGGATCCATCGTGGAATTTGAATAGAACAAACTTGTTCAAATTCTTGTTGGAATTTTTTCCAATTTGCTTGGAAATTTTCCGGAAGAGCAGTGTCCCAGTCTAACTTCATTAACCATAATTGCTGGTAAAACATTTTTATCGAAACAGTGCAAGGAGCCAAAAATCCTAATGGATCAAAAAATTTAGCTGATTCTGAAAGAAATTTTCTTTTAGTTATGTTATCATCAAATTGTAAATTAACTTTAAAGATGAAAACATCATTTGTAGAATCCCAACTAAGCCCTAAGGCTTTGGAGCAATCATCAGGATGAATTTCTAAGTTTGTTGACTCAAGAGAATTTGAAGATAAATGAGTCAATACATCAGAAGAATTAGACCTCCATTTCCGTAAATGAAAACCTCTATTTTCTAAAGCCAGTGAAAGTTTATCAATCACTCTAATAGCTTCTTCACTTGAGATTGAACCTGACATACAGTCATCAATATAAAAACTATCTTTAATAATTGAAGCTGTAACAGGATCATCGTTTTCTATGTCCTTTCCAATTTGAAATAAGCAACGAGTTGCTAAAAATGGAGCTGATGCTGTTCCATAAGTGACAGTTTGCAGACGATACTCCTTTAAATCTGAGTATGCTGATTCTCGCCAAATAATACGTTGTAAATCTTGATCTTCTGGAGCAATCAGAATTTGTCTATACATTTGCTGAATATCAGCGGTAAAAGCAACAGGATTTGTTCTAAATCTAATAAGAACTGTAAAGAGATTTGGTTGAGGAATTTGTCCAACTGCCAAAACAGAATTCAAAGAATTACCATTAGATGGTTTGCATGTACCATCAAACACCACCCGTAACTTTGTAGAAATAGAATCACTTTTTATAACAGAATGATGTGGAAGGTAGTACACTTTGTTGCTTGTAGGATTTGAATCTTGGTTAACAGGTGTCATGTGACCAAAATCTTCATATTCATTCATAAATTTTCTGTATTCATTCTCAAAATTTTTATCAAACTGAAATTTTTTCTCCATAGCAAACAATCGTGAAACTGCCATAGATTTAGAATCTCCTAATGTTATTACATCTTTAAAAACTGGCAACTTAACTTGAAATCTACCTTCTGGAATTATCTTATAAGTCGAACAAAAATGTTGTTCACAAAATTTTTCTTCTTCAGACAAATGCGGACTTTTAATATTTATTTCTTCAGCCTGCCAAAATTTTTTTAATAATAAATCAACATTTAATTCATTTTTTATACTAAGAAAATGTGAATTGATACTAGAAGAATATTTACAATTAGATTGCAATTTTCCAGCTACCACCCAACCAAACATAGTATTTTGGGCAATCGGCTCATTCTCAGTACTAACAACTCTACCATATCTTAAAATTGTAAAGAAACAGTCAGATCCTAGAATAATATCACATTCTTGTGGTTTCATGAAATCTTCATCTGCTAAGGTAATATTCTTAAGATAATCTATATTTTTTGTATCAAGTAATTCTGCAGGTAATTGAGATGTCACTTTAGGCAGAATGTATGCCTGTACCTTTAAGGATTCATTTGAAAGCTTTGATCCAACTTTGAGAGTTACTGAACCTCGAGTTTGTCCAGCTGATACTCCAGTAATTCCATTTAAAAGAATTCTGTCGTTCTTCCTTTTTAATCCTAAAATTCTTATAACATTCTCACTGACAAACGAACATTCTGATCCAGAATCCAGCAAAGCTCTAAAAGAGTAAGCTTTGTTTTCATTATCATATAGCAAAACTTTAGCAGTAGGTAGAAAAGAAACACATTTAGAATCATTAAAAGAAGCACTAGAATTAATTTGTAATTCATGAGATGTTGACTCATGTATATAATTTTCATTTAACTGATGATTCTTATTCTCAAATAAAACGGGAACTACTTTATTTTCAAATTTAACAGAGCAAGCATTATTACTTTTATTTTCTTCGTGTAAGAGTGTATTGTGCTTACTTTCACACTTAAAACATTTTAAATGAGAATTTGGACATTCCTTAATTTTATGCAAGTTTAAACATAGAAAACAACAGTTATTACGCTTAATAAAGTTTTTTCGAGCAGCAACATCCATGGATTTAAATTTGATACACTTATACAGTGGGTGTGTTCCTTGACACTTTAAACAAACTTTTGATTTGTCATTTGAATTATGTTTGGAACCTACAAAATTTGAGCTTTTGGAATGTTTAATATCATTTCCATTGTTAGAGATGAGTTCTAAAGAAGAACATCTTACACTTAAAAAGTCAAAAAACTCTTGTAAAGAGGGAAATTCATTTTCTGCACTTTCAATAGACCAAAGTCTTCTACTTTCAGGATCAAGTTTTTGAAATAACATATATATTAGCCATGGGTCTCTACTTGTAGCTTCATCCCCAACAGTTTTCAAACCCCTAATAACTTCATCACTTATGTTCAACAAATTCTTGATGTTTATACTATTTGGATGCAGAACTGATTTTTGTTCTAAAAATAATTTAATCAAAGAATTTACTATTTGTTTCTTTTTGTCATATCGGTTTAACAACTTATCCCATGCTTCTTGATAAGAATCATTAGAAAGAGGAATATGTTTAATCAATGTAGCTGGTTCTTCAGAAAGTAATCCTTTAAGATATTGAAATTTCTGAATATTACTTAAACCTGCTTGTGAATGAACAGTGGAAACAAACATATCTTTAAAATTTGTCCATTCAGAAAATTTTCCAGAAAATACTGGAAAGTTTAACTTAGGTAGTCGAATATTACACTGATTAGGAACATAAATAGAACTACCTTGAATAGAATTGTGTGTTATAGCATTAATAACTTCAGTAGAATTCAAAGAATCCGATTTGTTTTGGCATTTAGTTTTTAACTGAAAATACCTCTCTTCAAATTCTGAATTCTGCTAACTCTGAATCTTCATCATTTAAGCTAGAATCCAATCTTAAGAATTCTTTAAGTAAATCATCTAATCTCTGTAACCTAATCAAAATTTCATTGTTCGTATTCACATTCTCAAAACTATTCTCTAATCTAGTTACAGAGCCTTTAACCCTACCTCGCTCAATTTTAATTTGAGCAGACTTTTTTTCATATTCTTCCATTTTATACAATTACTTAAAGCAGAATGATTTCCAAAATAAAATTTAATCAAATTAGCTTCAAAACAAAACTAATCAAATTATACTTCAAAATCAAAACTAATCAAAAATATACCTTGAAATCAAAATTAATCATAATTGCTTCAAAACAATAATAATCAAATAAAATTCAAAACCTAAACTAAATTAAATCAAAAACAGAACAAATCAAACTCAAAAATAGAACTTCTGTATAATATTCTATCATTTAAGAATGCTGTTTCATATAAACTATGGAAGAATGTTCTGTTCTTAAATGTACATAAATTCATAAATAATCTTCTAAATTCTTCAATGCAATATAGTAATTCATTATAGTAATTAAATATTCAAATTCTCAAGCAAATAAATCATAATATACTTCAGAATAAGTAAATAAATCAATATGTCATTCTTCAGAACAATGCTATTCTTTCCAAGAACAATTATCAAAATATAATAAAGCAGAGTAATATTTATCTTATTTCATCACTTTAAATAAACTTAATTGTTCCTATATTTGCTAACTTCTCTAGCAAAATTAAACTGATGTTACAGCATCATAGAACATTAAAATTAAAAGTACTCACAATCTAGCCTAGGTGCCTCCACTTTTTCTATGTTGAAAATATTCCACTGAAAATGCTTGAGAATTTTTTGTAATTTTTTATTCTTGTTTAACACAGAACACATCACAAAACTTCACAACCCAGATCTTTACATAAATGTTGCAGAACAATGAATTATAACTTCTGGTTTCACTTTTAAACCAATTATGAAAAATCTTCTGACTAATTCTTTCATCTTACATGAAAGGATGAATTCAAATAATAATTAATAACCCCAGCCAACTTTGGGCTAAGTTAATTAAAAATATATTAAAAATAATAACAGGTGAGTCAAGAGCATCTCTTGACACCTCTAAGTCCCATTTTCAACTAAACTATGACATCACTGATTCTGACTTTAGAATATAGCACAGAGTTCATAGTGCTGCCATCTATCATAAAAAAATTAACTAAGACTAAATTTTATTCTAATCAAATGGCTTCACTGAACAAATACAGTTAGTTTAATTTAAATTATTGAAAAACCTGATTCTCAAAGCCTCTATTCCTGATTCTAAATAGCTTTCACAAATCCAAGTAATTACAAGCAAAATAGTTGTACTTATTGATACTCTTTTAATTCGCATATATTTTGTATAAAGTATTTACTCATTACCATTTTTGACATTATATAGAATGTTACATATATTGTATAGATTAATAATTTAAAATATTAAGTACATGTACATAGTCTACTTAAATTACCATTAAGCTCAGAAAAAAAAAAGATTTCTATTGACTGCAGAATGAATTCGGTAAATGGAGTTCATAAAAATATATGAAATATAAGGAAACAGTAAAAGTTGTATTGAATAAAGAAATTATTAAAATAACTTTTTATAATATAGAGGATTCTTACGAGTCCTGAAATTTTATGAACAGTAAATTCTGCGGTACCAGTTTTTTCTTATATATTTCTCATTCAGTTAAAAGGAAAATTGAAATTTTGCGTTTTTGAGCTAGATTTATATATATATATATATATATATATATATATATATATATATATATATATATATATATATATATATATATATATACATATATAAAGAGATGTTGGTATTTGATTTTGAAAATTGTGTTATAATTTAATATTATAATTTAATGTTATATGTAATTTAATGTTATAATGGTACCCGGACGATCTAGGCTATAGGATTTTTCCCACATTCTTACAAGTAACACATTTTTTATTTAATTTATAACTTCAAAGTGAAGGAAGCATATGATTTTAATTGTTAGTGAAAAAAACTATTATGATACAAGTTCAAACTGTTTACTTTAGAATTTTTTTAGTTATTAAGTTTTAACAGTAACCTCGGTTACATGAAATTCGAAGCGAAACCAGTTTTAGTAATTAAAAAAAATGACCTCCTTCCCCTCTCCAGTGGTAATTAACCCCTTGCGGCACGGTGGTTTCATAGATATACCACTTATAATTTTAGTTCCAAAACGCCACATTGGCACCGGAATTTTATTTAAGAAAAATACGGTTTACTGAATGCGTGAAATAGCGCATTTTGTTATTTATAAACTTTTCTACCAAAAATTTAACCGACTTCAAAAGCTACTGCAAAGTGAAAAGTATTTTTTTTACAGAATACCCAGCTAGAAAAAGTTTGTAAAAAAAGTGTAAAAAAAAGTGCACAAAAAGTGAGCGTATTTGGCACCTCTGCTTATACACAAAAAGTACAAACCGAATTGTGGACAAAAAGGTCATACCTAAATTGTTCACTTTTTATGCAAATCAGAGGTGCCAAATACGCTCACTTTTTGTGCACTTATTTTTTTTTACTTTTTTTGCATACCTAAATTGTTCACTTTTTATGTACAATCAGAGGTGCCAAATACGCTCACTTTTTGTGCACTTATTTTTTTATACTTTTTTTTAATACTTAAATTTTACACTTTTTATGTACAATCAGGGCTACCAAATACGCTCAGATTTTGTGCACACTTTTTTGTACACTTCTTTGCATACTGAATATCCCTAAATTGTATACTTTATATGAATAATCAGAGATGCCAAATACGCTGATTTTGGACGCCTTCCTTTTCAAATAGTCTTACACAGTGCACTTTTTATTAATAATCAGAGGTGCAAAGAAAAAATATGCGCAGTTTTTTTTTCTGCTGAATAATTAAAATCTGCAGAAATTAAACTTATATCTATAAAAATACATATAAATTTTAGATTGTGAACAAAAGCATACATTAAGTAAATAAACCTGCAAATAAAATTGAAATATCATAAAAAATGCTCAGTTAAATGATTATTTCAAATCTACAGGGGAAAAAAAATGTTTGACAGAAAAATTCGAAAAGGACATGACAGTTGATTTTACTTTAGTTATCGAATGATAATTATGTGTGTGCTTAAAATGAAAAACATAGTCAAAAAAAAAAAAAAAAAAAAATGAAATGCAAATAAAAAATTTGTAAAGGATGCTACTATTTGTTTAACATTAGATTTTAAGAGTTGTCACATAAATAGTTGTAGGCTCATCGGGATAATTCCAAAAAATTATCGCCAGATCATTCTACAGCCGCAGGTAGATCTAGATTTCGAAGGTAACTACTAATTTTATCAACAAAAACTAAATCAAGATTAGGCATAATTCTAGTTTAACAATTTTATCTAGTCATTTTCTATGAGTTTTTATTTTTCAATAAAAGTTGGTTTTATTGGAATCATGTTAATTTTTTTTCAACTTCATTATAAGCGTAAAATCCTTATTGTAAGCATCCCTTCAAACTTTCAAGCAATTTTTATTTTCCACACTCACATATAAGCCCCCCCCCATCAGATACATAATTCACAATGCAACAATAAAATTAATAAGACCAAACAGCAAGCATAAATTTATTGGTGCAACTGTTATGAAACTGTGACAGAAAGCTGAGCGTCGTGCACTACAAATTTCCTTTCATTCCAATTCTTTTTTTTTTCAAAATCTTATAACATGTGCATATAATTGCAAGTAAAGATTGGGTGACACCCGGGACGGATTGCCCCATCTGTCCCCCACTATCTACGCCACTGCTAATACTCTCTACTATCATGATTGCTTATCTTATATGGTGAACAAGGGTAAATCTCGATGAAACTATGAGAGAAAGCTGAGCAAAATTTTTATAATAGCATGAATTAATAATAAAAAAATAAATACATATCTGAAATAAATCCACAAAAAAGAGGCTTTATTCATATAAGCTAAAATATTATAAATTGAAAAATTAACTCTGATGCGTCGAGCACTACAAATTTCCTTTCATTCCATTTTTTTTTTTCAAAATCTTATAACATGTGCATATAATTGCAAGTAAAGATTGGGTGTCACCCCTTAGAGGGTGACACCCGGGACGGATTGCCCCATCTGTTTCCCACTAGCTACCCTACTGCTAATACTCTCTACTATCATGATTGCTTAGCTTATATGGTGAACGAGTTTAAATCTCGATTAATCTGTTTCGAGGGTAACTAATGGTCACCCACCTTACATCATAACAGTATGCTTAAACAAAAATTAAAAAATATTCTTAGCAATCCATAAGCATTGTAGTTTAATACACAAAATAAAAAAACCCCTCCATCTCTACTGGAAATTAATAACAAAAATACATTGTAAACTGCTACAAAATCATCTTCAGAAAAGATTGTTTATGAAAATCACATTTTACTAAGATCCAAGTAGTACAACATTTGAGGTTTTTTTTTTTTTTTTTTTTTTTTTTGTAAATGTTCTTTTATAAGTGTATGTAGTATAAGCTTTTAAATTATATTAAATATACTTCTATAGTTTTGTATACTGGTTATACAACCAGTGGTGTAGTCATAAAAGAATCAGAAATTATATGCTCCAGGCAGAAAGTATACATTCAAAGTTGGCGGTGTACCCTAGATAAAATAAGCCATTAGCTTTTATGAGAAACAGAGAGTAAACAGTGTTTCTTAAAAAAATCCAGAAAATATACAGTGTATACTTCCATACACCTTCCACAGCATGCCTATATACAACTAAATTGATTTATATTTCAGTTTGCAAGGCTAATTCGGAATGAATGATATTTCAAAAAATTTATGGATTTTTTTTTTACTTAATAAAGCCAAAAATGAACTATAGATACTACTTACATGTATTTAAATTTATTTTACATATTTATGAATGTATATGTAATATAAATAAGGTACCCTGGGGTAATAACACCAGGCGGGGTAATAACGCCAAGTGCTTATATTTTGCATAATTATGAAATAATCAGGTAAATGACACCCATGTGATCTGCGCAGAAGGGTTTTGAGTCATATAAATCACAAAAAACAGCTTCAAGTTAATTTGTTTCATTTTTAGGTCTTATTGTTTTTACAAACAACTAAAATTAACGCTTGATCTAAAATTTGCAAGATAAGTTTTGTGATGTGAAGACTATCTTTTTATCCGGAAATACTTTGTTAATTACATAAATTTGTAGTGCATTTCATGAACTTTTAAAATGTTGTTGAATATTTTGGATATCTTCTCGAGATAATTTGCAATTTAAAATGTACTGCGCAATAACTATACCGGGGTAATAACGCCAATTCTTGGCATTAATACCTCGGTTGATTCCCTACAGTGGCCGAGCTACATCCTAAATACTGATTCAAATAAACGCAGTTAAAATTGTGCAATATTTCTCATATTTATATTTAAGCGGTCCTTTTTGAGCAAAAAGAAGCTCACGGTCTGATATTCTTTTGCCTCATCCCCCCCTCCCACACCACACCTTTATTTTTCTTAAACTTTAAAAAAAATGAACATTTTCAATAGCTTAGAATGCAATTTGTCAATTTCTAAGTTTGTAGAGTTTGTATTTTTAGAATTCGGCTATCTACATGCAATTATTCCATCTTATTTTATAGTTTTGCTTGCATGGTGTTATTACCCATATATGTGGGTAATAACGCCAAATAGCATTGGTCAAGAAAAAACGCCATTACATTTTATGAATACATATCTGTTAAATTACTTTATTTTATATAGATAGTCAATGAGTTGCTGTATCAGATCCTATATTTGTTTGAAAAATACAATCTAAAACTAAGCCGTGAAAATTGGTAAAACCTTAACGTGGCGTTATTACCCCAGGGTACCTTATATATATATATACACTAGGCTCCCTCAAATCCACACAACGTAGGACATTTTAGAATTTTGTGAATTTCTGGTCGTTGCTTTGTTTACTTTTTTAAAAGTAATTTTAATTGAATTAATAATGCATTCAAAACTATAATGAATACTTACAATATTATAAAATATTAAAATAAGTAATAACCTAATAATAACTTAAAATTATAAAGAATTAGATAATTTTTAAAATGATTAAAATATTAAAAGCAAAGGTAGAGTTAATAATCAATAATGTATGATTAAATATCCATTTATAATGATGAAATATATTTTTCGTAAATTATTCAATGAAACTTGCCTCATAAAGGTACATTACTAATTCTCAACAAAACGGTAAAATAAAGAAGTTGTATTTCAGGTTTAGTCAGACTTAATAACCAAAAAAAGCTTGATTAATACATAAATATATTTGATAAGGAAATTGTGATTACCAATGATATCAGCAATTCAGAAATAAATTTATTCTTCCATCATGAAAAAAACAACTCAACTCATCAAAATTAACAAAAATTACGAATTAAAAAATATATGAAATTGACATAAAACTAAAATAGTCAAACTTTGTTCCTATATCTGAAGTGAATGTTTCATTGTTTACATCACAAAATTATGTTTGGATTTTAGGGAGTCTACTGCATACTATCTAAAGTATTTATTATTATAACCAATAAAAACAATTCCTGGTGTAATTAAAAGTACTTCAACTGAAACCTTACCTATAACAACACCCTAATTAAATAATATTGTTTTAATGTTCATAAAAAATTCTTTAAATATGTTTTTTGGTAAAAATCCAAAACTGATTATATTATATGTTTCATATCAAAACAATCTTTCAAGCTATTTTTAAACTGGGTAGAAAGCATTAAGCAATGGTGATCATAATCACTACATAATTGTACTCAATGCTAATAAATTAAATTTTATTGTACACACTTGTAACTAAAATTATGCAATAATATAAAAAGTTATATATTTTTACTGAGTACTTAGCTATAAACTAAAGAAAAATTCAAATGATAAACAATTATTTTATCTTTATTTCACAGAGAAAAATAAACTGTATATGTACCAACAATAAATGGTTTTATTTAATTAAGGATATACCAGTAAAAAGTAAATGGTTAAAATAAAATATAATAAAAAGTAATAGGCAATTAGAATGTGTAGAGAAAGTTCCTAGAAAAAAGAGCTGGAAATTTTTGCTAGAAAAGTAAGATATAGATGAAAACAAAAATAAAATATATTTTTTAGGGTCCTGTGAAACTACAAGGTACAAATCCTTAACGCTATGTGTTGTGTTTTAAGATGTTATAAAAAGTTCTGCAAAGAAACTTGGATATAATTTCAAAACCAATAAAAAAAAGTAAATTAACTATGCTTATCTCTTTTTAACAATATAAAAAATATACTTTTATGAGGTTTCTACCCTTCATTGAATTTTCAATATTTTGTTTACTCAAAAAAAAAAAAAAAAAAAAAAAAATTACCTTTTTAACAGCTTAAAATTTTCCAATTTACTTTCAGATTGATGAAACACTTGATGCAATTTTAGTAACTGTGTGATCTTTTTTTTTCTTCTTAATTAATTAGAACTTGATTTATAAACAATTATTTTCTCAATCTGTGATCATTCGATGAATTTATAGTTTTTTTTTTCCTTTCAATCCTGTGGATTTTTTTTTTTTCTTGTAATCCTTTAAAGAAATTTGCTGTGGTTAGTACTTGTGTTTTTGTTGTATTTCATCTGTTATGCGCCTTCCCCTCCATAAAAATGTCAACAAACTTTTGGATAATAAAATCCATCGGCTAAAGAGCAAAATCCCGCATTTCTGCAGAAAAGTAACAAGTCTGAAAAATAGCAAAATTTGTCAGACTAGTAAAATCAAGAATTTAGTTGATCAGATACGGAAACATCAGGAATTTTGGCGATCAGGCACAAAAAGAAATCGTAAATTTCATTGTGTGTAATTGTAAATTTCATTGTGTGTAATTGTAAATTTCATATGGTGAAAATTAACATTTTTCACCATAGCTATTGGCCTGCTTTTTCCAACCACTGACCAGTAAACAAAATTATGAACACTTCATAAAAATTGTGCTTTTTTTCTAACATTGAATTTACTAATAACTTTTACTTAACATTTAATTGGATTACATAAAGTGAGGGCGGGGGAGATTCTAAGTGGGAAAAAAAAAATCTAAAATTCACAACAAATTTTCTGAAAAGGTATACAGGTATGAAAGTGCACTAAAAACATTTTGGAGCAGCAAAAATCACATTTTGTAGCTGTAAAAATTGGATTTTGTAGCAATAAAGGCCACTTTTGGAACAGATATTCTAAAGCTACGAGTAATAAACTCATAAAAATTAAAATGATTGCTATCTTGAAAGTATTCTTTACATTTGAAAGAATAATTAGATTAAAATTTTCAACATATTTCAGACATGGGTGCAAGTTTGAGATTTTGCCAAGACTGAAAATATTTTTACCCCCCCCCCCCCGCATTGAGTGTACATACACTGAGCACATACCTCGTGTTTTTTCCACGACCCTATGACAAAATTAGTTTTTTCCCTGATCTTTCGACAAAAATTTGCGACTTTTCTACAACATTTTGTCGAAATTTGTGATTTTTCAACAAATTTAAACCAAAACTTGTGATTTTCCATTATTTATAGCCGAAATTTGTGATTTTTCTACGGTTTTCAGCCGAAATCTGCAATTTTTCGATGAAATAAAAGTATTTTACATGATCTTTTGATCAAATTCGCTTTTTTTGCGATCCTTGGACAGAAATCACGTTTTCCCTGTTATCATTTTATGAAAATCGTGGTTTTTTTTTTGTAATCATTACACGGAAATCATGTTTTTTTTTTCACGATCTTTTTAGCAAAACTCGCGTCATTTCCACGATCCTTCGATTAATTTCGCATCTTTATTGCAATCCTTTGGCAAAAATTATACATATTTTGTATTCTTTGACTAGAGAAAGCGTCTTTTTTTCACGATCTTGGGACAGAAATCGCATTTTTCCTGCAATCATTTGATGAAAATCGTGGAATTTGTGATCATTTGATGGGAATCATGTCTTTTTTTCGATCCTTTGGCAAAATTCGCATCTTGTCCACAATCCTTTGATTAAATTCACGTCTTTTTTGAGATCCTTTGACAAAAATTGCATCTATTTAGTATTCTTTGACCGGAAATAGCTTCTTTTTCGCAAATCTTTGACGGCAATAACGTCTTTTTCGTAATTCTTCGACAGCAATCAGTGGCGTAGCTAAGGGGGGGCAAGGGGGGCGTCCACCCCGGGCGCCGAGGCTTAGGGGCGCCAAATTGAGAGAAATTGTTATATATCTATATTGGGTTGGGGCGCAAAATTTCTTGCTGGCCCCGGGCGCCAAAAAACATAGCTACGTTACTGACAGCAATTGCTTTTTTTCTGCAACCTTCTGACAAAAAACTTATCTTTTTTGCAATCCTTCGACAGAGACTGCATCTATTTCGTATTCTTTGACCGAGATGATGTCTTTTCTACGATCTTTTAACAAGAATCATGTTTTCTTCACAAGCTTTTTACGAAAATCGGTGGTTTTTTGCAATCCTTCGACAGGAATCGAGTTTTTTCCCTGCAAAGACATTTTTTTTCAACCCTTTGACAGAAATAGCACTTTTTTCTGCGATCATTTCACAAAAATCATGTTTTTTTCCACAATCTTCTGACGAAAAGCACATGTTTTTTGCGATCTACTTCCGCCCTCAGAGATTTTTCCGTTTCGTTTCCGCCCTCGTGAATTTTTAAAAGACTGAAAAACTTGCACTTATGATTCCAGATCGTTTAATGAAATTTGCAGTTTTACGCAACCCTTTTTTTTTTACTAAATTCACACTTTTTCATAATATTTTGATGAGATTTAAGGGGGGGGGGGGAGATGACCTTTTGATGAAATTTTTGAGATCCTTTGAGAAAATCTGGCATATTTTTTGCGATCTTTGATGAAACTCGCACACTTGAGATTTTTTTGGCGAGGTTTGCAAATTTTACGATCTTGATGAAATTTTCATAATCTTTTATAGAAATTAGCATTTTTTTCAAGATTTTTTGACCGTATTTTGTTTGTCTTTTGACAAAATTCACGCTTTTCACAATCTTTTGAAGAAATTTGTGGGTTTTTTCGTGATCTTTCACCAAAATGATTATTTTTTCATGATATTTTATCTGTGTTTGGTACTTTTTCTGATCAAATTAGTATTCCTTTATCGAAATTTTTGTTTTTCTCGCGATTCTTTGGTGAAATTTGAGTGTTTTCTGCGATATTTCGATAAAATTTGCATGCGTTACTCAATTTTTTGATAAAATTTTAGTGTTTTTCGCAATCTTTTGATAATTTTTTTCGTTTTTGCGATCTATTGACGAAATTAGAGTGTTTTTAGCGATATTTCGATAAAATTTGCAAGTTTTTAACAATCTTGTGCCAAAATTTGTGTTTTATTTGAGAACTTTAAACCGAAACGCATTTTTTTTGCGACTCATAGACCTTGTTTTCTCTGTTTTTTGATGAAATTTGCACTTTTTTACGATCTATTAAAGAAATGTGAGTGTTTTTGCATTTCTTTTTAAGAAATTTACGTGTTTTTCACGATCTTATGAAGAAAATTGCGTATTTCTTGCTATCTTTTGACTAAATTCATGTACTTCTTGCGATATTTGCAATTTTCTCAGTATCTTTTAACAAAATTTGCGTATTATCTTGTGATTATTTGACGAAATTTACATACTTTTTGCAATGCTTTGTCGAAATCTGAATGTTTTTCGCTATCTTTAGACGAAACTGTTGTGTTTCCCGAAACCTTTTGGCAAAGTTTGCGGTGTTTCATGATCTTTTGATAAAATTTGAGATTTTTTTCATGAAATTTACTTTTTTTCATAATTGTTTACCCTTGTTTATACGATATTTGTGATTCTTTGACAGAATTCTTTGACAGCTTTTTCGCTATATTTTGTCAAGACTTGAAGGTTTTTGAGACCTTTTCATGAAATTAGTGAAATTTTCACTAGTTTTTAATGAATTTAGCATTGTTTTCAAGATTTTTTAACTATGTTTTGTTCAGTTTTTTAGAAAGTTAGTTATCTTTTGACAAAATACAAGCTTTTTTTCCATAATCTTTCGCCAAAATTTGCCTTTTTTTTTTTTTTTTTTTTTTTTTTTTTTTTTTTTTTTTTACGACCTTTTGTTGAAATTTGATGGTCCTTTACTGCTACCTTTTAATGAAATTAGCGATTTTTAGGCAAAATTCACAGGCTTTTCACAATCTTTTGAAAAAATTTGTGAGTTTTTTTGCAATCTTTCACCAAAATGAGTGTTTTTTCATGATATTTTAACTGTGTTTGGTACATTTTTCTGATGAAATTAGCATTCCTTTAGCGAAATTCTTGTTTTTCTCGCAATTCTTTGGTGAAATTCGAGTGTCTTCCGAGATATTTCGATACAATTTGCATTCTTTACTCAATTTTTCGATAAAATTTGCATGCTTTTCGCAATCTTTTGATAATTTTTTTTTGTTTTTGCGATCTATTGATGAAATTGGAGTGTTTTTAGTGATCTTTCGATAAAATTTGCATGTTTTTCACGATCTTGGGACAAAATTTGTGCTTTATTTGAGAACTTTAAACTTAATCTCATTTTTCGTGTGACTCATAGACCTTGTTTTCTCTGTTTTTTGACGAAATTTGCACTTTTTTTACAATCTTTTAAAGAAATGTGAGTGTTTTTGCATTTCTTTTTAAAAAATTTATGTGTTTTTCACGATTTTCTGAAGAAAATTGCATATTTCTTGCAATCTTTTGACTAAATTCACGTATTTCTTGCGATATTTGCAAATTTCTCAGTATCTTTTAACAAAATTTGCATATTATCGTGAGATTATTCGAAGAAATTTGCATACTTTTCGCAATGCTTTGTAGAAATCTGAATGTTTTTTGCTATGTTTAGACGAAATTGTCGTGTTACCCAAAACCTTTTGACAAAGTTAGCGGTGTTTCACGATCTTTTGATAAAATTTGCGATTTTTTGACAGAATTTGTCTGCTTTTTTGCAATTTTTTGACAAGATCTGAAGGTTTTTGAGACCTTTTCATGAAATTGGCGAGATTTTCACCAGTTTTAATGAATTTAGTGTTGTTTTCAAGATTTTTTTTAACTATGTTTTGTTTGGTTTCTTACAAAGTTATCCCTTGACAAAATCCAAGAATTTTTTCCATGGTTTTTAATCTTTTTTTTTTTTTTTTCTTTTTTTTTTTTACGACGCTTTGATGAAATTTGATGATCCTTTACCACTACTTTTTAATGAAATTAGTGTTTCTTTATGAGCTTTTAACCATGTTTTGATGAAATTAGCGACTTTCAGGCAAAGTTCACGCTTTTCTCACTATCCATTGACAAAATTCGCATGTTTTTTCATTATCTTTTGACCACGTTTTGTCAATTTTCAGATGAAATTAGCGATTTTTTGACAAAATTTACATTTTTTTGCAATCATTCCGCAAAAATTGATAATTTTGTCGACCAGACTCGAAAAATCATAAATTTCATCGATCGGCTTTGTTAAAATCACGCATTTGTCAATCCATTTCGTAAAAATATTATTTTTGTTGTCAAACAAGAAAAAATCGATAATTTTGTTGATCAGCTGTGGAAAAATTGCGAATTTTACAGATTGTGTGAAAAAAATTGCAAATTTCGTCAATTGGCTTTGTAAAAGCCACGATTTTGTCCATAGCTTTGTAAAACTTGTGATTTTCATCAATCGGTTTCGTAAAAATAAAATTTTATTGATTAGATGCAGAAAAATTGTGAATTTTGGCAACTATCTTAATAAAAATCACGAATTTTGTTGATAGATGCAGAAAAAATGCGAATTTTTTCAATCAGCTTTGTAAAAATCAATAATTTTTGTCAACCAGACTCGAAAAATCATAAATTTCATCAATCGGCTTCGTAAAAATTGCGCATTTTGTTGTTTCATTTCGTAAAAATCTTATTTTTGTTGCCAAACAAGAAAAAATCGATAATTTTGTTGATCAGCGATTTTTGTGCTGTAGAAAATTGATAACTTTCCACAGCACAAAATCACCACCCCCTCTAGAGATATCTCCAAATCACCCCCCGCCCTAGAGATATCTTACGATAGCCCCTCCCCCACCTAAAATGATAAAGTTACATTTGCAGAGACCTTTTCCATCTTTTAGAGTTCTTTGAAGTAGAAATGCAACCGAAATGAAGCCGAATATCAAATCTATCATTCGACCTGGGCCGAAAAATATTGAAAGGAATGTTTTTTTAAAATAGTAGAACTTACTTTTTAATTTCACTATTTGTATTTTTCATGCATAATAAAAAGTTTATTTGAAATTGACATTCTCCTCCCCCACCCCTTATAACTTTCATACCCTGAATAGTTTTTATCTACCTATTTTTGAGCGCAATTCAGAAAATCATGATAAAAAATTTTTATGCTGTATCTAGTGTTCACTCTAGAAAGAAAAAAGGCATGGTGCTATTCACTAAAAAGGACAGTACTGCAGCGGAAAAAGGTGCTTTTGCAAGAAAAAATTTGTTATTGTCTTTAAAAAGGGAAAAAGAAAAAAAAAGGAAAATACGATAAATCAAGCAACATTAATTTCAAATGACTTTATGATATAAAATTGAAAAAATACAATTAAAACACGATTGAATAGTTTTATGTTCTTTTTCCAAAAGAAATGAGAAAATTTTATCATTTTTGGGCACACACACACATTTAAAAATACTATGGAATAAAGAAAATTTTTATTAAAAATCTCTGGGTAAAACTAGTGATGCATTTTCATACATGTTACCTACCTCAGAAAATAATCACTCACTAAATAAAGTATATTTCCCAGAGCAGAATGGTATTTTTTCCCCTAACTGTGAAAGGTTAGGAAAGTCTTTTGAATTCTTCGCCTACCATTCTAAAGGATACTCTTTTCTATCTAGTAGTGTCTGGGATAGATATTACTTATTTCTTTTTTCTATATAGGCTTCGCTCAGTGACTGACTTAGACATCTTGAGTTGTAATGTAACATTCCTGTAACAGTCATTTTCCTGATAGTTGAATCTCCAACGTAAATTTTCTTCCACAACATTTTCTAAAAGATTCTTAACTTTTATAGGAAATACAGAAATATTCAAAATTTTTAGTATCCAAATAATTGTATATTTTGTTCAATTATGAATGAAAATGACTTCATAAATAAGTCAGAAAGTAAGCGTATATGAATTCAATTTAAAAAAGTTGCAAAAAATTAAGAAAAAAATCTTATTCTGAATGTATTTGTTAAGAAATCATACAATATTCGGCAGTAGGTATTCAGCAAAAGCATTCGGCCAAGCTTTCAATATTCGGCTGACCGAGTATTCTGCAAAAGGGCCGAATACCGAATAGTGACCGAATATTCGTCCCATCTATATTTCAGACTAGCCTTCATACTAAAGCAATTAATTTAAACTTTACTTCAATTTGAGTAATAATAAACGACGCAACACGCGGTATGGTTAATTCAAACTTCTTTTCACCGCTAAAACCTCGCGGTCGGCACAGCATATGTAAACATTAGCTCCTCCAAGTCTGCGAGTTGAGAAGTATTAATGCTTCTGGTTCATGAAGTAGGAAAGATAGCTACAGATGCGAAAATAATAAATAAATTAAAAATTAAACAGGTTTTATCTGATTTTTGAAAGCACAAGTAATTTTCATAATAACTGGAAGTTATATCTGATAGGGGAGGAGGACATATTATGCACTTAATAACCGCACTTGTATTTTTAAGCTTAAATCGTAGGAAAAGAGTAGAGTGTGTGCGCGCGCGTGTTGTGTGCGTGTGTGTGGGGGGGAGGTCCACTGCTTTTCCCTCGATTTTGAAACTTAACTGATTAAATTTTCTTTTTTGTTAATTTTGAAAAGCTTACTAAAATTTATTCTTTTCGAGAAATTTAAAACAAAAGACAAAGTAAGAACTTTTCTAGGGTTTGAGAGCGTAGGAGAACAATTGCCCTCCCCCCTCTTGCTTTTTAAAATTTGATTAAGTAAAATTTATTTTTCTCCTATTTCGAAATACATTGTCAAATTTATTATTTTCTAGTAACTTAAAAAAAAAAAAACTAAAAATTTTTCGTTTGGGGAAGGGGACATAGGATGACCTTTGCCCCTCCCGATTTTGAAATTTAACTAATTTTTTTTTTTACTCCGATTTTGAAAAACACAGCAAAATTTATTCTTTCAAGTAACTGTAAAATAATAAAGGAAAGTGTGAAATTTTCTGTTAAGGAAGGGTGGGGGGTTGGTAGGCACATTTTCCCCCTGATTAGATTTTTAAATTTTAATTAATTTAAATTCCTTTTTTTTCGATTTTGAAATGCCTAGCAAAACGTATTTTATTTTAATTAATTTAAAATTAAAAAGAAACTAAGAATTTTTATGGCGGAGAAGCATGAGAGCCGTTACCCCTCCCTCAAATATGATTTAAATATTATTTAGTCTGAAATACATCTAAATTTTATTTTTGAATGATTTTGATAAATACAGTAAAATTTTATCTTTCCGAAAAATTTAAAATAAAAGAGGAATTAAAATATTTTCCGTAAAGTTAGAAGTTTTAGGAGAAACATTAACCCCTCCCCCCCTAGAGTTTGAATTTTATAATTAATCAAAATTTCTATTTTTCTTATTTAAAAAAAAATATTATTTTCAAGCAACTTAAAATATAAGAGGATCTCCGGAATTTATTCCCGTTAATGAAGAGGGGGGGAGGGCGTAGGCTCATTACCCCTTCCTGGATTTTAAATTTTAAATAATTAAAATTTGTTTTTCTTCAAATTTGATAAACATAGTAAAATGTATTTAATTCGTTTACTTTTAAATTAAAATCGATCTGTTAATTTTCCTTTACTGAGGAAAGGCTCACAATCTCCCGATTTTGAAATTTAACTAACTTATTTTATTTTGCCTTATTAAGACATAATAGAATTTATTCCTTCCGATTAACTTTAAGTTAAATAACATTAATTTGCTCTGAAAAATTTCCCCTAATTTAGAAAAAGGCACCAGGCATGGAAATAATGATGCCTGTAATGAAAGAATCTAATTTTCGCATCCATAAAAAAATAGTACATAATATTTGCAAAATTGGATTCTTTGATTTGTTTTTTCCAAAAAAAAAAAAAAAAAAAAAAGTTGCACAATTTTTGCAAACACAGAATATTTATTTATTTTATGCAAAAAATGTGCACCATTTTTAACAACAAAAAATATGAACTTTTTTGTATACATAAAAAATGTAAATATTTTCCACAAAAAGTATATACTTTTCGGGGTATTCAAAAATAGTCACTTTTTGTGCACAAATTGTGTACAATTTATACTTTTTTGCAAAAAAAGTGCAAACTTTTTCTAGCTGGGTTTCCAACTGT